>CM053504.1:62091694-62165424 GCA_028627145.1 Eidolon dupreanum
GGGGAGGGGAGGAGAAGGGAAGGGAAGGAAAGGAAAGGAAAGACTGTCTCATTAATAGAGTGTTGCAATATTAACTTCACAGCATAGGATAATTAAGCTAAAATGTTTACAATGTTCCCTGGTGTGAGGTTCTTTATAAAATGCTCTGACCTGTTTCAGGTGACCCTTCTGAATACAATGGGCAGCTAAATCTCTGTACCTTGTTTTGGGTTACAAAGTTGCACAAAAAACACATCAGCCTATGTAGTAACAATACAGAGCTCCACCTGAAGTAAATTAAGAGGCCATCTGTTCTGTTCCAGCAGAACCGATAGCTAAAGTGATGACTTTTTAATATTTAACAGCCAGTAACAAATGCAAAGGACTTTCCCTTTTAATAGAATGTACAAGAAGGAGTATAAGTAAACCTATTTCTAAAGGAATAAGACTTCTAGTTAAAAGGAAATCACCATTAGAGAAGTCATTCTTAGTTTAAGATTTGAACCTAACACCTGAGCTGAAGTGATTTGAACCTAACTCATGACATTGGCGAATCATGAGCATAAGCAATCACTTTTTAAAGCAAAACAAAACAAAAAAAGCTAAATTCAAAAGATTTATCAACCAAAATCACACTATTATGGCTTAAGGTTACTATGGATTTAACAAAAGAAGGAAAACAAAACAAAACAGAATTAATGTTATTAAATATCGGTAATGTGGAAAAGTAGTAGATGAATGTTGGATTTTATTACAAGTTGCACAGTGAAGCCCTGGCATAGTTAGCTCCGTTTCAGATACTGAGCTTTAGTGCAAAATAAAATTGACCTAATCACAATATATTTTAAAAATTACTTTCTCCACCTCTGCTTCATAAAATGAATTTAGAGAATAGTGATAATACTTTTATTTTAATGGAATAATAGCATTAAAATCATGTTGTTATTTTGCCAAATATCATGCACTAAACTTATGGAAGAATTTGCCCTTGGGGCCAAACTTTTGACATTTTCTATAATAAACACTCTTGAGATTATAAATAAAAAATAAATTAGAAATCATCTCCCAGTGAAATTTGTTTACCTTGCCAAATTTAATATTGTGATATTCTACTACAAACCATCTGCAAAATACATAGCCAGATAATGAAACTGTAGAAAATTTAGTTTTAAAAACTAATAAAATTAAAATACACTTGAACATAGCTTGTAAGTCCAAATGTCATGAAAGAGCCCCAATGTCATGATTCTTAAAGACACAGCACACCATAGTCCGGAGAGATTCCACTCTGAGAAAGCAAAGTCTTGGTTCTGGGCAATGTCTCCAATTCAACAAGGACCACTCTGCCTTTACCTGGTTTATGCATTGTGTATCTTTAAATACATCTGAAAGGAGGGCATTAGGATGTGTAACATACATATAATGTACATATATATTATATATGTATACACACATACATATATTATACACACATATAAATAGAGAGAGAGAGAGAAAGAGAGAGAGAGAGAGAGAGAGAGAGAGAGAGAGCCAGCCATATCTATATATGGCTTGCAAATGCTGTAACATTTGGCTATAACATTTGGCCCACACATTTTTCTAAATGTGCTACAAAATTGAAATGTCCAGCTGATGATTTGCTCTTATATTTATATCAGTTCTCTTTTACCCATTTCATGCATAAGAAAAGATGAGTAGCAAACATCATTGTACTTTTATAGAGGAAGTTATTAATTTTTGGAGGTGCATATAGAAACAGTCTGTAAAGATAAAGAGATTTTCAACTAAACATTTATTTATTCAACAAATACCTATTGAATTCACATGTACTATAATTATCACTGAATACTGTCAGATATATTTCTATATAACTAATTAATGTACCTGGATATATCAAATTATTGGAATCACCTATTGGTAATTGTTTGGTTAATTGTGAAGTGATTCTGAAAAATACTTTTATCCAGACAACCTAAACATAAATATTCTTAGGTAAAAAGTGCATTCATAGCAATAATCGATTGGACAAAAAGCTAGACATTTGGCCTGCCTAATCAAGTTTGTATTCACTCGGGACTTCAGCAATTTTTGCTTAACCACTATTTTAGAAAGACTGTGCTATGTTGTATTTGTCTAACCTCTAAACATCTACTAAATAAACAACTAAATTCCTGTACCAATACCAAAACCGGGATGCTGCTAGATTTGCACTTTAACCCCAAACTCACCACTCCTCTCCTGGTGGAGGATTCTTACATTTTGTTTGGGTTCTTGTCAACATTACTTGTTTTGCTATGACTCTGATACTGTTATCACTTACTCCACTATGATATTTTCAGTTCCTATCACTGTCTACTATTTCTTTTTTGTATTTTTTCTCTGATCATTTTCCACATTCAGTCTTCATACCCATTCATCAACTTCCCTTGCCTTTTTCATTCAGTTAAGGGCAGGTGGCCTTGCCCATTTAGAAATATCTCGGATTAATCTTTAAATAGAATTAAGGTTGCTAGAGAAAATACAGCACACCGAATTAAATTTAAACTCCAGATAAATATATAGTATTGGGGCAAACACATTAAAAATTACTATCTATCTGAAATTCAAATATAACTGGCATCCTACATATTATTTCTTAGATCTGGCCACCTTACATGGTACATTTATCTAAGATGAATGAAAACATGGGTTAGAGCCTAAAAGTAATTTTAAATTGGGAACAAACTGATATGTCAGGAAAACCGGAAAATACACCAAGAACAGAAGCGAGAAGCAGGGTAAGTAGAAGTCATTCTTGGGCAGTCTGCAAGCAATTTGAAATCACAGTGATCATTTAAAGTAATGTTTTTCAACTTTTTAGACCAACAGCACAGGTATAAATATATTTTACTTCATAAGCTAGTACATACACACATTTATATAATGAAATTGATCACTTCTATTTTCTATTTCACTTCTTAAAAGTGATCACAACACACTAAATTGCCTTGACAACTCAATAATGAGTTGATACACAATGTAAATATCACTGGCTGAAAGTAAAGGCATGCATCCTATTAATCTAAAGATATGTGCTGTGGTGTTGAGAGAAGATGGTTATGTGGTTAAGTTTAAAATGAAGGCTGGTGAATCCAAAGGAAGTCTAAAGCAGGCAAGACTATTTTTAGACAGTTCAGGTCATACTTAGCCACAGGCAATTTGGAAATTTGAGGCAAATGCATCAAATGCAGGGTGAGAGGAATGAAAAGTGAATGTGGTACAGTGGAATAGGTCAGTATCCTCCGGGGATGGAGAAATGGTACAGGTGGGAGGCAAAAGGAAAAGACACTCAGCTTGGATGAAGGCACAGAAATTTACTATGTGATAAAAAGAAACTAGAGGAGTAAAACAGAGGGGTATCAGCAGTCTAGGGCAACATCAGATGAATTTGGCACTATATCACTATAAATTAGTAGATTAAGATATAGACAAACAAGAAATAGAATGTAATTTAATTATAATACATCACCTTTTATTGGAAATAGTTTTTGTTTCATTGATTACACTTCAAATTTAGCTGTATTGCTTTGTAATAAAAATATTTTCTTTTGTTTTATCTTTATTATAATGATGAACATCTTTGATTTGGAGTTGTATTTTGCAATAATTAAGTCATCAATTGAGCAAATGTAACAGACAATATCAAAAAAAAGAGTCAAATAAATGACATATATCTGTAAATTTGTGTGTGCTGTTTTTATGTTGCTTCTTATGTTAGAATATTTAGCTGTTAAGAAACAGACTGTCATATGAAGGATTCTTATATTAAACGACAAAAAAAATGAGCAGATAGGCACTGAAAAAGTTTTTCTTCATACATGTTCCCTTATAGTAGAATTAACAGAATCTCTAAATATTACATGTAAATAAAATGACTCAGCAAATCAAGTGTTTATACAATCACTTGTAGCATGAAAACTGCATTAAAATATGCAGTCACACATGGGAAGTATGGGACATTTATTTCCTTCCTTGATTTTTTCTGGAGTGTATATAGAATGATATATTAGTGTTTTTATTGGGTCTTAGGGAATAACAAGTAGAATTCAACCTTCCTGGTCTCAAATTCATTGGCACACTGAAGATCTCCCTGGCTGCTGTTGCAGCTCGCTCTGTCAAGTTTCCTTTGCTTCGCCCTGCTAGTCATTGGGAAGCAGCACTTCTTTTGAAATAGGTAGTCAAGAATATTGTTGTTGCAGTCACTCAGAGCAGGCAAGAACTAACCATCTTAGGGGAAACGGAAGAAAATGGAGAAAGTTAGACTTCATTCTACTAGGGAGTCTAGTAAGTTGCACAACCTTCATAACTGTATGCAGGCAAAGTGCAGTCTGTGAGATGATGATAATGTACCACGGACACAGAAGTCATTGACTTCTTGAATTGCTCAACAACTGACAAATAATGAAAACATTTTTGTGATATATTAAGTAGCCACATGGCTTCCCAGAAAATGTCTCTCAACTTGGGGTGTTTACTGTGCTCTGAAGGTGACTTTTGAAAATAGGGGGTAGGAATGCATTTTGATTATCACAATAACTGGAGTCTGTGTTGCTGGAACATAATGCTCAGGGGTTATGGATATTAAATGGCTTGGGGTACTTGGGACAATGCCAACTGTCTGCCCATAAAGCCTATAATGTCCTATCAAGAAATATCGCTTTTGACTATACATATAATTATACAACTAATGAATGCATACAACAAAAGATATCATGTTTGCATGTTCTCTACTGAAGAGAAAAAAGCACGTCAGGAGAGAAATTTCTTGGTTCAAATTCCAAATTCTCAGATGTAGCAGCTAGGTCATCACATTAATTTCAGAATTCACCTCCTTTCTAATTACTATAGTCAAGTTGCTGAGCCTTGCTTAAATATGATTGTGCTATAAGTTGACTGAAATAGGATATTCCCAGAAAAACAATAGTGGAGGAGAGAATGAGGAGTAGAGCAGATAAACAGATAAAAAATAGGTAAAACCTGGCTTCTTTTTACTTATTTTGAAATGACTAAAACTGCTACTGATAAACCTAATTAATAATAATAAATGATTCTGAGAAATGAATGAAGACGTGGGTGGGAAGTATCCATAGGTCACTGAGGAGCACAGATGACACAAAGAAAGAAATAAGCCTTTCAGTATCTTGTTAACAGAAAAAGCTGTTTACAGCACCTGTCACTCCACAAAAAAACTTCATATATTTTTTAAAAAATCATGTTCTATTCACATCAATATAATAATATTAGAAGCAATTATGTTAAAAACTTTACATATACTATTTATGAGTTTCAAATCAACTCTATAAATAATACATGCCAAAATCACACATATAGAACTTTCCTCATCAGGATTTAAACCCAGGTCTAGCTGACATCAGAGATGGCGTCATTTTCTTCCCACTACCTCACACAAGTCACCGGCATCCTACTCCTTCTTCCTGTTATATTTCATCCCAATTAAATACCTATATATGTGTTTATACAAGTGCACACATGCATGGAAATTCAAAATATTTTATTTATTACACCATTAATGTACCCAGGAACACCTAAATCTCTGGATTGGGTGGTAGAAAGCATTACACGTCTGGAGTAGTTTTAAAAGCTGCATTGGCTCATTTTCACCACAAGGGTGCACTAAAATAGCAATTCACCAGGCTGGTCATAAAGAGTTAATAAGGTTTCTCCAAAAGGTTAATCCCCCTTTCAGGGAATTATGTATTCACTGGGACATTATTGTTTAATATGAAATTTATTAATGATAGGGTTTGTGACATTAGTTGATGATGAACTGGTTTGGGTGAGCTCTTATGTCTGATGATCTCCACTATCAAAAAGACAGCTTTTGAGTATAAAGCATTTTATACTATTACTCTGCCCACCTGTGCTAATTCTAACTAAACTTGCATGAGAAATAAATCAATTTTGATAAATGGCAGTACATTATTTTGTTTTAAGACTGCCTTTTACTACTCTAATTGACATGTCACTAATTTGTTTTTCTTTCCGAGATGTTTTACACATCTGACATATTAGTCTGAATATTATTTTTAGTTAACAAAAACAGTGGAACTGTTCTAACACAAAAGTGGATTTAATATTATGTGTACCATGTCTAACTGTAACAGCTGTCTTCAATATTTAGAAATCACCTGTGTGAAACTTGACCTATTGTATAACAGTATCACTGAATTCAATATTAGAGAATGTCTATAAAAACTTTAAATTTGGAATTTTAAGGTTTTTAAATCTCTTAACAGTTGTTTATTAAGCCACTCTAGTTTACAATAATAAAGTTAAATAAACAATGTCATATGCATTAAAAAGGCAGTGCCCTATATTTGTTTATTTGCTGTATTATTTTGCTTTTTCTTTATATTAGATCGAAGAAGATGGTTTACAGACATAAAATTAATTGGTACTATGCCTTTAGAATTTGAGAAAAACTGAAATATAGCCTCCTCATTTTATATGTGAGTGAACTGTAGCCTAAGCCAAAAAGAGGTTAAATTAATTGTTTAGAACTCTTAGGTTTTAGTTTAGTGTTATTTTTTCACACCACGTTGGTTATAAATTTTACTCATTAGTCTCATTACAAGTTGACAAAAATTCTGGAATTTTTATATAACAAACTAGCAGAAATTGATGCAAGTTAAAATATTCTATTGAGAAATAGAGATGCTTAACCAATAGGTACTTATTTTTTTAATAAAAAAGGGACAAAATGATGCTAACTAAATAAGTTTAACTGTTCTAGAACTGATAGAATAAAGGTTTTCCTTTTTAATTTTCAGAGTAGGAATGCAGAAATTCTGCATGATATGTTATTTTTTATAGTATATCCCTGGAAAGAAATGTTCAATTAACATTGAATGGAAATTCTTTAAAGAGAGACAGTTTTTAAATTTTTTTAAAAATTTATTTGAAATTGACAGAATTAACCTTTGGGAAAAGCAAATGGAATAACTAAAATCCTCGCAAACTTCATCTAGCAGGAGAGCTCCTAAACACAGGAACTCTGTCATTCTTTCATGTTTTCTGTCAACCCAGTCACACCTTAGATAAAAGTTACACTGTGGGCTTCCAGGAAGAGTAACATCTACAGGGTGCACATAAAAATGTATAAGTTATTACTATTCTTATCTCCTGACACAGACTCATGGGGCAGGCAGAGGAAATTATATCCATAATATAATTAAGGCAGTGATAGATCTCTGTTAATTCTCCTGTTTGTCCCTCTACCTAGAACATGCATAGTGAACAGATAAAGAAGGAGAAATAATATTCAAAATTTACCATATGTCAAACATGTCATGCATCTTAACTCATTTATTTTACCACATCACGTATGTCATTATCTCCCTCTAAACTGAAAAAGAAAAAAAAAAGTAAATAATTTACCAAAAGTGACACAGTTAGGAAATGCTAAATTTGAAAGTCGAAACTGAGTTTGTCTGGCTTCCAGCCTATTTTCTTCAAGCTATAGCATATGCTCTCCACTCTGAATTAAATAAATGTAATTATTGGCAGCTATGTATGTGAGTAATACATGTAAGTTTACTGTATCACACTACAAGTTGTGAGTGTGTGTGTACATATATATGCAGACTGTTCTCTCTATTGAAAACACTAACTTTCCCCCTTAATTTCTGGATTTCCTCCAGTTACTCTAATCCTTGAAACTTAATCCTTTAGTAGGACCCTGACATAAGAAAGAACTCTGAAAAGGCAGCTGTGCTTAGCTTGTGATAGATGACAATGGAGAAGAGTGATACAGTCCCTGGAGGTGGAGTTCCGGAAGAAGTTGAGAAGAGTTAAGGACTAGAAGAGCAAACAACATCCCACATTCATTTTTTTAATGTTGTATCATTAATTTTGAAGTGACTCTCCAAAGTGCTAAGTACCTGCATTCACTTTCCGTACAAAGATATATTTTACGTTTAAATGTAAGTGATAATTACTATAGTCAAATATATTAAAGGAAACAAATTCAATGCATCAATAACACTTAATATGGAGACAGAGACAAATGTAGAAAAAGCAGACCTAAAAGACACTAGAATTCAACAGTGACTGAAAATAATTATGATAGCCTTCACATATTCCTAAAATGTGTCATTTTATGTGGAGTTTTTCAAAGAACGCATGAGTAATTGAACATATACCCTCCAATTTTTATCTAGAGTCAAATTAGTTAGCAATAAAATTTAAGTATAATGCCTAGATATTTCAAGGAATGATATACTGCAGATAGGTAAAAACAAATAGCATTCAAAAGTTAATCCAATATTAAAGGATCACCATTTCCTGCAGAGTGAAAACATAGAAAGATTTGCAAAAAAGGCAAAGTAAATAAAATGACCACTAAATCTATTGATATTATTATTAAGACAATATGACACGCTTTAATGATTAGTTGTATAAGTATGGTTTCTTGGCCATGTAGGAAAAGGAAGAAAAAGAAGGTCAATAAACATAATTGTGCATGCTCTATGAGTTAATGTGTTAGAAGAAGAAAAAAATCTTTAATGGAACCATCATAACTGCAATAGGTACCTAGCTAATTCTACCAATGACTAGCCAATTCCAGCATTAGTATCGAGAACTAAACTCTGACTCAACAGCCTAGGGCCCTAATAGCACTAAACCATTCCATTTCAAATTGTATTTAGTTTTATGCCCCATTAATTGAACATTTATATTAATTTTTAACATTAGACTTAAGTTCATTGTGGAGTCAAGTACACAGTTTTGCTGGCATTGCAGCCATTCTTTTTTTTTTTTCCTATGATGAATTATTACTTCATAAAATGGAAATGTTTCCTAATTAGGATTCAATTTAGAGATAACAGAAGGCAAAATGTTAGGCCAGAAATAACCTTCATGATATTTGGAAAAGGTGAAAACACTTAAGATGTGCAAATAAAAAATAAACCTGGGAAGAGAAGGATCTTCGAGTAGGATGTTTTCAAGAGGGAATGGATGATGTTTCAGATGTTGCTTATATTTTTGAAGTTGATAATGCAGAAAATGTTCTCATAAAGTTAATGCAAAATGATACATGTTGGAAACATGTTTGTCAACTTAGTGTGTTTGTCATGCAAAATGACAATGGATCAGATTCCCTACATTTCATTTAAGAAAATATGGGGTGAGAAATTTGGATCTATGTCATTGACTCATGTTTCCACTTTAAAGGTCTCTATTAGTACATTTGAAAGATTAAATCATTTTAAATTGCTTCTGGAATCTAATCAGATTTGGCTGCCACACTATGACTGACAATGAAGCCACTTGTTTTATGTCTGTTTTTCATTTAACACAATTAAATTTATGTATTTCTACTTTACAAAGTCCTATCAAGTTCAGGAAGCTAGTTCATGAAAATAAATTATCATGAGTACACAGTTAATGATATTAGTAGATCAATATACAATTTTTTCCTATTATCACCCAGAGATAAAAACCTGGCTTAGAAGACAGGTGAAATGAGTATGTTCAGTAATATTAGTGTACATAAAAAATATCCTAAAGAAGATAGGCAATTGTCATTAGTCATGATAAGAATGTCTCCTGAGATATGTAAGTCAAAAGAAAGTTTATGTGGCAGAATTATGTAAGGAAACTTACAATAGTGCCTGCCCACAAACCATGCAATTTGGAAACAGCCAAGAAACAAAACCATAGAGAAGGAGAGATAAATACAACATGTATTAGGGGTTATTATGCAACTACAAAGATTCAATATGACCCTGGAAATATAGCAAAAAATAGTTATGGAAAAGAAGCTACTTCTTATGCTCAGTAGCTAATTTTCAAACATATGTACCTGTATTTGAAACTTTGAGCATTTCACACATTTTTCTGTATCTGAAAAAAAAATGGATCCAGACTGATATTGTGTATCAATATAGCTGAAAACAGTTAATATAAAGCAGCCAAAATCAAAGTTCAATAAGATTTCTAAAAAAGGATATTATTCTGACTGCTGATAAAATACTTCTGATGTATACCTTGCTCATATTGAAAAAGAATAATTTACTGTTTAATTTTCCTAGAAAGGATGACATATCTATATTAAGACAATTTCATAAACTTTGTAATTAAATAAAATGCTAGATTAAAGTGTCTAGATCAAACTGTAAGTATAATTAGACACTTTAGAAATATATAACTCCATTTTGACAATATGTATTTCAATATATAACAGTTAATTAAATCTGCTTTTCACATAATTTATGATAAAAACATTATATATTCATTTAAAAATGTTCAAGGGCATTAAATCTATGAAAATAACACATATCTTTTGATAATCTATTCTGAAAAATTTTTTAATGTTTACCCTTTAGGACAAATGTATTTAATATAAAGAGACATAAAAAAAAGTACATAAAATTTCTTATTCATGTGATTATAAGTATTAAATAGGGAACACCTTAACATATTAATATAATTCAAAGGGGATGGAATGTTAAGACTGTAGTGGTAGTATAAAAGTTCATATATTCCAGTCCATAATTCATATATTATGATACAGTGAATAAATAACACAAATGTATCTTCCCATTTGTGGGCATTTGACTGGGACTACCACATTTTATGTATATTTAAAGAAAACAATATGAAAATACTAGAGACAGGTTTAAATTATATACAATAGACTTGGTGAACATAGGACAAAAATAGAATCAATAATAATTAAATTATAGTTTAAATGTTGGGTGTGACCATGACATGGTCTAAATTAAGTTGAAGATAAAATATTTATAATTATTTAACCCATTTTTAATAAATATTCATAACACTAAAATTCAAAATTCATGCCTTTTCTTTTTTTTTTTAATATTTTTAACTTACTGCTTTGTAAGTTCTCTTTTGTCCAGCATGTTTCCGAATTTGTTCTCCATTTGGCCCTGTTTCCACATGCATCGAGTAGATAATGTCAAAGAAATCTTCAACCACAGCTACCCGTCGTAAGGACAGCTTTTCATCTACCCCTATGCCATCCTAGAAAGAAAACCAAAAAAAAAAGAACCACAAGATTAATTTTTTTAAATGTGCATTTATTAAAAAGTTAACATATAAACTTGATTAAACGGAAACAATTTCATAAACTGAACCAAATCAACTAGATAGGAAATTTTTTTAAATCACGCATAAATATCGCATCATTTAACCCATTGTTTACATATAGAACTTTAAGAAGTATGAGAAAAGATATTTGGCATAGTTAATCATGCCTACCCATAAATACCATTTTTAATGTTTTATAATAACTTCTTTACAGCTAGGAGAACTTTCTTAAATTAAAATATATTTAAAGTTTAGTATTATTTTTATTATAATAATTTCATTCTAGATATTGGTTCATTCATCCAATTAATATTTATTGAGTTGCTGCGTCAGGAAGTTGTTATTAGAGGAATAAAAAATATAGAATTTCTACCCTTAAACATTGTATAATCTAGGAAAGAAAATGCATCCATTATGCTATCAATATTAGACTAAGGGATAGTATGTGTTAAAGGTTAAAATGTGATTTCTAGAAATTACCTAATTGTGAACTTTGAATCCTCCACTCGGAAATTGTGTATTTTGTGCAAATGAGAAACCTACCTAACTTTCAGTTTTCTCAAATTTCAGTTTTCTGAATTATAATACAGATAATAGAGCTCATTTAATAGAACTGTAAGAATTAAATAAAATATGTAAAAGTTGTAACCCAATATTTGGCATATAATGAACACTCTACAAATGGTGACTCTTCTCATTTTGATGATCATGATAAAAATATAAGCAAAATAGGAGTTCCCGGAATAAAGGTTTGACTTCATGCTGAAGTAGCTTCTTGGAAGAAATAAAGTTTGACATGGTGGTAGTTCAAGGAGGCAAAAGCCATGGCAGTGGGAAGTGTAGCAAAGAGCCAAAAATTCCCATAGATAACAGAAAGGAATAAAAAATAAGTTTGGAATGAGATAAGAATGAAATTTAATCTTACACAGGCACATGAGTTTCTTGCTTGCAAATGCATATACATCCCTGCCACACCACACACACACACACACACACACACACACACACACACACACACACAGTGTTCTTATTTAGATCCTGAGGCATAACCTGTAGTGACATGACACAGCCATCAATGCTGGCACACAGCACAAGGAGGTGATTAATCTCAGCAAAATTATTATGCAGTCAATGAGTCAGATGGCAAGAGCCTCTTTGAATAGTAGTCCTAGCAGACTCAGATCATTGCAAAACTGAAAAGAAATTGCTCAGTACTACATTCTGTTATTTTGATTTTGATTTTTTTTCTGATTTATAACAGGCCTCAGAAGTAGCAATGCATAAAGCAGCATATTTGAATAACTATATTTGTAAGAAGTTGTATATGAGGTCAAACAGCTAGGCATTTTGCCTTTCTTAAATGGGAAGTGCTCCCTCACAAATTCTCTATGATGCATGTGGAGCCTCACTAGGTTTCAGACCTTTCTCACACCTCACCTTTATCATCTTCTTTAGCGTTCTTCTATACTGGACGCATGAATAAACTCTCCTTGCCCTGTGATGCCGGACCAATATATAGTCAAATACAGAGAAGCTGCATTGTGACACGGAAGTGAACAGACTGGAAAGTTGATGTAGCTTAGAGGACAATGCTTGGGAAGTGCCACTTTGTATTCCCATCCCCACAACTCCAGCCTAGTCCCTTCTCTTCAGTGAACATCTACTTTTCCTAGGCAAAAATCCTAGCAAATCTTTAGCCACCAGCAAAACCACCCACTTTTCTCCTTGTCATAAATTTTTTACTGTTTCCTCTCAGTTCCTTTGCTGGTTAATCAGAAATGTAGTAATTTTGTGTAGTTAGTACACTATGAGTGCTTTATGAATCACAGCCTATTTATTCATTATTTCAACAAGTATTCCACAAAGACCAAATATTGTTAAACTCTCTGCTAAGTGTTGAAGTTATCAAGGTGTATGAGACAGATAATCCAGGTCTTTGCATAGTTTACAGTCTAGCACAGAAAATATAGAACAAATCATTGAGAGTTGTACATTAATTACTTGTGGTTTCTGTAACAAATTACCACCAAATGGGTGGCTTCAACCAAGAGAAATTTATTCTTTCATAATTCTGGGGGCTGGAAGTCCAAAATCAAGGTGTCAGTGGAGCTACACTCTTCTTGGAAGCTCTAGGTGAGAATCCATTCTTTGTCCCTTCCAGCTTCCAGTAGTTGCCAGCATTCTCTGGTTCGGGGCCATATTACATTGCCTTCTCCTATTTGAGATATCTTTCCTATGTATATCTCACTCTTATAACAACCCACTTTATATGATGGCTTTAAAGGCCCAACCAGATTATCCAGAGGAATCTCATCTCAAATTTTTTAACTTAATTATATATACAAAGGCCCTTTTACCAAACAAGGTAACATTTAAAATTTCCAGGAATTAGGACTTGAAATATTTGAGTGGCCATTATTTAACCAATTACAGATGGTTATATATTAGAGTACAGGAGGCACAAGTTGTGATATGAGAGCACATATTGAAGATGCTGCACAATCATCAGTTAATAGCCAACATTATTTCAAGAAATTATAAGTTTAGTGCTTCTCATAACAGTATTGAAGTCACATATATTGAGAAAGGGAAATAATCTATTATCCGTTTGTCGCATGGATCTGCTTACACACAACTGTGATTCTAGTTCAATTCACATCCACACTCCATTACTAAAACTCAAAAATGCCCAGGGGTAGGACCTCCCAGGAAGATGAGCCAAATGTTCTTGATAGGAAAATAAAGAGTAATGAGGCTCTTTAGGAACCAGAAAAAACATATTCAATAAGCTTGGAACTTAATCCCACAGACACAAAGAAATTCACAAATAGATATTTTATAGTGAAAACACTGAACACCAAAGACAAATAGAAAATCATGATAGCAGCGAGAAATAAATGATTCATTTCACATAAAGAAACCAAAAGACTAAAAGATTATTTCTCAGAAGAAACAATGGAGGCCAGATGGCAATGGCATGACACATTCAAAATACTAAATGTAAAAAATTGTCAAATAAGAATTTATATCCAGAAAAATTAACTTTCAAAATGAAGGTGAATTAAAGACATCCCTAGATAAAACAAAGAATTCAATGCTAGTAGGCATGCTTTAAAATGAATACTAAGGGAAGTTTTTCAGTATGAAAGTGGTAAGTGACATCAAACAGTAGTTCAAATCCACATTAAAATACCGAGAACTGCAGTAAAGAGCAGTAAAGGTAAATAAATAAATACATACATACATACATACATACATAGGCCAAAAACATTATAATTACTTATTTATTCTTTATTGACTTATTTAAAATACAACTGCCTAAAACAATACGTAAATACTTGTATTATTAGAATAATAACATAAAGAAATGTAATACACTTGACGATAACTGCACAACAGAGGCAGAAACAGAGCAATATTGGAGTTTGAAGTAAGAAAATAACACAGGATGGTAACAAAGCAGCACAACTAAGAAAAACAACAACAAAAAAAAACATAAAAGAGCTGGAATAGCTATATTAGTATGACAGAACACATAAGTCAAAAAAAAAAAAAAAAACACTGGACATCTTCAAGCAAAAGAATAAAACCAGACCATATTTTTATGCCATACATAAAATTTAACTCGAAATGAATTAGACTTAAAACTTAAGCCCTGAAATTACAAAACTCTTAGAAAAAAACACAGGTGGTAGGCTCCTTGACATCTGTCTTAGTGATGTTTTTATGGATTTGACTCCAAAGGAAAGGGCAATAACAGCAAAAAAATAAACAAATGGGACTATATCAAATGACAGACTTCTGCACAGCTATGGAAACCATCAGCAAAACTGAAATGCAACCTACAAAATGTAAGAAGATATTTGCAAATTCATGTATCCAATAAGACTTTACTATCCAAAGTATGTAAAGAACTCATAAAACTCAATGACAAAAAAAAAGAATAATCTGATTAAAAAACGGACAGAGGATCTGAATAGACATTTTTTTCAAAGAAGACATAGAAACGGCCAGCAGGCACATGAAAAGATGTGCAACATCACTAATCATCAGGAAAATGCAAATTACAACCACAATGAGAGAACACCTGTCAGAATGACTATTATCAAAAAGTCAGGAAATAATAAGTGTTTGGCAGGGATGTGGAAAAAAGGGAACCCTCACGTACTATTGGTGGGAATGTAAACTGGTGCAGCCACTATGAAAAAAAGTATAAAGGTTCCTCAAAAAATAAAAATAGAACTATTATATGATCCACGGTAGCACTTCTGTGTATTTATCTGAAGAAAACAAAAACACTAATTCAAAAATATAGACCTATACCCTATGTTCATTGCAGCATTATTTACAATAGTCAAGATATGGAAACAGTCTAAGAGTCCATCAATGGATGAATGCATAAAGAAAATGTGGTATAAATATATAATGTAATACAACTCAGCCATAAACAAGAATGGAATCTTGCCATTCATGAAAACATAAATGGACCTTGAGGGTATTATGCTAAGTGAAATAAGGCAGATAGAGAAAGAAAAATACCATATAATTTCATTTATACGTGGAATCTAAAAAAACAAAACAAAACAAAACAAATGAACAAATAAAACAAACAAAACAAATCTTATAGTTACAGAGAACAGATTAGTGGATGCCAAAGGAGAGGGGAGTTGGGAAGCCGATGAAATGGTGAAGGGGATCAAGAGGTACAAACTTCTAATTATAAAATAAATAAGTCATGGGGATACAATGTACAACATGGTGACTATTTTCAATAATATTGTATTGAATATTAGCAAGTTTCTAAGAAAGTAAATTTTTTAAAGTTCTCAGCACAAGGAAAAACTTATAAATTTGTATGGTGATGGGAAATAGACTTGAATGCAGTGATCGCTTGGCAATTTATACAAATATCAAATCAGTATGTTGTACATCTTAAACTAATGTAATGTGTATGTCAACTGTACTTAATAAAATAAAAACGAAATAAAATAATACCTTAGGTGAAGATTTTAGTTTCTGGAGAGAATCCTTTGTTGGAATACCTATGGCTTAGTTGAATACAAAAACCAGGATCTAATTTCCAGTTTAAAATGAAAGCTAAGAAGGATACCACAAATGGACCAGGTATTTTGAGAAATTTTTTGGAAGATATAAAGCTAATAAGATTGACTAACTATAGAGTTCATAAAACCATACAATAAATTGCAAATATTTAAAGTATAAAAAACCAACAAACAACAAATGTTACTAATGATAAAACCCTTTTTATCATTAGGGTCGATTCACCCAAAAAGGGGTAGTAATAATAAACTATGTGCACCAAATAAAAGAACTCCAAGTGTCATCTAAACACACACACACACACACACACACACATTTGTGGAGCAAAAACTGACAGAATTAACAGCAGAAATAAACAATTCAACACTAATAGTTGAAGAATTCAAAATCCCACTTTCAAAAATAGAAAAAGAAGACAGAAGATAAATAAGGAAACAGAAGACATGAGCAACACTATAAAAAATAAACCCACTGGACATATATAGAACACTCCACACAACGGTATCAGAACATTCTCCATGATAGGCCATATCCTAAGATATATAACAGGTCTCAATAAACTGAGAGATTGAAAATATGTTTTATATGTTTTCTGATCAAAATAGAGGTAAATTATAAGTTAATAACAGAAGGAAAAATTGGGAAATCTACAAATATAAAAAAATTAAACACCCTCCTAAAAACCAATGGGTCAGAGAGATAAAAAAAAAAAAAAATTAGAAAACACTTTGAGATGAATGGAAACAGAAACATAGCATGCCAAAAACAGTACTTAGAGTAAATTTACAACTGTAACTGCCTATTTAAAAAATAAGAAAGACTTCGAATTAGATATCTATCTTTCTACCTTAAGTAACTAGAAAAAAAAGTGAGCTAAAATCAACAGAAGGGAAGAAATTTTTAAAAGAGGAGAAACAAATTAAAGAGAATAGAAAACAATGGGGAAAAAAACAGCAAAACTAAGGGCAGTCTTTGAAAAGATTTTAATTTAATGACAAAACTTTAGCTTTACTAAGATAAAAAGAAATACAACTCAAATTATTAAAATCAGGAAATAAAGGAGTATCATTTCTGACCTTACAAAAAAATGATAAAAAATACTATAAACAACTATATGCTAACAAGTTAGATTAAGTATATAGAATGAACAATTCCTACAAAAATATACATTACTGAAATTGACTGAAAAAATAGAAAATTTGAATAGGTCTGTCACAAGTAAAGTGACACACTTTGTATTTAAAGAAAAAAAGAAAAGAAAAAATTGTCCACAAAGAAAAGCCCAGGCTCAGACGGTTTAACTGGACCAAACACTCAATGAATTAAGGACAATGATATGTCACAAACTTCTAGAAAAATAGATGAGAAAACACTTCTTGAATTATTCTATGAGACCAGTATTATCCTTATATTAAAATAAATAAATCAGAAGGAAAAAAAATACAGACCAATATATTTTATGAAGTTAGATATAAAACTCTTCAACAAAATACTAGTAAACAAAATCCAACTATACATATATACACACACACACATATATATAAATTATTATGTACCATAACCAAGTAGGATAATCCCACATAGATAACATTAGTTTAACATAAGAAAATTAATTAATGCAATATACCGTGTTAATAGAATAAAGGACAACAAGGTATACAAAAAGAATTTGAGAAAAATCAATATACTTTTCTGACAAAAACTCGTAGTAAACAAGGAATAGAAATGAATATCCTCAGCCTGAATAAAGGACATCTGTAAAAACCCTACAACTGATATATTACTTAATGATGAAAGACTGAATGTTTCCCCACTAAGAATAGGGGCAAGACAAGAATGTCTACTTTAGCCACTTCTATTTAGCAGTACTGAAGGGTCTAGTCAGAGCAACTAGGCAACAAAAGAAAAAAAGAAAAGGCACCTAGATTAAGAAGGAGAAAGTAAAAACTATGTCAATTTGTAGGTGACATATTTTTGAATGTAGAAAATACTAAGGGATCCACTAAAAGTTAGAACTAATAAATGAATTCTACAATGTTAAGATTTAAAATCAAAATACAAAAGTCAATTATATTTCCGTTCATCAGCAATGAATAATCCAAAAATGAATTATGAAAATTAGTTTCATTTACAATGAAATACTACATATAAATTTAGATCTTACATAGTTAAAGCTAACAAAAGAAGTATAAGATTTGTACATTTACAGCTAGAATATGTTGTTACGGGAAATTTAAAATGATCTAAATAACTAGTAAGGCATCCTATATTTATAGATCAAAAGCTTAATATTATTAAGATAACAATACTCCAAAAAAAATTTACAAGTTCAATGCAATCCCTATTAAAATCCTACCTAGCTTTTTTGCAGAAATGGACAAATTAAAATTCATACATAAATGCATGGTACTGAGAATAACCAAAACAATCTTTTAAAAGAAGAAATTTGAAAGTCTCACATCCTTGATTTTGAAACTTATTGTAATTCTAAATAAAGACAGCATGACACTGGCATGAGAATAGATATACAGATCAAAGGGATAGAACTGAAATTCCAGAGATAAACTCTTATATTTATTTTCAGTTAATTTCCAACAGGAGTGTCACACACAATGCAGTGGGGGAAAATAATCTTTTCAACAAATGGCCCTGAGACAACTGGATACCCACTGGCAAATAACTGTAGAATCCCTACTTCACACCATACATGGGAATTAAATCAAAATGGATCATAGATTTAAACATAAGAGCTAAAATTTTAAATTCTTACAAAGAACATATGAGTAAATGTTTTTAACCTTTGGTAAGGCAAGATCTTCTTAATTATAATACCAAAAGCATAAGCAACAAAAACATTTTTTAAATTTGAACCCATCAAATTTAAAAATTTTTTAGGCTCCAAATGATACCATTCAAAAAAAAAAAAAGTGAAATGACAATGCACAGAAACAGGAAAAAAATATTTTAACATTATATATCTAATAAGGGACTTTCATCCACAATATGTTAATACGTTTATGACTCAATAACAGTAAGACAAATAACCCAATTTAAAAATTAGTAAAGAATTTGAATATATATTTCTCTAGGGAAGATAATCAAGTGGCAAAAACACAAGAAAAAAATGCTCAACATCATTAGTAATATCTCATTCACAAATATCTCATTCACAAAATAAATGTTGGTAAGAATTTGGAGAAATTAGAACCCTCATTCATTGTTGATGGGAATGCAAAATAATAGTTTCTTTGGAAACAGCTTGACAAGAAGTTGAAAATTAAACATAAGCTTACTAGATGACTTAGCAAGCCCATACCCATCTATTTATTCAAGAGAAATGAAATCATATACTCACAAAAAAATATATTGTACGAAATATAACAACATAGTCATAATCATCAAAAAAGGTATAAACAATTCAAATGACCCTGAACTGAAGAATGTATAAACAAATATTATATAAACATACAAAGGAATATTATTCATCCATAAAAAGGGATAAAGTGTTGATTCACGCAATACCATGGATGAACCTTGAAGACATTATGCTAAGTAAGAGAAGACATTTGGCTAAGTAAAAGACATTGTGCTAAGTAAAAGCCAGACACAAAAAAACCACATATCGTATGGTTTCTTTCATATGAAATATCCAGAAGAGGAAAATTTATATAAATATAAAGTAAATTATTGGCTGCTTAGGACTGCAAGGAGGGGAGAATGGAACTTGACCATTAACAAATACAAGTATCTATTAGAAGAGATAAAATACTCTAAAATTAGATGAGAATGATAGTTTTATATTCTGTGGATATGCTAGAAACATTGAATTGTACACTTTATATCTCAGTAAAGCTGTTAAAATATGTGGTCTCCAATAGGTTTATATTTGAGTACAAATATGTAAAAAACAAAAACAAAAACAAAAAGAGGAGCTTATACAACACAAATTCAAACAATCCAAAAACCCAGTGGAACTTACAGTGGAAATGAAGCAGTTCAATCACCAAGGCTTACAGTGGTGTGCTAGTTAATGTTTAATAACTGTCTCATAAAAATATATATAAATGTATATGATTATCAATTTTAATTATATAAAGAATGTGTAGCATACAGTTTATAAATAACAATAAAATATATTTATTATAAAATCCATATAGAGAAATTCCATATAGAGAAATAATTCTCACAGAATATTTTCATTTGCTGAACTCATGTCTAGCCAGCCTATAGTTTCAATTGAACTATGATATATCAAGTGGAATTTCATTGCAGACTCTTTTCTCAGTAAGATTTTGTAATTTAATATATGTGATCTACTACTTCACAACTGTATAAATTTTACTTATTAAACTGAAACTTCTTTCAGCTTCAGCACAAAGACAAAAAACAAAACAATAAATCTGGCCCTGATTTGTGGCATTTACTGATTTCTGTGGTGTACGTACTTCCACCATATTTCAAGCTACCAATGTAAAATTACAGAACCCAGAGTTGGAAAGAGATGTATAATAGTGTACTGTTATGTAGTATTTTCAGTATACTGATATTATAGACCAAAATAACGACAATAAGAATATAGAAAATAGTATATTGTAGTAAAATAATTAGGCAGTGATAAGTTGTGACTATTTACCACCTTTTAATATAAATTCCTTAATAAGTCTATATCATTTAATTTTAATAATAGTTGTTTCACGAATGGTTTATAAAATTCCTAAAATTTAACTATTAGCACTCATTAGCTAGTACAAGCTAACTTAAGGATACCATTGTTTTTATGTCATTCAAGGTAAGTGAATGTCATTTTTAATGAATTAAGTGAATATGTCATAGTGTATTTCCTGTGGTTAACTGTTCACATAGAAAGCCTCTGATAACAGAAACTCAAAAAACTAACTAATCTAATATGACACTTCAGCATGTTCTAAAAAATATAATTACTATATTATAAATAAAAACTTTATATTAAAGTTAATGGGATAGTAAAACGAATAAAATTTGTAAATTAAGTCTGCGATGGCAAGTCTGTGTTCAAAAATAATGGATTTATTTAATGCTCTTATCTCAACACACTAAAATGATACTGAAGAAAAACAATGGTTAACCTCAAAAATCAGTCACCCTCACTTAACTTTCTGCTGCTAGCTTACTAATTACCAATTGATGAGATGTACATATACACATAAAAATTTAAGGCAATTATACAAAATTGATAAATGATATAAACCAAGCTTAAAGATACTAACATTATTATAATAAAATTAAAAATATCATTTATGTTAAAAGACTTTCATGTAGTTCTACGTGTCTCTTTTTGGCCTTACAGAATCTATTTAGAAGATACCATTCCTGAGTTTCAAATTAAACTTTTTTTGAAATTCCTCATTTCCAACTGTATCATGAAGTAAGGCAAAAATAACTGATAAAGAAAGAGGCATTATGGGCTAAATCTCTCTCCTACAATCCTTCCTAACTCCCATTCTCCACAGAAGACTGTATCTTCTTGGGAGGTAATATGATAAGTTATGGATAGCCATTAACACTAGTATGTAATTCAAACATATTCAGATGAAAGCAGGATAGTTTTCATTCAATTAAAAATGATATTTCTGGTCAAATTTTTCATATATCAAATATGACATCTACTGAAATGTTTTATTTAAATTATAATAGAAAACTCAAATTAAGGCCAATATAGCACATTTATTATCTAGTAACCAATGAATGAAAACAGTTATCACCTTTCTTTCCTTAGTCCAGTGGTTATCACAGATATTCTAGCAGGCAAAGTCATGATCATAAACTAGTTGATGTGATAGATAGCAATTTTAATGAAATATTCAGAAGTAAAAGCAATATGAAGAGCTGCCAATTCATAAACAACATAACAAAGAAAAAACAGATAGTGAAATAAACATAAATTCACATTTGACTTGGGTCCTAAGTTCAGGAATTTACAGAGATCATCTATAAATAATCTAATCTAGTTTTCACAAATGTCTTTGAGGCCCTACCTAACTAAACTGAAAATATACCTTTGCTCTTATCCTATTCAGCTGACTCTATATGCTCACCTTCCATTGGCAGATCAGTGGTCCTACTGAGTTACAGTAATGAGGGATGAAAAATAGGAGGACTCAGTCTGTGAAGACAGAAATGTATCTAAAACACAACTTACTGTAAATACATAAAGACACTCAGATGTCTTGAAATAAAGTTCTGCAAGAGAGATGCAATCAGGAAGCCCAGGAGTGGGGCAATATGAGGAGATGTAGGTATTGGTGAGGTTTAAGAAATTACCTTTACTACATGCAAAATATTATGATAGATCACTTTGTCTGATTTAAAAAAGAAATCTTAAGTTTCCCTTCCTGAAAGAGTTTACAGTCTACCACTAGCAGTTTTGATGGCTATGCCAAGAGAGATTGTAATAAGTAAAGTATGATACAGCCAACATGCTCCAATGCTACTTTTCAACCCTGGCTATGCATTGGAATCTCTTGGTGAACTTTAAATAATAGTCTGAGGCCTACGTTCCTCCTCCAGAAAATGTGATTCAGTAGGGCAGGTGTACACCTAGGCATGGGTTTTTAAAAATATTTCCCTCAATGATTCTAATATGTAGCCAAGGTTGAAAAATTAGAGTATAGGAGTAAGCTACAGATGAGAATGGAATTCAATGCTGGGTAGACACAATGTGGTTATGGCTATCAGATGTGGTAGAAATATATTATTTTATATGCAGCAAGAAACTATTCCAGGGTTTTTTAACATAAGAATTCCAAAGTCAAACCAGTGCCTTAAACAACTACTAGCACAGTGAAATGTAGAGTACATCCAGACTAAACAAGGGAGGCAGTGACAAGAGGGGAAAGGCAGGGACAGTTGAGAGAAATTTGGAAAGGAAAAATTTGGCCATTGTTGGTGACTGTTTAAATGTGAGGGCAAGATGAAGAAATCAGTGAGTGAATTTAAAAGGAGGAAAAGAAGTGAATGAGACTCCTGCTCCCCCCCCCAAAAAAAAAATTAACGGAAAAGCAAGGAGAAAATTGAAACAGCGAAGTTGTTGGATGGAGTAGAAGCTGTAGGGCTGAGGAAGCAGGAAATGGGCAGCAGCAACAGCTGCTGTGCATTAAGCCTGCACTGTGCTCAGGCAGTCCCTGCGAAGCACATGTGGTCCTTTACCCTCTCAGCCACTCTTTCGGATCAGACACTGTCACTATTCCCAGTTTACACACAAGAAGCTGGACACAAAGAATATAAGTAATTTTCTCAAATCACTAGACTGTGCTAAGACACAAACCCAGGGCTGCAGAGATCAAGTAGTTACCTCTAGAAAGATGAAAGAGACATGAAAATGTACACTTCCACTCTTACTCAAGCAAATGTGCCAGTTTTCAAAGTGGCCATCTGTAGCCCTAAACTCTCCTGTTAGCCTCAGGGGTAAACCCTGCCACTTGGCCTTCAGGGCTTTAGTTCACTCATATATTCAAAAACAAACAGCAACAAAACATCTGGCAAATAATTTGTAAGAAATCTTGAGCTAAAAAAAGAAATCTCCAATTTTATATATTGATTATTGGAGACATTCACCTTAATCATATGTAAAATAGTGTGTTTATAAACCAAATTACGAACTTTTAATCTGCAGCATTCTTTAACATTTAAAGTGTTTCAATTATTATGTTTAAAAGGGAAAACAAGAAGATAACTGGTAGAATTTTAAACAAACAATATTTCTGGGAAAAGAAAAATAGTACAAAGTAAAAGTTGCATAAAGACAAAAATGAAGTATTTCTACCTAAAATACTTCAACTTAAATAATAAGTTTTTAAGAGACAAACCTAGACAAAATGTATTAATTTTGTACCAGCAATTCATTTGCAGAAATAGAGAAAATTTAAATCATCAAAATTGATGATTTACCCAAGAAAATTACTGAATTCCAAATTTATGTGTCTTCAATGAGAAGATAATTATAATTATTTATGGAAAAATATTCAGTCTCTCTTCAGCACAAACAAAAGTCCAAGTTACTAGGAGGCCAATCCCTTCCAGCACAAGGAAGTTGAAAAAACACTGCTTCGCCATATGTTCAGATGCTGGCAAAATGGTCTTTGCTTGTCAGATACTGCCTTACAGAAGCAACTTTTCACCACTTCCCTGATGTATGCTGTTGCTGCCCTTGAAGTACTAATGACATTTGATTCTGAGGTACTGATTAACCGCGTATTATTCAGGCTGCATGCTCCTCTGCTTTTTCATCATCTCACTGCAGCAATATCTGTTAACAGTTTATGTAGTAACCAAAGAAAAGGTAAAAGTTAAATTTCTCTCCTTGAAAACTGATTTATTTTATATAAATTTAGAGTTCATCTGAAAATTTACTTTGAGCTATCTCTCTTTGTTATTATTGTGGATAATTCTGTTTTTGGCTGTGACTGAGCAATACAACTGCTTCTTCATACATTTTCCCTTAACTAACAGACATAATCATTACCTGAAAGAAAGGTAAAGTCTCTTTTATACCTTTAGTACTAAGAACCAGAGCAAGGCAAATAAAAATATTAGAGATGCTAATATTCATTGAAAACTTAGTAACAAAATTAATAGGTCAAAAGACATATGGTGTCCATGGCCAATGACCTATATAATGCATGAATATATTTGGAAGAAGATGTTAACAAGATAGAAAATAATTTAAAGCCTTTACAATTAAGAGGTCAATCTTGTGAGTCATAATCCCAGAAAAAACAAATGACTTAATTTTAAGAAAACTCTGAGAGTAGTAATTGAGTTACAAATTTTTGACCTATTATAAGGCAAGGGATCAAAGCCTAGGAAGAAAGGTTCCTTCCTTCTAAATTGATCAGAAGAGCTACAATAGAGTTTCACTGGGAAGTAAACACAAGGATTAACTAATGACATGTAAAGTGAGATTTTTATCAAAACTTTATCTCATTTCCCCAAGAATCCAAACACAGTCTATGTCTTGTGTTATTGCTATTGCTATTATTATTATTTTATTATGTTTAATGTTATTGCCACATAGATTTGCAATCTAAAATTCTGAATCATTCTCTTATAGAGTAATCAAATAATTTTACCTCTGGACTGGCTCTCCAGTTCACTCCCTTCCCCTTTTCTACTGGGCTTTTGATTTACTCACCCAGGAAATGACTTTTGGAGCCTAGACCAAGAATCACAAATAGGTTTCATTTCATGTGCAAAGTTTATTTATAATAATGGGTATCTAGTATGTAATGTCCTGTTTTGACTTGGTGAGGAGCAGTACTTTTATGGATTAGCATTGTCTACTATGGGCTCAAAAATATGAGGTGACACATGAACTGAGTTTCTGCCAACCCTGGCTTAGACTATGGAAATAGCATTCTCTTTAGCACTTTTCTATTAATTCCTCTTCATTCTGGTCTGTCCTCAAATATCAAAAATATTCTTCCTTAAAAAATGATAACTATATCAACTTATGATTTATTTTCTACTAGACTTTAATACCTATAAGATAAAACTCAAACTCCTTAATCTGTTCTACATTGAAATCTTCTTAATGGGGTTCCAATTTACTTACCATGATCCACCTTATCTTTCGCCATTCTAACACATTCTAATCACAACGAATTTTTCAATTTTCCCTGAAAATTCCATAAAACTTATAACTCATGGTTTTCTCACTAGAATCTAAACTTTCTGCAGGCAAAGGGAACATTTGTCTTTTTCACTGCTCTATCACAAGGACCTAGAATTGTACTAAGCAGAGAATAAGCAGGCTATAATTTTTGAGCAGATAAATGAATAAATTAAGGAATTAATAAATTAATGTTCTCTGCTTTCTCCCTAGAATGTCTTTCTTCAAACGGCAAATTCCTATTTACTCTTCGAAACCCACCTCACATGTAGTCTTCACATGTTGTCTTTCTTCAAATGGCAAATTCCTGTTTACTCTTCAAAACCCATCTCACATGTATAGTCTTCCATAAAGCTTTCCCTGACTCCTTAAAATTGTTACTCACTTATTTCCCTGTGCTTCTACCTTCCTTTATCCATTCCTGTTTTTACCATTTAATATGCTATTTTTTAAATTTCTTATAATTTATGTATAGTGAAATGCTCAGATCTTGAGTACATTGTTCATCCAGTTTAGGTAAACATATCAAATAGCAAACATTTCCATCATCTCAGATAACTTTTGTACTCCTTCTGAGCAATGACTAACGATTCAATCACTGGAGGTTAGTATTTGACTATTCCAAACGTTTATATAGTGGAATTATATAGTAGGTACTTGTGTACTTGCTTGTGTTTCACTTCTTTCATTTAGCATAATAATTTAGAAATTTGTTCATGTGTTTGTATTCATCAGTATGCTATTCTTTTTATTTCTGAATAATATTACATTGTATGGCCAAGTCACAATCTGTCTATTTTCCAGTTGATGAACATTGTGGTTGATTCTAGTTTGGGACTATTGTGAAAAAAGATCCTTACTCTGCACAATGAGCTCATCAAGAGAAGATGATTAGTGATAATTATTTTGAAATTGTAATACGTAGAGTAGTCCTTGGTATATAGCACTTGACCAATAAAAATCCAATTAGAGTACAATTTGTATCTTTATAACCTGGACAATATGTAGAATCTCTTTGCCAAACAGTTGGCTCATGCTTGTAGGTATTGGGAAGTGATACCACATTTTGCTTCTGTGAAGCAAACTACCATATTCCACCATTTACTTCTAGGTTTCCTTGGGTAATCCCCTTATATCTTTGTGGGCCTTGGTTTCCTCATTTGAAATATGAAGATAATTATAGCACTTATCTTGGGTTTAATTATATCATTTTGGCTTGGTTTGAAGATAACTTGAACTTTGCATGGAATTTAGTAAGGACTCAATAAGGGTTAGTTGTTACTTTACTATAGATGTGTGTCCCTCAAACATCTAACTAAGGCTTTTATGTAAAGAGACATAGTTTTTTGGATAGTTTCCTAAAACATGTGGGAAAAAGTAAAAGGCACCCAGAAGAGCCAATAAAATATTAAAGAAGAACAAAGTCAGAGGACTGATACTATCCAACTTTAAGACTTATTGTAAAGCTAATGTAGTCAAGACAGTGACAGATTGGTGATACACAGATCAATGAAACAGAATGTAAAGTGCAGAAAGAGACCCATGTAAATATAGTTGACTTGTCTTTAACAAAGGAACAAAGGCAATACGATGAAGAAAAGGTAGTCTTTTCAACAAATGGTGCTGGAGTAATGACATCCTGATGCACAAAAGAGAGAGAGCACACGAGAGAGCATCTAGACATAGATCTTATATTCTTCACAAAAATTTACTCAAAATAGATCATACCTAAATGTAAAACTCAAAATTGTATAAACTCCTAGAAGGTAATATAGGAAAAAAATCTAGATGACATTAGGCATGGCAATAATTTCTTGTCCAACACCCAACGTAATATGAATGAAAGAAATAATTGATAAGGTGATCTTCATAAAATTAAAAATTTCTGCTCTGTCAAAGACACTGTCAAAGATTGAGAAGACAAGTCACAGATGGGGAGAAAATATTTGCGCAAGACATTATCTGATAAAAGATAGTTATCTAAAATATACAAAGAACTCTTAAAATCCAACAACAACAAAAAAAAACAATTAAGAAATAGGAATAAGATCTGAACAGTTACCTCACTGAAGAATATGTATAGATGAAAGCAAGCAAATAAAAAATGTTTCACATATATGTCATCAGGAAAATAAAAATTAAAAAAAAAAGATACCACTACACAGTTATTAGAATGGCTGAAATCCATAATACTGACAATAGCAAACTCTGGCAGGAGTGTGGAGCAACTGTCATTCATTGATGGTGAGAATGCAAAATGGCACAGCCCTTTGTAAGACAGCTTGGCAGTTTCTTACAAAACTAAACAAACTATTACCATGTGATGTAGCAATTGTGCTTTTTGCTATTTACCCAAAGGATTTGAAAACTTAGGTCCACACAAAAACTTGTACATGGATGTTTAGAACAGCTTTATTCATAATTGCCAAAACTTGGAAGCAACCGAGATGTCCTTCAATAGGTGAATGAATAATAATAAATCATGGTACGCCCAGTGCTAAAATGAATGAGTTATCAAGCCATGAAAAGATATAGAGGCACTTGAAATACATATTACTAACTAAATAAGCCAACCTGAAAAGGCCACATACTATATGATTACAACATTCTGGAAAAGAAAAAACTATGGAGACAGTAAAGGAATCAGTGACTGCCAAGAGTTAGGGGAGAGGAAGGGATGAATAGACTAAGCATAAATGATTTTTAGGGCAGCAAAACTATTATTTAAAATATTGTAGTGGTGGATAAAAGTGTTGACCCTGAGAAAGAAGAGACCTACTAAAAAGGGTTCCTGTTTGCTAACTGGGTTCAAACTTACAGATCCTAGAAAACATTGCTAAACAGGGGCCTCTCACACAATTTGTGATTCAGGGAGAAAACTGCACTGAACTGCCTGCCTGCCTCACACACTGAACTCCTGCCTGCACTGTGTTCTTGCCACTTGAACCAGTCTTTATAACGGACTTCCCAGAATCATATTTTAACCAATACGACTGAGACTTTCCCTATCCAATCAGATCCACACAGCAATATCATTATTAGCATCTCCATTGACAAATCAAAGCAGCATTCCGACCAATCAGACGAGTGATTTTTGGACGAATCAAACTGTGGCAATTCAGATCCCTCATTTGTATGAAGACATACCAATCAGAGATCGGGGGTGGGGACTTCTCTCTACATATATCAGCTCCCTTCTAGCTAGGGGAACTCACTTTTCCTTTCCACAAAAGACAGAAGACTGTGTTTCTCCAGCTGGAGCTGAAACACCAAAGATATTTCACTGAGCTGTCTAGCTGGCGAGAGGCCTTGCCCCAGGGTCGCCTCTCAGCCTCGCCATTTCATAATTGAGCTATAACACCATTGAGCTGCTCCACAGCTGTGCTGTATCACAATTGAACTGTTTGTACTGAATAAAGTTTCTTTTTTCATTGTACCCCAAATTAGAGATTCCTGTTGAGGTTGAACTGGCACCAATGACCATAGGTTGACACACATCATTATACATTTATCAAGTTATTGTTATTCAAAAGGACCAAAAACCATCTCAAGGCATTTTTATAAAGTAACCTTGGTCAATTAAAAAAAAAATCAATAGAAAATTTACAGAAAATTAAAATGTAACAAAATTTATTATATCTCTTAATTGCATGTATTTCTAAAAATATTTCTTCATATTTTTAGACCAATTCAAATTGAAAATAAAAATCTGCCAAGGATATAAAACATTCATTTCTATTAACAATCTTAAAAAAGAAATTTTCCACCAGAAAATAATTATAAATGATTAATATCAAGCAGAGTTTAAAATGCAGAGCTCTCAAAGTAAGGCAAATTTCTAGGGTCATATGAGTAATGGGCCATAAGACTTGTAACAGAAACTTCCATATAATAGGACCCTCATTAAAAAAGTAAACACATGAGTGAAAGGATGGAATAGAAAACAAAGCTGCCCATTTGTAAATAGAAATGACAAGGTGACTTGTCTTACTTTCATTTGTCTCTAGGTTGGGAAAAAAGTTTCACCTTTTGGTGAAATAATGGAGGAAAACTGGTAGAGCTATTACTCCTCAGATTTAAAATATGTAATAAATACAATGATAGATTTGTTTCTAAAAGTCCACTCTTGAATACAACATAGTAATTTCAGATAACCACAGACTGATCATATTAACAAGCAGCCAGAAAAATAAGACAGACCACAGTTAAGGAACAACCATTTGTTTGACTGCAAACTTCTCAATAGTCACAAAGTCAGAAAATAGTAGAATAGCTTCATGGTTCTAAGGGGAAATACATATTAATTTCAAAATGTATAATCAGGTAAATTGTCATTCAAGAAAATGAGAAATTTTTCAGACAAAACCCAAAAGCATTTACCACCCTTATTAAGGGAGCTTAAAGGCAGTTCTTTAGATATAAGAAAATTGCTAGCCAAATCTTGAAAGAAAATACTAAAATTAGAAGTATAATTTATGTGTAACATGTCAGAGATTATTAGCAATTTTCCCAAAGCACTTTTTAATAGATAAGTTCTATTCTTAAGGAGTCAATAGGCAGAAATTATTAGCCCCAATATTTAAGTGGAAAGATAAGCATGAGACTATTAAAATAAATAACCCAAAATAGTTTTACTCCTATGCCTAGGAAACAACTGAGTTGTCTCTATTCATCTATTAAAAATAATGCTTCTGTGAACATTTTGTTCATATTTTTGGTATACTCATGCACTCATTTCTTTTGGATATATAATTAAGAGAAGAATTGCTTAGTCATAGAGTATATTTATTTTCATTGCACGATTTCCAATATTTATGAAATAATCAGAAATTTCTGGGAGGCCTAGTGTCATAAAACAAGATGAGCTAGTTTTTTAAAATGCTCCTAACTTGGATATCTCCCTCCAATGTACATTGATCTTCCATACTATGCCTTTGCTTAATTCTATGTCATGAATGTTCACTAAAACTATTATGTGAAAATAAGCTTATATGTATTGAGTGCTTAATATGTACCCCAGGCTGTGCTAAACACTTTACATGTGTTTTATCTTTTAATCTTCATAATAATCATCTATTATTCCCATTTTATAGTAAAGAAAGCTGAAACTCAGAAAAATTAATACATTCTCCATGGTCATGGATATAGGAAAAGGAAAGCACTATAAGAGACAAAATAATGAATACGGCACAGCTTGGTGGTCATTTCAGTAGGAAGTAGGAACCTTTTAGAAATCTGGAAAAATGGGCCTTACTAAATGACAGAGGTACTTATAAATCACGATGTTTATAAAATAATGTATTGACGGAGAGTATATTGTAATAAAGAATCCTTAAAACACTATAGCTTAAATAGAAATGTATTTCTCTTTCATCTAACAGTCCAGTGGGCTGAAGCCAGCAAGGTAGCTCCACAGTCAGAAACATGTGACTGCCAAGGATTCTCCAGACTTCACTATTTCCCAGCAAGACATAAAAGTGAAAGAGGATGTACAGGAACTAAGTTGTGCTCTTCATGTCTGCTTATGCAGCTTTGGTCCAAACTTAATCACAAGAGTACACCTACAGGCAAGGAAAGCTAGAAAGCATAGTCAGTAAATTGCCCAAATGCAGTCAAATGTCCAGCCAAAATTCACAGGGTTCTATTTTTAAAAGGAAGAAAACAATGAACATGATGAACAAATGGATACCTCTGCCTCATTAAGTAGTCATGTGCAAAAATATGAGAAACAACTGGAACAGTAAATTTAACATCCACCTGGGAGAGGTATAATGCAGTTGGAAGAAAGTGACCTAATATAGTAGCTAATGAGAAGCCTTTTTAAAGATAAATATTTTTATTGCAATATGACAGAGTTGAAAATGCACAAACCATAAAGGTACAGCCTACTAAATTCACACAAATAAACATACCCATGGAATGAATCATCACTCAACTCAAGAAATATAAAAGGAGCAGCATCCCCACAATTTCCCTCAAGCCTCTTCCCAATCACTAACCTTACTTACCTCCCCAAAGATAACCACTTCTCAACACAGATTAACTTCTTAACACAGATTAGTGTTGTCTATCTTGTTACACTTTTATGTTTGTGGGGTTCATACATTTAGTGTGTAGCAGTATTTTTAAATATTTTACTGTTGTGCAGTATTCTATTATAGAATATGCCATAATGTATTTAATCATTGTCCTCAGGATAAACATTAGAGCTGTTTCTAGTTTTCAGCTATTAAAAATAATATCGCTGTAACAGTTTCCTTCATGTTTTTTATGCACCCATAACTGATTTCTCTTAGGTATATACCCAAGCAGTAAAATTGCTTCACAGAGTTATACATATGTTCAACTTTTGTAGATCATGCTAAATGGTTTTTCCCAAGTAGCTGTATCAATCTATTGTCCCTCTAGCAGTATATGAACATTCTATTTGGGCTACATTCTCACCAACACTTGAGAATGTCATTCTTTTTCACTGCAGTCATTCTGGTGGGTGACATTTTCATTTCTCCGATGGCTTTTCTAGTGGTTGTAATTTTCATTTCCTTGATAACTACTGAGGTTCAGAACTCTTTTTTATGTTTATTAGTCATTTGAAGAACCACTTTTGTGAAATATCTCTCATAGCTGCTTGCCCAATTTTTTTATTGTGTGGTCTTTTTAATTTATAGGAGTTCTATATAAAAATATGAATATGAATCTTTTTCTAGTTTGTAACTTTCTTCTCAGTAAATAGCTTTTGAATTTTTTGAATGAAAGAGTGGCAAGAATAGCACCTTACTTTCTTGTGAAAAATAATCTGCATAGAATACATAAAAATCAAGCAGAGATATATTGAAAGGTATATGTAATGTATACATTCCTTGAGAAAGGTAATGAGGGCCTAATTCAGAAAGAGGATGACAATAATAGAAAAGAAAGATGAGAGAGATTTTGTGAAGGATTGATTCATTTACTCATTTATTTGATACTGAGAAGACTTAATAACTAATTAAGAAAGTTACAAATTATAGGCTATTTATAAAAAGCAGTGATTACTTCATAAAATGAGGCACTCAATATTGGAAGATAGGAACCTATGAGAATGTAAGTGTGGAATTACTGAGGAATATTTACCAGAGAATCAGCAAGACATAAGGAAAACCAAGCAGCAGCAAGGCCTAATTTCTCCCAACTTAAGGCATTCAAAAAGAAAGAAAGAAAGAAAGAAAGAAAGAAAGAAAGAAAGAAAGAAAGAAAGAAAGAAAGAAAGAAAGAAAGAAAGAAAGAAAGAAAGAAAAGAAAGAAAAGAAAGAAAGAAAGAAAGAAAGAAAGAAAGAAAGAAAGAAAGAAAGAAAGAAAAAAGAAAAAAAAGAAAAAATGATAAAATGTTGACTTAAAGATAGCGAGATTTTAAAAATCAACAATGAACAGAAAACTCTTTCCTCAAAGAGAGTTTTCCCTAGAAGGGATGTTTGAGGAGTAGCAACCTGAGGATACCTGTTTGTTAAAACATGTCCCATTTCTTCCTCCTATCCTCAAGACTAGCCATAATGTCCTTCATTTTCTGATTCTTAGACTTGCTTGCAATTAGAAGGGCTGCAGAACTTTTCCCTAGTGACTACATAAAAATTCTTATCAGAGATCTCAAGTCCTCTATCCTAATCATCATCACAACGTCATCACTTAACATTTACTGAGCACAAACATGCACTGTATATTATATGCATCATATAATCACTGTAAAGTCCTGAAAAATAAGTATTATTACTATTATTGCTATTCTGTTGCAGAAAGTTAAGGAATTGTCCCAAAATGACACAGCTAGTAAGTCATAGAGCTTGGATAAGAACCAAGGCAGCTCAACTCTAGAGCCAGCTTTCTTATCTATTGTTCTCGACAGTCTCTTTGTCAGCTATCATGTGACTATCACTGACAGTTAAAGCTACAAAAGAATAAAAATCACAACAATTAAGATTAAGTAGTAAGGAACTGGATGTGGAAAGCCCCATATGGCATGGTATACTCTAAGGACAGAAATGAGTTTGAGACCCAATCTGGGTGATAAAGACCACTGAAAATACCTCTTGTTTGTTCACTTATCTCCTTCTCCACTTCACACCCTATTATTACTAACACTTCTGTAGTCTTTAATTTCTTCTCCACCTTCACACTGTCACACACACACACACCCCATTCATTCTCCACCCCAGAGCCAAAATGGTCTTTTAAAATTATAAAACATTTCATGCCACTTTTCTTAAAAATATTCAATGGCTTCGCACTGCACTGGAGATAAAATCCAAATTCCTATCAAGGCCCACAAAGTCCTGCAAAATCTGTCCCCAGATTCTTTTTCCACCCTCACTTGGCCCTTTTCACCACGCACTTTGACTTTAATGTCAAGCCCTTCTGCACCATGGGAACTTTGTGACTGCTCTTCTCTCTGCCCTATCTGTTCTCTCTCTAACAACTTAAATGTGTGGCTTCTCATCCTTTATCTCAACTTAACACATAAAACTTTTCTTTATCATATAACACTCTTGTTACCTCTGTAATAGGCTTCCTAAAAAAAGCTGTAATTTTTATACTTAGTTGTAAATATATCATTCTGTCTTCTCCACTATAATTAAGCTTCTGACTGTATTTGCCTGGCACGTGCTAGATACCAATAAAAAATCTGATTAGATGAATGTAAGAATCAATAAATGGCTCCATGTTTCTTATCTTGAGTAACTGGGAAAAGAGTAAGGTCATTAACTGAGATATGAAACACAGTAGGAAAAATAAATTTGGAGAGGAATATAGTTTAGTGAAGGACAGGTTGAATTCAGATGCCTGCAAGAAACACAAGTAGAAATGTCCATGAAGTAGCTAGAAAGAGGGGTCTAGAGTTCAAAGAAGAGTGTGCACAAAATAACACAGATTATGAAGACAAGAGAATTAAAGGGCAGATGAAGCTATTGATGTGGATGAGAAGGACCAGGAAAATATGCTGAATGGATGAATAAAGCAGGAGACCAATACATAATGCAAATAATAATAATAATAATAATAATAATAATAATAATAAAGCAAAAAAATAAAAGATTGAGAAAGAAACTTTTAAGAGGTCAGAAAAGTGTCAGGAGAAGATGTGGTTTTTCAAGGAAAATGATAGATTAGATCAAGAGGGTTGAATTATTAGGAGAAGTTAAGTAAGGTGACAAAAAGGGGTGGGGATCAGATTTGGTGTTTATGAAACCCTGGGGGATCTCTGGAAGAGGTTGCAAACAAGTGGATTAAGACACTGAAAACAAATGTATTTCAAATTCATAGTCCATAAAATTTGAACTATATAAAAATCTCTTAGTGGCTTTGAAAACCCCATGACATAGAAAGTGTGGAAAAAAATTATTAAGTATCTCACCTTATCAGCTTTAGGAAAGAAATAGTTATACTGCATTGTTGGAATTTTCTAAAGGGGCAGTATTAAAGTCAGTTGAAAAGGCTGGTCTATTCAAAATTGCAGAACTATGTAAGGAAACTCATGATTATTAGTAGCAAAAGCTACCAAGGTGCTTTCAGAGAATAAAAGCTGTATCATCTAGACATTAAATAGGAAAGAAATTTGAGAAGCAAAGGGTTGTGACCAACAGCAGTTGATAGAGCCTGCCAGGGCATGGCTGGCAATTCAAGATCACAGATGCCTCAACTTGCTCCAATCAGGGAGTCCTTTCTAAGTGCATTCATGTCCGTAGTCAGTAGAGATGCATCCATGCACTAAATCTTGAACCTGAGCTAAATGTAAGTATTCTAGGATACTTAATTTACCACACTCGCCAGTTCAAAGGCAAACCCAAGCTAAAATAACCCCCCTTCCAAAGCCAAAAATTGATCTAAAACATGGAAGGAACAGAGCCCAGAAAAGAGATTTCAGAACTGGATTGGCATATAAACTGGAGAAAAAAAAAAATTGGTACACACAGAAGGGACTTCTGAACAGTCTCTTCTTTCTTTATTACGTCCCCAGATATTCCAGCACATAATTATTTCATTAATTTGTCAAAAAGTGGTTAATTTCAGCAAGAGAACATTCTTATATTATCCATAGCCTATGAAAGAAAACTAGGAATTTCACATACCTACTATAATTAATAATAATAATAATCTTTTAAAATCTTTCTGTTGATAATTAGATTAGGCCCGGGACAGTGTTCTGTAGAACTAAACAAGCTGTTTATTAGCAGAAGAAGTGTGAGGCAGGCACAGTACAAAGGGAAACCCTTTTTCATTCTCCAGACCGTTTATTGTGGAAGAGATATAAAATTCTGGGTGAAAAATCAAATAAAGAAAGGCACGGTGAAGGAACCCACGGTGAATTTGGACGCCTGCCCTCTCGTTTCCTGTTTGTGGGAGGCAAGCAGAGGCAGCTGCTGGGTTAGAGTTCAGGTAAGAGACCACTGGGGCAAAAGAGGGCTTCAGTTGCTGTTTCTTCTACTCAGGCAGCAGCACCTGCTATAGCAGCCGGTGCAGGTGAGGCTGCCCTGGCGGTCTCCATGGCAACAGTGGAGGGTGGAGGTGAGAAAGGCGCCCTCCACCCGGTAAGCCCCCACTTTGCCTCCCCCGACCTCCTGCTCACTCTCCGCTGGTCCCCCAACCACTCATGATTGGCGCTTGCGGCTCAGTACTCCTGGAGGGGGAGCCACGCTCCAGTCTCCCTAGCGTCCCTGGCCAACAACACAGTTGCCGTGGCAACGGCCCGGGGAGGAAGGCCAAGGCTTTTCTCTCTCTGGCGTTCCCGCCCCCAGTGCCAGGAGTGTTAAGGCCCTGGAGGAGATCTGAGTCCTCCTCAAGCGCTGCTGGTCCATGTAGTGCTGCACTCTGAGGACGCAAGCTGGAGATCCCGGCCCAGATTCAGCATCTGCCTGAGGAGAGGCTCAGACCACCTCCGTCTGGGCACCTGAGGAGGCATCTCTTCTCTCCTCGCCCCACAGGGGTAGGGCTTAGAAGACGCGGTCACACTGAGGTTATGCATGCTACCTTCCAAAAGTTGGAGAGCCCCACAGAAGCTTGCCCACCCCAATCCATCCCCACATCGAAGCAAAGCCAAGGTCGCCTTCTGCAAGGAGCCCTACTGGCTGTGGGCTCTCTTCTCCCATTTTCTCCACATCCCAGCACACTCAGCAACATCCTCTAGCCAGCCCTTCACACCCACCTAGGGTTATCTCTAAGGACTAGGACACTGAGTCCTCCCCCTTTCTCTGTCCTTTTCCCTGGTGTTCTGGGAGCGAAGGGTAGAGGCAATCCAAGCCATGAAGGAGAAGGCCCTGCAGCCAGGGGCCCTAGAGGACTCAAGGCTTCAAAGCCGGCTCAGTTGCTCTGCTTACCCAGGACACGGGATTGGGGAGTAGAGGAGCCGGGGTTGCCACCAGGTGGTGTCCTGCCACACCCAGCCAGGTAAAACGGGTCCAGAAGAGGAACCTGACGCATCATTCAAAATTGCATACAGAAACTGATTTTGCTCAGAGCATAAAAGAACTGAATCATCTGTTTATTTACTGGAGCAAAATGAGCACAGGCGGAAAAGGGTGTCTCTCTTGGCAGCTAAGTCAATAGGGACTGCAGTCTTGCTTTCAAATACAACAAAAGGCGCTGCCGATTTTGAACGAAATAAACACTGTTTAGATGTAGACAAAGGAAAGGTGAAAGAAACTACTTTTCATTCTCTAGTTGAAATTTTGAGGACAGTTTTTCCAACGTTTACAATATGGATCTGTCATTTTCTTGAGCAATAAATTTTATTGCTATAACCAGGACTTACCATAATAAAAGCTTTTATTATCTTTTGAACAAGATCCACAGTTAGAAAAATAATAAATTTGTAAGTCATTTATGTATTGCTGAATATACATTGTATCATTGATTTTTCCAAACACATATGGAAATGCTCGATGTGTCACTGTATTGTTAAACAATTGTTGGTTTTCTAGCACTTATGACAAAGATAATCTTGAACTGGAGAAGATCTGTAGGTATATATAAACTATTTGTCAACTAGAATTAAGTTAAATAATTTGCCTAAATTTTGAAGTGATTTGCTATATATTTTTATGTATGTAAATATATGTATATATTTAGATAACTAAATAAATTTGGATATTAAACATAAAAGATCTTTGAATGAGAGTTTTGAGATTAGATATACTACTTAAAATGCAAACTGAAGTGTTATCTTCTTGATAATTTAGGTATGTCCGGGTGTCTTTGCACTGATATACTCTACTTTAGTAGGCAGTTATTTCCAAAGATGATTTTTCTAAAGACTTTCAGTTTAAATCTGATGTACAGTGAGTAGGAGAGTAATAAATACAATATATCTTTAATCATCTTCCAAACCACAAAACTATTACTATACTGGCAGAAATCTTTCTACTATCTCCCTGAGGATACTATCCATGCACTCAAGTGCCAAATTTGCTCCTTTTTGCCCACATTGATTAAAGGCAAATGTACAGTCATACACCATAAAAACGGATATATTCTGAGAAATGTGTCATTTGGTGATTTTGCCATTGTGCTAACAACATAGAGTGCACCTTGACACCTAGATGGTATAGCTTACTACACACCTAGGCTATATGGTACAGCCTATTGCTCCCAGGGTACAAGCCTGTACAGCATATTAGTATACAAAACAACACAAGATTAAATCAAGCACAAGAGAAGATGATGCAATCGAGAGATGTGGTAAACATGAGATCTATGAGACTACTTCTTGTGTAACATGGCATACTGTTTTAGAGCAAACTTTTTTATAAGCATAAAAAATATACTCTAAAATAAGAAAAAGTATAGTATAAGTACATAAACTAGTAATAGTAATATAGTTGTTTATTACCATTTTTCAGTATTTAAGTACTGTATATAATTGTGTGTTCTATACTTCTACATGACTGGCAGCACAGCATCACCACAAACACATGAGTAATGCATTGCCTTACTACGTTACGAAGTCTATGATGTCACTAGGCAATAGGAATTTTTCAGCTTCATTATAATTTTATGGGATCATCATCATACATGTGGACTGAAACTTTGTTATGTGGCGCATGACTGTATATTTCAACTGTATATTTTCAACTGGAGACAGATCTGTATATAAGTCATAGAATGCATATAGATTGATGTTTAATAGCACAGATGATGTTCTCAAGATCTTAGGAGAAGGATCATGATCAGAGCACCCCACATTCCAGTGTGTGGAAGTTTAATTGCATGGTAAGTAAACAGAAAAGATTTTAGCTTTCTGGACTGCTTCTTTTGCCATTTGAAAAGTTTAGCCTAGCTTCACATAGCATTAGAAGCTTCAGCAGGTCTGCCATTCTTTCAGCTAGGTCTCAATGTTTGCATTTATAAACACTGTTTCATTTTCTCAAACAGAATATATATTGGAGGATTAAAATATAGAGCATAACACAGAACTGCTAACTAAAGCTTTTAAAAAGAATATTTTTCTAATAATTTAATATTAGTGCATACTAGAATTAAGGAAACTGGAAGAAGAGAACTATATTAAGAAATGATTTTAAAAAAATCATATACTCAAAATGTAATTTTTGTTAATAGATATCTCTAGAGAGTAGAACCAAAAGTGACTTCTTTTCTTTCTTTTGCTTTTCTTTACTTTTCAAGAAATCTATAATAAGCAGGTATTATTTGAATAATAAACATTTACATATTTTAATTGATAAACGTCTATACTTTGAAAAGCATGTCATACATTAATTTTAATCTATTGGTTATGATTAACGATACTATTTTTTTCAATGTTTAAAACCTTTAGGTTATACTATACAGTAGAAAAAAAGCCAATTGAATGAAAATTTGTAAAATATGTCTTTCTAAGAGCTGGGAAATTTTCACAGGTTGTTAAAAGCAAATACAGAACCAGAAAAACTTGTATTAAGTCTCTAGGTTACTCACTAAATAATGTTATATTATACGAAATTGTTATACTTAAGGTATTCATTAACTTTAACATAAAACTGTCAAATCTCCAAAGCATCATATGATGGAAAGCTGGCAGTTTTTATGCACCGTTCCATCAGAATACAGCCACATCATAGCTTATCTGGGCTAATGGGTACCACCTAATTCATAAGTCGGAGTTAAAGTGTTTAATAGAAAGGCAATAATAAAACAGTCAAAGGATACAACATAAATATAGCCACCTTATAATTCCCACTTCGACAGTGCATGCCAGTTTAGGAGATAGATCTTGCACCTGAATTCGAAGTAAATAAATGGACTCTGTCATAGGCATGCAAGGGTAAATTGAAAAGTGCTGTCTTTTATAGAAATTAGATTACACAAAAATTTGTCTATCTCCATTTCTCCAAAATCCCATTATCAAAGGCACATCATTTGAACTTGAGTTGATAGTGTCTGTGAATGCAATATCTACTAGAGCACTAGCACAATATTAAATAAAGCTTATAAATTTATAACAATCAAGTTGTTACTCAAACAGATATGGAATAATTAATAAACAATGTTCTATTAAGCTTTAAAATAAATCATCTTTGATTTCTTACACCTCCCACATATCCAGTTACTAAGCTTAATTGTTACACCATTCTCAAATCTGCTGATAAAAGAGACATTTGCCTATGTCTCTTAGTTTATTTAACCTGCTTCATTTTGACTCCTCCAATTCATTCTTCTCAGAGTAGGCTAAAGCATCTTTCTAAAACATTTTAAGGTATTATTTAGGTCACACATCACATAAGTATGGGAAATCCACAAGGGTTCAAAAATTAAAGTTGAAAATAAATGGTAAAATAAAACCACAGGGGTAAGCTATAATGGAAAACTAAGGTTTAGGTTTATCTGGGAGAAACTGCTTGTACCAGGAACCTACAGCAACTGCAAACTGGAGAAAGTGGTAAAAAGAAGAGATTAAGCTTTAGATTCTGGGAGAGTAGGCTAAATGAAGATGACCTGTGAATGCAAGGAATTATAGGAAAAGGAAAGATAGAAAAATGACTGCATTTGGGGCAATATCTTCACCTACAGATTTCAGTTCACTAATTCTTTTTTCAATGTAATCTAAATTTCTATTGAAACCTTTGAGTTCCTACTTCCACATTTTTTCTCTTTTATTATTTTCTTAATCTGCAAGTCACTTTTATGTCATTTCTTGCCTTCTAATTTTAGAAGACAGAATTTTCCATAACTGTCTGAAGTCATGAATTCTGAAGTTGAAGAAAATATACATTGAAAAAGCTAATTATTTTGAAATCTCTACCAAGATACATTCTAGTGAATCCATATAACACCAAAGAGATAAAGAGAAAATTTTAAAGACTGTCAAAAAAAAAAAAGAGATAGATTATTTACAAAGAGAGGACAATAGAAGTGACAGTGCATTTCCCAACAAGAGGTGTAATGGAATATAGAAAATAAAATTACCTTTTAAAAAAGGATTTAAAAAGTTAAAATAATAACAAGTCTAAATAAAAATATTCTTAGCCAAAAAATTAAGAAACTTAACCACCCACAGACCTTAACTAAAGGAACTTCTAAAGCCCTAATTACAAGAGGGAAAAAATTCCTCTAGAGTAAAAAGCCCAATAGACTATGAAAATAAATAAGGAAAGAAACTAGTGAATTTGAAGATGACTCTAAAAGCAACTGTATATTTGAAATAAATAGAAATAATATCCGTATGTTATATACAATCTGTATTTTAAAGAAATAATTATATAAAAGAATAATAGTATTGTTTACATTCTGAGGTCAAAAGAAAACGAAACTAAACTACACCCTTCATAACAAAAGATTGTAATTCACAACAATATGTTAGGAGTCAAATAATTAGGATAGTCAAGATGTAGGATTTAATAAGTATTTTTGGTCAAATTTAAATGGCAGTCACTAAAATAAATCTAGTGTATAAATACCAAATCAGTAAAGGGAGAAAGTGAATAGAAAAAATTAAAATGTCATGGTAGTAGAAAAGGGAATACTAAAAACAGTAAGATAGATAGAAAAGAAAGAGCTTTTAAAATATATAGATATCTAAGAATAATCACAATATCTTTAAAAATGAAGACAGAATATATTTATTTTCAGATGTACAAAGCCAAAAAAAATCATTACCAGCAGACCTATACTCCAACAAATGTTACTTCCTTAGGCATGGATATGTCTTTTAGGAAAAAGGAAATGATAAAAGTTGGAAATATGCTATAAACAGGAATAAAGGGTACCAGAAATGGTAACCACATGGGTAAATATATTAGTACAGGTTTTATTATGTATATCTCTTTAAAATAATTGATCTTTGAACAAAATATTAATGTATTATTGGATTTGTTACATATCTATAGGAAAAAATTCATAACAGTAATAGCATAAAAGTCATGAGGGGAGAGATGAAAGTATACTACTATAAGCTTCTTGAACCTATACAAGTGGTATAATTCTTGAAGGTGGACTGATAAGTTCAAGATGTATACTATAAACTCTAAAGCAGCCACTAATATTTAATTTAAAAAATGAACAAAATGGAGGAAAAGAACAAAGAACAGATTGGACAAACAGAAAACAAATAGCAAGTTGATAGGCGTAAACCTAACCATATTAACTATAAACATTCTAGCGAATACCCAATTAAAAGACAGATATTAGATTGTAAAAACAAGAGCCAGCTGTATGCTATTTACAAAAAATATACTTATATTTTTAAAGTCATAAATAATTTACAAGTAAAAAAATGGAAAAAAAGAAGATATACTATGCCAACACTGTGAAGGGATGGGTTATTACTGGGATGCAAAGTTGGTTTAACATTTAAAAATCAATTAAATGTCATTTACCATACTAAACAAAAAAATGGAAAACCATATGCTTAGCTCAATAACACAGAAAAGGTATCTGAGAAAAATCCAACATTCACTCATGATAAAAACACTCAGGAAAGTAGAAATCGAAGGGAACTTCCACAGTAGGAAAAAGGACAATACTTGATTACACTCTGTACTTAATATACACCTAAGAAAAATACATACTCCTCAATATGAACTGCCAAATCATTCATGGCTTGGCCTGTGAATTCTTTAACCTTGTCTCTCACAAGTCTCCCTGTCTTATTCTACTCTCTGACCATGCAGTTTTTTCAATTCTTAATCTACTTTCTCTCTAGCTTCTCAGCCTTTGTACATGTTGTTTCTTCCACTTTACCCGATCCCTTCTGGCGGTTCTAAGGGAGAACGATTTCCTTGCCTTTTCCACATTTGAGAGGCCATCTACATTCCTTGCCTCATGGCGTCTTATTCCATATACAAAGCGTATCACTCCAACCTCTGGTTCTGTCCTCACATCTCCTTCTTTGACTCTAAGCCCTTCACCTCCCTCTTATAAGGACCCTTAAGATTAAATGGCCCACATGGAAATTCCAGGACATACTTCCTATCTCAAGATCCTAAATTTCACCACATTTTGCCTCTTAAGATGCTATGTTCACAGGTTCTGGAGATTAAGATAAGAACACTTTTTGGAGACCATTATTTTGTCTACAACTATGCTCAAATATTTTTTAAAAAGGTAGGTTTTGAATTTACTAATATTTCAAGCCATTTTAAAGTGTTCTATATAGGAAAAATAAAATAATCTCACTAGAAAAATATCAAAGTAAAATTAACTTTTGTCAATTACAAACATTGAGAAACATGTAGTCTACATACTAAACTAACTCAAAAAAAATTCTAAGATCATTAATCTGTAGCCTAATATGGCAACCCATGATCTATCAATAAGCACTGATGCTAAAACCTGCCATATCTATTGCAACTAAAATGACTATTATTCTTGCTACATTTCCAACTAGTGTCCTATCCTATTTATTTGGTTTGAAACCTCAGGATAATGTACTAATTCAGGTACTGGGTAAGCCATTAATGGGGAATGCCAAAACCAGACTGAGAATCAAGTATAATAAACATATTATACATATTATATATCAAAACCATACATGTTTTCTCTATTGGATACTGCATAATCAATATGACTTAGGTAGAATTTATTTTAAAAATAGAGCTGCATAGCATTTTACAGTATAAAAAATACTTGAGTTATTAGCATCCAAACTTCATTTTATCATGCTACTCTCAACCCTGATCTTCCTTCCAGAATCAAAGGCTTCAGTCTGCTGCTGAATATAAGAATATGTAACCTTAACATACCTGTCATTTCTTTGACTAATACATTAGCTTATTATTGTTTTCATGTTACTCAAGTACATATGTTTTTCTCTTTCAATCTGAATAGGATACTCCTTGAGACAAAAAACAAATATTTTATTTGAAAATCCAATCATTTCTAACCTGGGATATTACATATATGTATGTATATGTATTTTATTTGTTTATATACACACTGTATATATATATATATATATATATATATATATGTACAAAATATATACAAAATATATAATTGTATATGTTATATATGATATATAATATATATACAAAATATACATATGTAATCAGCAAATTATTACAAAATATACTTTCATATCCTAAGTGAGTTTCTCTTATATATCTGAAATTATTGAAATATATCTCTGCTATGTCATCACCCAGTATTATAATAACAAATGACCTAAATATTTTGCAATAATTACATCAATATATTAATATTGATAATTACATCAATATTAATCTATTGACTAATATAATTTGAATCATCCAGTTGTAAATGCTGATTAAAATAAGAAATTATCATGCTTCCAAATTAAAATATTATTTTTTATTTTTTATATGAAAATAAAGTGAACATTTTGTAAATAGAAAATCAGTTGCTCTCATATCCATCAAATAAAGAGTGAAATATATTTTTAAAACATCTGTTTAAGAGGCACTCAATTACTAACCTACCTTCAGGCTCCACATACCTTGTCTTCAGATATTATGTGAATTCTTAAATGGCAAATCTTTGCCACACTCACAGATGTTACAAATATATCAAAATCAAATCTTGGTATTGCCATGTGTTGTCTAAAAATGTTTTTATTAAGAAAAAGCATCATCTCAACATAGGTGATATGTTTTTTTCAATGCCATGCTAATATTTACCTTAAACCATCAGAACTGTTCACTATTTCCTCATTTGGGAGCCTCCCTTTGATATCAATTGATATGTTTTATTAACTGTTTCAATTAAAGTTTAAAAATCCCTTAGGAGGTAATAACTTCATAGAGTGAATCTGAGGAGCTAAATAGAAACCATTTAACAATCAGAAAAGTGGATGATGGTTGGCAACTGCCTTGTATTATTTAGTGAGTAGTGTCCTAATAGTTTGCCCCTTTAGAGTGATCCTAAACTAAAGTGCTAGCTTAAAACCACAAAATTTTGGTAGAGAGCTTAAACTGTAATATTCAAATTCAATGGATGAAAGTGATGTCAGCTAAAATGGCAGAGTACAGACATCTGAAAATCTGCTCCTCCTAAAAGCAATGGAAAACCTGGCAAAATTTGTCATAATCAACTTTTCCAAAACACTGGGAACTCATCGAAGGCCTACAACAACCCAGAAAGCATTTATTTAAAGAAAAAGATCTGGATCACGGAAAGAACAGGGCAATTTATGGTGTTTTAACTTGCTCTAGTTCCATCTCCTAATGTGTTTCTCTGCAGTAGCCTTGAAAAATAACAGCCCACATTATTAGTGCAGCCTGGTAGCCACTAGAGGGAAGAGAATAGAACCGCAGCTTTTTCAAAGCTTCAGTCCCAAGTACAGTCATATTATTTTACCTGTTTAGTGGGTCCCTGGAAAACCCCACTTAACAGGCTGTCTGAAGCTGGCCTGACTCAGAGCTCACTCAATGTGAAAGCCTTCGCCTCAGGAACATTTATGTAAAACTATTATAGAAAAATTTTTTTATCTTTGTAGCTGCCTACACATTTGAGTCAAACAATAGATTAAACAAAAACTTAAAAGTCAAAACTATGGAATGAGATGTCCTTTAGGTTTCGACGTACTCCAGTATATTGACGTGTGCATATCTACCAAAGGTCTAAGAAAGTCCTAAGGTCTCACTTCTAACTGACCTTGAGGCTCTACATAAGCAGTAAGTAAAGGTTAGGAAAGACTTGTCAGCTATATAGCTGAGTGTCAAAGGTTTGTCCTAAAACAGAGAGCTCCTTGGCAAATACTGGGACATTCATTGGTTCCAGAAATTTAAGGAAATCATTGTTCTATCATTAGAGAAAAGTTGTCTGTGGCTACACGTGACGAGCAAGATTTTACAGAATTAACTCAGAAAATTCATTAAACAGAAAACAATATACCTATAACAAGCAGCAATGACAAACCCTGGACAGGAAAAAAATTATTTCCAGAATTCTCACATCATGATATTTAAAATGTCCATTTATCAATAAGAAATTAAATATACATTCAAAGAAGCAAGAAAGTATTGCCTATACACAAAAATAAAATCATTCAATAGAAACAGACTTAGAAGAAACTCGATTGTTAGATTTATAAGAAAAATACTTTAAATCAGCTCTTTAAAATATGTACAAATAGCTTAAAAAAATAATGTGTAAAGAACCAAAAAAAAAAAAAGCTATGGGAACAATGTCACACCAAACAGAAATATCAATAATGAGAAAGAAATTATTTCTCAAGAAAGGACCAAATAGAAATTCTGAGTTTGAAAAGCAGAATCAAAGAAATGATCAAGTCACTAGAGGGGCTCAACAGAAGAAAGAAGAGAAAACAGCAGAAGCTATTTGAGCAGATAGAAGAATCAATGCATATAAAGTTAATTAAGCTTATCCATTCTGAGAAACAGAAGAAAAAATAACAAAGAAAAATAAACAACATTTTAGAGGTCTGTGGGACACCAGTGCAAAATAAGAGCCCCACGTTGAGAGAAGTGAGAAAAGAACAGAAAGAACATTTGAAAAAATAAGGGAAAAAATTTCTCAAATTTGATATAATGAATCCGCACATCCAGAGAGCTCACTGAATTCCAAATAGGTTAAATTCAGATAGATCCATACCTAGTACTGTACACTAAATTGTCTGCTCTAAGTCCCATTGTGATGGCATTTGGAGATGAGGCCTTTGGAAGGTAATCTGTGTAGATGAGGTCATGAGGGTAGTAACTACATAATGAGTTAGTGCCCTTATAAGAAATAGTATCAGAGAACATGTGCTCTCTTTAACCACTATGTGAGGACACAGCAAGTAGATGGCCTTCCAACCTGGGAACAGCATTCTCAACAGAAACTGACCATGTTGATTCCTTGATATTGTACTTCTAGCCTCCAGAACTGTGAAAAAGTAATTTTTGTCATGTAAGCCACCCAGACTATGACATTTTTTATAGAAGCCCAAGCAGATAAGGACACCCAGATATTTCATCAAATTGTGGGCAAAGACAAAGAGAAAATATTGAAAGCAACAAGAGAGAAGCAATTCATCATATACAAGAGATCTTCAGTGACATCAATAGTTGATTTCTAATCAGAAACCAGAGAGGCCAAAAAGCAGGAAGGCCAGAAGCCATATATTTGAAAGAGGAGGGACAAAAAAATCTGTCACCCAGAAACCTATACACAGCAAAACTATCCTTCAAAAGGAAGGAGAAATTAAAACATTCCTAGATAACCCAAAACTCAATGAATTTGTTCTTAGTATACTTGACCTAAAAGAAATACTAAAGAAAGACCTTCAGGTTGAAATGAGAGGAAACTAGACAGTGACTTAAATCCACATAAGGAAATAAAGAGTTCTGGTAAAGGTAACAATACTATAAATATAAAAAGGGATGTAAATATCAAACAATATATTTTTTGTTTGAAATTTTTTTCCTACCTAATTTAAAATACAACTACATAAAGTAACAGTTGGAAAGTATGTCGATGGACACATGATGTATAATGATGTAATCTGTGGCAATAACAGAATAAGGAGTGAGACTCTTCAGGAGCAAAGGTTTTGTATACTATTGAAATTATGTTGGTAAAAATCCTGACTAGATTGTAATACATTAAGAAATTGATACAAATACCCACAGCAACCACTACAAAAATAACTAAAAAATATAAAGTAAAAGAAACAAAAAAGAATGTAAATTGGTACACAAGAAAATAACTATGGCACACAAATGAAAAATTGAAGAGGAAACTGAGAAACAAAAGACATGGCATACAGCAAACAAATAGCAAAAATTAGGAATAAGTTCTTTCTTATCAGAAATATAAATGGATTAAAAATAACAAAGACAGATCTCAGAGCAGATTAAAAAAATCCAAAAATATACCTACAAAAGACACACTTTATATCCAGACACAAAAATGATGAAGGATGGAAAAAGATATACCATGGAAACAATAAGCAAAGGAGATGTGAAGAGGCTATAACCATATTAGACCAAAGAGCCTTTGGGATAAGAATTATTATTAGAGGTGAAAAAAAGGACATTTTATAAAAGTGACAATCTTTCAAGAACATTTAACAATTATTAACATATATATGATGAAGAGCATAGACACAAAATACAAGAAGAAGAAACTGACAGAATTGAGGGATATAACAGACAGTTCATGAATAATATGTGGAGGCTTTATTACTCAACTTTCATATAATGGATAAAAAAACTAGACAGAAGACTAGCAAAAAAAATAGACAACTTGAACAACATTAAAAAGCAACTAAATCAAACAGACCTCTACAGAGCACTCTATCCAACAACAGCAGAAAGATATATTCTTCTCAAATAAACATGTAACATTCTTCATTACAGGCCATATGCTAGGCCATAAAATAAGTGTCAGTGAATTAAAAATGACTAAAATCATACAAGGTATGTTCTAAAACCACAATATAAAGAAATTATAAATCAATAACAAAGAAATTTGGAAAACTCATAAGTATGTGGAATATAAAACAACTTATTCCTCAATAACTAGTGAATCAATACTTTGAGATCAATGAAAACAAAAACATAACGTATTAAAACTTATGGGATATAGAAAATGAAGTGCTTTTGGAAAAATTTATCATGGTAAATGCTAACATTTAAAATAATAAAGGTCTCAAATAAATAACCTAATCTTTCACCATTAAACTAAAAAACAAAAGCAAACTAAATGCAAGACAAGTAGAAATCAATGGGGAAAAAGTAGAAAAACAAGAGAGAAAAATCAATGAAATCAACAGTTGGTTCATCAAAAAGTTCAAAAAACCATTAATAAATCTTTAGCTAGACTGATCAATTACCAAAAAAAAAAAAGAGAAAAGATTCAAATTGCTTAAATAAGGATTTTAAAAGGGAACATTACTATCAACCTATATAAATAAAAAGGATAACAACTGTTTACAAAAAAACTAGATGATATAGTTGAAAGTGGACAAATTACTAGAAAAATAAAAACTACCAAAACTGACTCAAGGAAAAGTAAAAAATCTGAATAAATCTATAACAAATAAAAATACTTAAGAGTAATTTTTGTCATACAGCTTCACTGGTGTACTATATCAAATGTTCAAAGAAGAATTAATGCTACCCCTTTATGTCTTCTTCCAAGACAGAGAAGAGGAAACACTTCCCAACTGATTCTGTAAGCTCAGTATTACCCTGCTACCAAAACCATATGATGGTATCACAAGAAAAAAAAACTACAGACCAATACCCTTATGAATGTAGGTACAAAAATCTCCAACAAAATATTAGTGGACTATATCCAGTAACATACAAAATATTATATACCATCACCACGTGGGGCTTATCACAGAAACATAAAGTTGTTCAACATATGCAAATTAATCAATGTACCACCTCATATTAATAAAATAAAGGGAGAAAATATGGTCATGTAAATAGATGTAGCAAAAGCATTTGACAAAAATCCAATAATCTTTTATGACAAAAAAAAAGTTCAATAAAGTAGGGATAGAAGAAAATTTCCTCAACCTGATAAAGGATATCCACAAAAAACAATAGTTAACATTATACTTAATTTCTCCGTAAGCTTAGGAAAAAGACAAAGGTGTGAGCTCCTACCATTTCATACTACATTGTAGTGCAGTTTCTAGCCAAGGAAATTAGATAATGAAAAGCACCCATGCTGAGAATAAAAAGAGGTAAAACTATACATATTTTCAGTTGACGTAACTGTATATAGAGAATATTCTAACAAGCCCACTAAAAAATGGATAGAATTAATAAATGAGTTTTAGCAAGGTTGCACAATACAAGAGCAATATATCAAAGTCACTTGAGTTTTCATACACTAGCAATGAAAAAATCTAAAAATGAAACTAAGAAAACAATTCCCTTTACATTACCATCAAAAAATACAAATAAATTTAACAGAAATTACTTGTGCACTGAAAAACTCAAAATATTTTTCAAATTAAAAAGATTTTAACCCCTATATTATAAAAACCAACTCAAAATGAATTAAACTTGAATTTAAGATCACCTGAAACCACAAAACTCCTAAAAGAAAACATAGAAGACTTCTTGACATCAATTTTGGTGATGAGTTTTGGGCTTTGACACCAAAAGCAAAGGCAAGAAATGCAAAAATAAACAAGTAGGACTACATCAAACTAAATAGCTTCCTCATGGCAAAGGAAACCATAAACAAAATGAAAGGCAACCTATGGAATAATAGAAAATATTTGCAAATTATATATCTGATAAGAGATTAATATCCAAAATATATTAAGAATACAACTCAACAACAAAAAGAAAACTCTAATTAAAAAATGAGCAGAGTCTCTGAATAGACATTTTTCCAAAGAAGACATACAAATGGACAACAGGTACATGGAAAGGTGTTCAACATCACTAATCATCAGGGAAACACAAATCAAATTCACAATGAGATATCACCTCACACCTGTTGGAATGGCTATCATCAAAAAGAAAAGAGATAACAAGTGTTGGCAAGGATGTGGAGCTAAAGGAATCCTTGTGTACTGTTGGTGGGAATGTAAATTTGTGGAGCCAATATGAAGGAAAAGTATTGCAGTACCTCAAAAAATTAAAAATAGAACTACCATATGATCCAGCAATCCCACTGGAGTACATAACCAAAGGAAGTGAAAACAGTATATGGAAAGCACAGCTGCATGTCCATCTTTACTGCAGCATTATTCACAATGGCCAAGATATGCAACCTAAGGGCCCATCAACAGGTGAATAGATAAAGATGTGGTATATATCACAGATGTGTATGTATACACATACACACACACGCACACATGAAATGGAATACTATTCACCTGCGAGAAAAAAGAAAATCCTACTACAACATGGATGAACCTAGATGGCATTATGCTAAGTGAAATAACCCAGACAAGAAATACTACATGATATCACTTGTATGTGGAATCTAAAAAAGTCTAACTAATAGAAAAAGAGTAGAAAGCAGAAAAGTGATAGAGGAATTAAAGAGTGGAGAAATTAAGGATATTGATTAAAGGGTACACACTTTTAGTTATAAGATTACTAAGGTAGAGGATCTAATAAAAAACATGGTGACTATAGTTGATAACACTGTATCATATAAATGGAATTTGCTAATAGAACTTAAAAAGTTCTAACTAAATAAAAAAAGATAATTATATGAGTTGATGGATGTTGATGGATGTGTAATTAACTGGATGGGAGGAATCCTCTCACAATGTAAAATATAAGCATGTTAATCGAATCACCATGTTGTACATTTAAATATCATACAATTTTTATGTCAGCTTTTCACCTCTAAAAAGCTGAAATTTAATAAAGGTCAGACAGATGGGAAAAATTCCTAGGTTTCTAGATTAAAAGATTTAATATTGTTAAGATGGCAGTATTCCCCAAATTAATTTATAGATCAACACAGTATATATCAGAATTCCAAACTTTTTTTTTAGAAATTGGCAAGGTGATCCTAAAATTTATATGGAAATGCAAGAGTCTCAAAAAAGCCAAAAAGTCAAACCAATATACAAATAATAATAATAAAGTTATAAAAAATAATAATAATAGAGACGTCATGCTTCTTGATGTCTAAATTTACTACAAAGGTATAATAATCTAGACAATGTAGTACTAGCATAAAGATAAACATATAGATCAATGGAGTAGAACTGAACATCCATAAGTAACCTACGTATTTGTAGTCAAATGATTTTCAATATGGGTGCCAAGAAAATTCAATGGAGGAAAGAACAGTTTTCAACAAACAAATGGTGCTAGGACAACTGGATATAAACAGGAAAAAAAAATGAATTGGATGCCTATCTCATAGCATATCCAAAACTTAACTCGAAATGAATCAAAAACCTAAATGTAAGTGCTAAAGGTATAACACCCTTAGAAGAAAACATAGGTGCAAAACTTTATAACCCTTCTTTAGGTAACAGTTTCTTAACCTACAGCACTAGCAACCAAAGAAAGAATGGATGGCTTTATCAAAACCAAAAATTTTGGCGCTTGAACATTATCAAAGAAGCAAAAAGCCAACACATAGAGTGGAAAAAAATATTTGCCCATAGTCTATCAGATAAAGTTATAGTGTGTATATATATACACTCAGAATATATAAAAACATCTTACAACTAATAAAAAGATAACACGATTTTTTAAATGGGCAAAGAATTTGAATAGACATTTCTCCAAAGAAAATACACAAATGGCCAATAAACACATGAAATGATACTTAATATTATTAGTCATTAGGGAAATGCAAACCACAGACGACAATATTTCATGGATGGCTATAATTTAAAAAATGGAAAAGAAAAAATGCTGGCAAGGATATGGAGAATGTGGAACCCTCATACATTGCTGTGAGAATTTAAATGTTACAGCTACTTTGAAAACAGTTTGGCAATTTCTTAAAAAGTTAAGCAAAGTTACTGTATGACCTAGTAATTCTACTCTTGTATATCTCTTATATAGCCAAGAGAACTAAATGCATATGTCCGCACAAAACTGTGCACAAATGTTCACAGCAGCATTATTCTTGATAGTCAAAAAGTAGAAACTACTAAAAATGTCCATCAACTAATGAACAAATAAAAAGTTTGGCATATCCATACAATGAAATGTTATTCATACACAAAAAGGAATGATGTAGTGATACATGCTACATTTGTTTGGAAACATTATGCTAAGTGAAAGAAGCCTAATGTAAGGAAAAATATCGTATCATTCCATTTATTTAAAATGTCCAGAATAGGCAAATCCATTGAGATAGAAAATCCTGACAACGTCAAGTGTTGGAGAAGAGTGGAGCAACTGGCACTCTACACTTTGATAATGGGACTGCAACTGGTATTCCCACTTTAGAAAACTGGCAATTTCTTATAAACACACATTTACCACATAACATTGCAGTTACATTCCTAGATACTAATCCATGAAAATGAAAACAGTCACACAAAAACCTGTATGCAAATGTTTATAGCAACTCTATTCATAATCACCAAAAAATGAAAAACACTCAGAGGTCCTTCAACAAGTAAATGGATAAATTATGTTATATTCACTCAAAAGAATAGTAACAAGCAATTTAAAGGAACAAAGTATTGATTCACACACCATGAATAAATCTCAATTTTATTTTACTAAATGATTAGCTAGAGCCTGAAGTCTACATGTTGCATGATTCCATTCACATAACATCTTATAAAGGTCAAAACTATAGGGACAGAGAAATTACCAATGACTGCCAGGTGTACGGGTTGGGGAAAGGAGTTGTCTAAAAAGGGAAAGAATGAGGGAATTTCAGGAATCATGAAATTGGAACTGTTCTATATTATGGTTGTGGTGGTTGATACATCACAAGTGGATACTTGTGAAAACCCACAGAACTGTACTTCACAAAGAGAATTTTAGTTTATATAAATAAAAATAGATAAAGCATACCCTAGAAATACAAAATATGCAATTAATAAGAGATGAAAAGAATTAAATAAATATAACTGCACAAAGGGCTTCCATCCCAATGCACATACTGACACATACACTTACACAGACACAGTAGGCCTGGAGAAAAGAGTGTTTTTTTGTGTACACTACTTTTGTGTATACTACCTCAACTGAGTTCTTATAACTGAAAGAGACTCAGTGCTAATTTTGAGTAAGTGTTGAAATACTCTGAATAAGAAAATGATTTATATCATTATTATTATTGTTACCATAATGTTATACATTATATATATTATGTATGTATATACACATACATGTATACAAATATATACAATATCATATATTATATATAATAGTGCATTAAAATTATGTTTCTAAGAGACATTTCAATAAAAAAGTAATATGAAAAATTGACAATTAAGATGGAGAGTCAAAGAGCATTTATACGAGGAGAAGCACTGCTTATAAATTATTTGCATTACTTTAGCATTTCTCCCAAATGTTAGTAAAATCTACAACAAAGACAGAGAATGTGGAGTGGGGCCAGTAACAGTAAGGAAGTCAAGGAAGAGACTGAGTTCCATGTTTGGGTGATTTCAGTCTGATGACAAAGGAAGAGTCACAAGGGACAGAGTGAATAGCACAAATTCTGAAAAGGCAGGGATTCAGATCCAAAATGACATGGAAATAAAAGCCCCCAACAAATTTTTAGAAATTGAGGGAGACCTTTTGACTTTTCAAATATCAGGGAGACTCAAACCAATCTCTTTGGGTATGAAGCGGGAAAGAATCACTAGATGACATGTGAGTTACACATGGGACACATGGGAGTAATCAAACTGCCCACCGTCAAATGACTTATGAAAATACACCAATAGAAACCAAATGTTTGTGTAATTTGTGTAAGAGAAGAAGTGAAGAAGACAAAGAAATAATAAACTGGTGAGACTGCAATTAGCAAAACCATAAGTTAGAATTCAAAGGTAGTAAACAGAAACCTCCATGAAGGCTAAACAGTGTATCTGATTAAGGGCTAGAATTTCTCTTACCTCCCATCTCACTACACTCTATTTTGTCCCTAGTTAAGGCTTTCAGCTACCTCACACTCTACTATCTTTCCAGTTAACAGTCCACTTTTCAGTTTCACTTGACTCCTTGTCCTAGGCCATCAGGAAAAACAATTGTCTATCTTAAAACCTGGATAACTCTGTCAAGAACTGTGAAGAATATGAAAGTTTGCCCCACTTGCAAACTAACAATTTTGCCTGCCACAGTTTCATGAATGGTGGCAAAAGACACAAGACTCCTGCATCAGTGACAAAGGATCATTAATTATTTATAGGAATAGCAGTCAACAGAGTATCCATATTTGCACCAGTTTCCTGAACTCCAATACTCAGAGCAACGGGAAGAATGTCAAATGCCATCTGCACATGGAGTGAGGTGTACCATGGGAACAAAGCCCTAAGCTCTCAGAACTTGAATTTTTTTAAATGAGTAGTAAGCCTACATGGACTTTTCTCTGGAGGAAACTATCATCTTTATTATACTGAACAGTGAGCAAACCTACCCTTTGATTCAAAGAGAGACATCATCTCTACCCTCCAAGGCTACTCACTCTACCAATATCCTTAGAAGACAGTCCTGAACAAAGGCAGTCAGTGCCTCTGCTCATGAGACAGGTGTAGAAATGCTAAAGACACACAAAAATTCTCCTTCCAACTCTCCTCAAATTTTCTCTCTTGGTTTTTGGGCCCTATCTTTACTATGGAAAGTTATTAAGCCATACTTTATAGTATCCTTTATGAATTCACACAAAAGAATTTGAGCCAGGCTTCACAGATACTTACCATTATTATTTTCATCTTTTGAATATAATAGAGGTCTGATTGCTCCCATCTGATTCACAGAGAACTACTGATAATCTGCAAAGGATGGCCTCAACACAATACATAAACCCTTTCTACATAACTGCCCCGAACTGGACCAAAGTCCACCTTCCCAGTATGCGAAACTGAGACAAAAGACTGACACAGCCAATAACTGGTGCCATGGAAAGACACTGCCATGTGCAAACTGAAGACATAGAAGATAACTGGCAGTCTAACTTACCAAAAAAAAAGATAATCTTCAGAGAGAAGAATGGAATATTGATACGGAAGGAAGCAGTTCCAAGCCACCATGCAATCTCACAATGGGGAAGAAAGACAAGCTCCTATCAGGCCCAGTTCTACCCTAATTGTGTTCCATGAAAATTTTTGTTTCACATGAACTTCTCTTCATAAGCCCAAGTAATTTCATATTTCCTTTAACTTTTTAGAGTGGGTTTATGGGCATCTATCAATTCTTGCATAAGGTTTGAATACAATTTACGTTCCTAAGAACATCACTAAACCACTCAAATCATGACCTATCTCCTACTTCACTAAGGAGATAAAGGCAATTGTCATGAGCTCCTCTTACTCAACCTTAACAGACCTATAATATCATCTATCTAGAACATGCATGTGATAACAACTTTTACCTTTACTCTTTATGCCAATATGATGTGGCAACCAATAGTCCTTTGATCAAGAAAAATATTTCCCTCTTCCATGTTACTAGGTTTATAACTAGTTTTACAACATTATCAGAAATTATAATGCTTGTTTGGGCAAAGATATCATCAGTTCTAAAAAATGTCACTTTACTTTTTGGCCCTTCCTGACAAAAATGATCCATTTTATTGTGGAAAGTATCATTTTACTCTTGGTCTGAAAGACAGTTTTGATTGTTTTACAAAGAAATCACAGTGTTTTCCCTTTTGGAAATTTAACAAAGACTTTTGTGATGTCAAGCACTATTTGATAGCTTCATTATTGCCAATGTGCAATAAAAAGAAGTTAAATAAACACAGTCATCATCATATTCATTATTATATTTTCTAAATAACTTTTTTGGTCTGCTTGATGGAAATACTACACCTGCAAATCCATTTATCCTGACATATACACACCTATATTTTCTATTCTGCTCATTTTATTCTGAGTTATTTTACTTTGATACGTTGACAAATTATTTTATTTCCCTGGACCACTTTTGTGAATTCAGGATACAATGCAATACAATAATATGCAAATTTTACAAATATAAACAATAGTATGAAAGCACTTTAGCCAATTTGACCTGATCCCAATTAACTCAATATTAGCCAAAATCAAGTAACCAATACTTCTCTCATAGTACTTGAGCAACCAAGGATATAATAGTCATGAACCATTATTGAAAATGTAATTGAGAACATATTAAGTACATAATCTGATGATGACATAATTAATCTTGCATTTTATGTTTATTTCAATAGATGTTTCATCCCTTTTTTCTCTAGAACAGCTAAACTGCCTGTGGACCATTTGACATTCAGCCACATTGTAAAGTAGGTCAAAAATTTTGCTTTGAGAAACACTCACTAGTCTGTTAGTTTCTTGAAGGTGAAGATTTCCACTCATTGCTTTCACTATCACACACCTAGACCAGTTGAGAACTAGCATATGCCCAATAAAAGTTCACAGTTCTTAAATGTGTATATTTCTTTTACCCTTTTCTTTACTCACCTTAACATTCTTTTGACTCCAAGGTGACAATTTTTATAAGCATGACTTTCCAATCAAATTTTAGCTCTCTGAATTTCTAAGCCTTATTACTACTTTCCTGTTATAAAATTTTCACATTTATGGTAAAAATCTTCAAACTTCACATTTCCAAAACAAATTCATTACTATATTTTACCTAATATCTGACAGTCTTACATTTCCCCTGCCATTTATAACACTATTGCATTAGCAATCCAAGCTCAACATCTGAGTTTTATTTCCTTTCTCCCTTACCTATTGTCAATATTAAATCTCTATTATCCTTTTAAAATGTTTATTTTCTTTATAATTATGTTTAAATTGCAACTGTAATAAGAGCTTATTTTAAGAGCTAATATTATCCAAATTTAAAAACAGACATTATAAAACAGTCAATAATTCAACCCCAAGCTCCATGTCCTGTCCTGTTCCTTTAATACCATCAGCATTTAAAGGCTGATCTGTGGCATAATGACTATGAAACCAAATTGATTTTTCAAGCCCAAATTCATGTGAAGTTTCTTTTTCCATTTTCCAGCACAGCTGTTCTGCCCTATCAAAATGGCAATGTTCTCCATGCTTGAGTCTCTCCACTTTGTCCATAATCCATTCTGCTCACTTCCACCATACTAATCTTAAAATCATGTTTTATTTTGCCACTCCAACATCTTTAAAAAGCTACCAATGACCAATTAAATAAACTCTAAAACTCCTTATTTTAACATTCAAGAATCTTCTGTAGTTAAAGCATGAAAAAAATCTGGACTTGAAATAAGATAAATGAATTTATCCATTACTGTGTTATTATATCTCTAAGCCTCCTTCTTTTATCTATAGAACGAGGAGTGTGTACATCAAGCAAACATTCTCGCTAGCTATAAAATTACACATCTGTCCTTCATATCTTAGCTTCTATTACTCCACAAACTGTTCTCTGCATTCAGTCCAATGCAACTATGTATCATTCCACATTAAGTGATTCTGAGTACTAAACCTGCCAAAGTTTTTGCCTTTGACATTCCTCTTGCATGCAATATTTAACTCTTAAACCCTAATAAAAACATTATCCACATATCATGTTTTACATCTTTCATAAAATTTTCCTTAAAAAGAACTAATAATTATCTTTTATAAATTCCCAAATCACATGGATTTTGCCCCTCTTGGAACACTACAAACCTTTTTTTATAATATAACTATTTAAAAAATACTTTCTATTTTAGAGCAGTTTTAAGTTCATGGCAAAATTAGGTAGAGAGTACAGAGATTTCCCACATATACCCTGCCCCTGACTAATGCACAACTGCAGTCAATATCAACATCCCATACCAGTGGTACATTTGTCACACTGATGAAACTACATCATCACTCAGAGTTCATAACGTACATTAGGGTTCTCTATTGATATTGTACACTCCATGGGTTTGGACAAATGTATAATAATATATATCTATCATTACAGTATCATGCAGAATAGTTTCACTACCCTAAAAGTTTTCTATCTCGTCTATTAATCCCTCCCCTCCTCTATAACCCCTAGAAACCACTGATCCTTTATCATCTCCATAATTTTGCATTTTCCAGAATGTTATACTATTGGAATCATACATTACGTAGCCTTTTCATATTGGATTCTTTCACTTAATAATGTGCATTTAATGTTCCTCCAGATCATTTCATAGCTTGACAGCTCATGTTTTCATAGCACTGAATAATATTCCATTGTCAAGATGTACAATTTATTTACCATTCACTTACTGAAGGACATATTGGTTGCTTCCAAATTTTGGCAATTATGAATAAGCTGCTATAAACATCGGTATGCAATTTTTTTTGCCTAGAAAAATTTTCAACTCATTTGGGGTATATACCAAAGTGCACAATTGCTGGGTCCTATGGTAAGAGTATATTTAGTTTTATAAGAAACTGCCAAACTGTCTTCCAAAATGGTTGTACCATTTTGCATTCCTACCAACAATGAATGACAATTCTGCTGCTCTATATCCTCACCAGTACGTGGTGGTATCAGTTTTTGGATTGATGTCATTCTAAGAGTGTGTATAAAGTCTCATTATTGTTTGAATTTACAATTCCTTAATAAAATATGATGTTGAATATTGCAACTATTTCTGTACACAGTATATCTCCATTTTAATTATCCACTTCTTAAGGGTAGCCAAAGTTATTCATCTTTTTGTCATTCACTGAATGGAATACAAGGCCTTGAAATAATTACTGAATAAATGCTAGAATTTGCACATAAAAACAAAAAATTTTTTTAAAGTATTTTATCAGTTGACTGGAAGAATGAATTCTACCTCAGGAGTGTCTAACAATGCCAGAGTTAGTCATTGTTAAAATTGTAGTAATAATTCTGTATATTTGCAAATATATATTTGTATATCATTTGTTCATAGATGTTATTTCTCATAACGAAATAGATTTGTAAACCCAAGGTACAAAGCCTTAATGAGCTATACTTTCAATATGTTAATTCCTAATCAGGACCTCCCTAAACTTTGAGTAATGGCAATTTGACGTTCAAAGTTAATTCACCAAATATTTATGGAGTGTTTACTCTATGAGGTACTAGTCTAAACAAGATATTGTGGGCAAAATCAGTTCTTATTACAGATAAAGTTAATGATTGCCAAGATATACATTTAAGTTTTCCCCCCTATATCTAATATTTCAGGATCATATGCCATTCAATATATTTTAAATTAATGTTACTCTAGTGTAGAAATAAATCAATCTGAAAAGACTGAGACTAAAATCCTTTAACCTAAGTTCAAAATATTTTACTTCCACTCCTCAATTGCAAATATATATATATATATATATATTTTAATTTCCATATGTTGAGATATTTGAATCCATAAAATTCACATTGGCGTTTAGTTAGGAGATGTATTTTTAACAATCTTTTTTGCTTGTTGCTGTGACCTCATCAGATTTTCTATACGAACTACATACTGGATGATTGTTTTTCTTAAATTATAGTTTAAATAGTAGAGTAAAAAAAATATGTGTGTATATATATATATATATATATATATATATATATATATATATATAAGATCCACTGCATATATATAGTACCCAAATGAATTTCAACATCTCTGTTTTGGCAGGCATTCAGATTTATAAACAGCAGTCTTTCATCTGGAATTATAGTCTATATAAAGAGGCAAAACAGATTGATTGATATTCATTCACCATAATTTACAAGAGCTGAGAATGCTTATCTCTTGATAAGGATGGCTAGAGGCCATCTGTAACAGATCACATGTAAATGAAAGCTCAGAATATAAATTATAGTAGTCTCTTAAAATGTAATGCAACTGGACAAATGATATAAATGATTTTACATACCTCCCAATTGCTCTTCTATAAATAAAGGTCAAATAACTTTAAATTCAGTATAATTTGATTATGTTTATATATTTAATATTTATATGAGGGAATGTTTTGTCCTTTATATATGAAGATAAAATCACCTAGCCATGAGTAAAATTTGTGCTTTGAACTGTTGGTAGGATTTATCAGTTTACAGTGAGTCACAGCTTCCTCATCCTCCTTTTGGTATATACTCATAAATTGAGTAGAATAGGTGAAGGAAAGAGTCCAAACAGTATTAATATACAAAAATAGTAAATGGAATTTTAGGCTTTGATAGTGTAAAATTTAAATAAAATTTTATTTAAATATACATATAACCATGTTTTGACAATGATTTTTAAATTATTTTGCATTTTATTACAGTTGTATACTTATTTCCCATTCTAAAGTAGCATGATTTCATTCATATCAGTATATTACAGGAAATTCTTTGTATTTTAAAACAATTATAAATGGTATTTTATACGTAGGACTGGTACATGATGTAAAACTGTTTCATATGCAATTACAAAACTATGCTAACCTTTTGGACCCATGGGTCATAAGTATACTACATTGTTTAAAAGTATGGGGATATTGCTCAAAAATCACTGAATAAGCTAAGAAACTTTAATTTGAAAGCATAGCACAGAAACAAGAATCCAACTTTAGCTGTTTTCTTAAAAATATGGCTACACAAATATGGAACAGTTTTGGGAGGTTCTGAACATACAAGAAAATTATTCTGTAAATACTTGAGGGTATCTCTATCCAATTCTACTAACTTCATCATTTTATATTGTCAGTTGCCTCTTCATTCTGATTTGTATAAATGTTTGGAAAAGTGAATTATATATAATAGCAATGAAAAATACACACACATATTCGCACACACGTGTTCACACCTATATACATCATATATAAGAAGATAATAATTTACACTGTGTCAGTTAAGATGATTTTGCTATACTTAACAGAATAGCCACATTAAAATTCCTTACACAATATTTTGCACACAATATTTTCCAGAAGCAGTGTTATTTCAGATTTGGTTCTGAGTCAAGCAGGTATCATTATGACCCAAGTAGGTACTTTCTTTCCATTGGTCTTTGTCATCCTCCCATGTCAGCTCCATCCCTCTAGTGATTGCAAGATGGCTTCATATGTCCTAGGCTTCCTATGTACACACCACCACATCAAACAAAGAAGAGTTTTATACTTTTTATCTTTTTCTAATTTACAGAAAATTAACTTTCCTGAAACCTCACAAAAGACTTTCCCTGGTGCCATTGGCTAGATTGAGTTTATATTTCCAATGCTCTAAGTACAGGGAAGCTGAGAAAGAAAGTAAGTAGATACATATATTCAACTTTTATAAGGGGAAGCAGGCTCTGCCAACAGAGAAGGGTCGGAGAGGGAGAGGGGTTGAGGGGATTATCTACAAGTCTGCTACATCTCTAGATTTGTCTAATTGACCCTACATTATTCAAAATTCATCTACCTGCCTACCTGTCCCTTTTTCCCCACTGTGTGAGCGCGCTCTCTCTCCCCCTTAAACACACACACACACACACACACACACACACACACACACGTGCACTCTACTCCTGCAATTATTAGCTTGTGTCAGTGAGATGCTGTTTATTGTGATGTGCTAAGAAATCATATGTACATCTGTCCACTGTGTCCAGATTGTATATTAAGGCTCTTTAATCTTGGCTAGATTTTACCTTAAAGGATTCAGAAGACTTTGTTGGCATCTGCAAAAACAAAGAGCTGTCACAGGTGTCTAGCTCTTTGAAGTTTTAATGTTAAATGGGGGTGGGGAGGGTAAAGAAGAAGAAAGAAGAAAAGAAAAGCAGCCAAAATTTTTGTTGGACTTAAGTACCTATCTGTTAAGTTAGTATCTAATGCCTTTGTTCAAAATTCAAATAAAAAATATGTTACACATTTTGTTCCACCTTATTCACTTTCCAAGAGCTACTATGTTAGCTCTTTCGTCTAAAATAGTTTTTAGATGATAGGGCTGTGGATTATTTTTGCATGTAATTAACATAGAAACTACTCACCTAAATGAAAATATCTTTTAAAGAGCTAAGATTTAACACACAGATATTTAAGTGACTCCAACCCAATTCAGATTGATAAAAGTTTACAGTGAAAAGGGATTTTCAAGTGACTTACCAGAATCTTGTAATTGCAGGCTTGTGTAAAGTCATTTATAGACAATATTGAAAACGATTATCAGAAATTGAGAGTATTCACAAAATACTAAAGTATGACTGCATCATTTCTCCCAAATGTGCATTTTATGGATTTTATTACTGACCTGCATAGGCTCTTTCTAATTACTTTCTCAAAATTGAAATTTAAGAAAGAGTATCTAAGGATGAGTCACAAGTAGCAAAATTAATATTTATCAACATAGAAACCCAAGCAGCCAAGTAAAAACAGAAGTTGCAAATCTTGATGATTCTATTAATGCAAAATAATGAAAAGGCCAAATTTAGTTTATGTAAATTTTATGGGTCTATTGGTAGATGGTGGTCTTTTAAAATCATACCGCCATGTTTTCTTTTAAGTCTGTGTTTGTAAAATGAACGTTAGTTTTCTCAAAAAGAATGCTATTTAATGTTAATAAAGCCATGTACCTGTGTGGGCCAAAATAAGCTTTTATGTTGCCACTGCATTGAGGCCAATTATGTCCATTTATAAGTGGATGCATGCATTTTATTTTCCTTTAGCACTGGTCACTATATCTGAGACCTTAATAAGTGTCATCTTGTCTGGGATTCTTTACTAGCACTACTTCAGTAAGAGAAAATACCATGACATTGGCATCAGGTGCACAAACGGATCAGTATTTTTTTAAATCCTTGCCATTACATAATGAATTCATTTTTCTACTCTCCAAGCTAATCTCTACCCAACTTTCCCAATTAAAAAATCAGATAACTATGGAAGATTACACAGGAAATAGATGTATTCAGGAAAATCCATAAAAAGTAATAAAATCTCATTTTCTAACCAAAAAAAAAAGGATCATTATGCACCATGAGCATCTTTCTTTCTCATGTTTGGAAAAATATCTTAATTATTAAATAACCGATTCTCTTCAGGAATGTCTATGCTAAAAACACTGTTTCTCTCATATGTCTTTAGGACACAGAGTATTTGTATTATTGTATCCGGTTTGTAAAATCTTAAAGTTAGGAGGAGATGGCTACTTAGATGTTTGCACATACCTTCATAAAAACACTAAGGACAGTCAAACAGATTACAGTCTCCATCATTTTGTTTTAATCAAAGTATGAAAATGTCACATCTTATGAAAATTGCTGATCAGAGTCATTTGGGACTGGAAATGATACACATTCACATCTTAAACTGGGCAGAGTCAGAATCATAAAGTGGTTTTAGACCACAGCATAATTCAATAAATGATAACATAAATGGCCTGTGCTAGAGATGAAGTTGCCATCACTGAACTATTGCTAGTAGAACATGAATTTTGATTAGATGTTCACAGCAGGCATTTGAGGGCCCTCAATCAAACATTTCTGAGGAGATTCTTTCACACTTTAATTTGCAAAACATGTGAATTTGCAGCAAATCTCCATACCATGGAAGGATTATTGGCATTTACAGAATCCATCAGGAAAAGACTTTCTCTTGCAATACTTTAACTTATTTATTTAACTATTGCTTTTCTTTATGTAGAGAAACCACACTTAAAGGTTAAAGAAATAATGTTCAACAAATGAGTATTTCCTCCGAATCAAATGGTTGTAATTTAATCATTTATGGTATAGTTATGTTTTATGGTATAAAACCAATTTTATAACTTCTTAGAAATTTCTGATAACACTCCTTAAGAAGGTTTTGTTCAATTGATAAGCAGATATTTTACAGCTTTTGGAGATGAATTTCTGCTGCCTTTGCAGTCTTTCAAATGTCCTTAAAGAGTAGATGTAAGGTTTTGAGTTCTGCTGGTTTTTTAAGAATGGAGAATATAATGTTGAATTTGTGCATATCAATTACTCTCATTTATACAGGATTATTTGTGGGTAGAGAAAACAAAAAAGTGCTAATTCATATAAAATTATAATATATAATATAGGAATTAAGCAAATTTCAGTGAGTCAACATACTATTCCATTTTATTATGTCTTTACAATTAAGAAAATAAGAAGAAACCTGAATTTATCTTTTTTCTGGTAAGTTCATCCCTTCAAACAAAGAATAGGTGAAAAATGTCATTTCAGAGTTGAATAGATCCACAAGTAAAATCTAGCCCATTGCCTTCATTTTATAGGTTAGCAAAGAGAGGTCACAAAAAGCCAAATTAATATTTGATCTGACAACAATAAACATATTTGTAAGGACTGAAAATGCTGTAAAAGAACAAAACCATATGTTTTTACTCAATATTTACTGTATGCTTGCTTTGTGCTAGAGATTGTACAATAGTGGGGAAAAAACAGATTCTGTCTGTTCCATGAAACTTAACTCATGGAAATAAAAAGCTTTAATTAAATAATCACATTTAGCATACCTGGCATCATAAAGCAAGATACATGCAAAGAAGTAATGCTAATAAGACAGAAAAATCTTATGCCTGAAAAATGCATTGCTTGAGATAAGACCTGAAGAATGTATAGCAGTTAACCAGGTGAAAGGAGTTATGTATGGGAGGATGGTTTGAATTCCTGGCAGAGGGAACAACATATGTAAATGCCTTTGTTGGGGAGAGAGTGCCATGAATTTAAGGACACAAACAAAGATAAATCAATGAACATCATCTAATCTGAACAGAGAGAAAATGGATTGAAAATAGTGAACATAACTTCAATGATTTACGAAAAAATATCAAAAGTTCCATCACATGGGTACCAGAAGGAAGGGAGTCAGAGAATGGGGCAGGGGAAATATTTGAAGAAATAATGGGCAAAATTTTCTCAAATTTGATGACAGACACAAATTTATATAAAAATTTGTAAGAGTTAAGAATCTCATCAAATTCTGAGAATAAATACAAAGAAAATCCCACCAAATCATGTAATAGTGAAACTGCTGAAAACCAAAGATAAAATGATCAGCTTCAAAGTGACTAAAGAAAAAATGTCAACTATAATTGCAAAAAATGAAAGTATTAAAATATAATTTAAAAAAGGAAAAGAAAAAACAACACAATTTATATAGAATAACAACTTGGATTATTGTTGATTTCTCACCAGAAAGCATGTAGGCTGGAAGTCGGTGGAAAAATATCTTCTGAAAGTTTTGATTTATTAGTTGTGCTCTTTTATCTCTGTCTTTCAGATTATTATTTTTCTAACCTTGTAAATTAATAGGATAACTCACTGATATCAGTCCTCCTCGTTCTCTATAAAGAGGAGCATTCAAGGTGACAAATACCAATTTGCCTATATCACAAAATTCTAATATTTTTTTTATAATTTACTTTAAAATATTTTCTAATGTCTATTTTTTATTTTTCATTGATGAGTTATTTAAAAGTGTACTTTTTAAATCTCTGATTATATTTTCAATAATTCACTTTTAATTTTAACTTCACTAATTTGGGTCAAAATGGAATGTATGAATTAGAGTTTTAGAAATTCATTGAAACCTGTTCTTATGGTATAATATGACAAGGAGAAAATTCTGAAATGTTCTAAATTAAAATAGAGCGACTAGAGAGTGAAAGAGACAGAGCTCTTAGTTAATTGCTGAAGGCCACCTAACTAAAGACTTCTCACATTCTTTCTATGTCTGTTGGAATTTCGGATTAATTTCCAGGTGGCTATTTCCTTAGATTATTTTAGACAGGTACCAAGTCATTTACATGTGGGCTTTCTGGACAGCTGCCCACAGTCAATACTCAGGAGTGGACATTTTTTTTTTTTTGACACTGCACCTACCCCAGCTGGCCTCTCTTCACCTTTTCCCAACCCTTTGCCTATAATTAACTTAAATTCTTCCAGACTGTACATCTTTCTTCTCCCACTCCCATACTTGATGTATAAAAACACAGGCAAACACCCAGAGGATGTACACATGCCTTTTCCACCTAGCCATGCTGCTGGTGGGTTTGGACTTCATGCCCTAAGGATCTTCTTACTGGCTAGGATTTGTACCTCAATAAAACCTTTCTTAAAAAGTATTTTCAACCCTGTGGAAGTTAAAATTTTTACTTAAAATATGTATATCCAATATTTACAAATGAAGAACACATTGAGAACAAGGTGAATGCCGTAACTGCTAGGTACAGGCTAACTATATATTCATTAGACCAAGCTTGTTTACTGTTAAATTAAACTTCATATTTCTCTAGCAAAGAATAGTCAAATCATGAGAGGTATATGAAAAACTTCACACTACAACATCGGCTTTGTAAATTGTCCATGTAATTTCATCAAATTCTGCTGTAAATATAATAAAGGTCATACTATCAGTAGTAGCATACAAGTTAGAATCATGTTTTCTTTTTGTTTATAGAATGATTCTTTTTATCCAAAAAAAAAACATTGTTACTAACAATGAAATTCTATTTAGTCTGAAGTAAATATATTCACCTCTATGTTAATATTCATTGCAATCTTAATTTTAAGATGTAACTTTTTAATTTGATGTATCACTTGTAAAGATTATATTAGCTGGACTTAGATTTTTTTATCTAACAGCCTAATTTTTCTTCTCTAATAAAAAAGTCTAGTTCCTTTATTTTATTGCATTTAATGATTATATTCGGTTTTATTCTGTTAAGATTATTTTGTGCTTCTTTCTTTTATGTTTTTTTCCTCTTTATAACTTTTTTGCAATGTGCTAAAGTGATTTTTCAAATTTCACTTTTTTCTCTACCAAATTGAACATTATTTTACTTATATTCTTATTGTAAAATATTATTTTAAAATGTATGAAGTCCAAACCTGAACAATACCTTACCCCTCCTTTTAATCAATACAAATTTAAATACTTTAAATCTCATCAGTCATCTTCCACTTAAAATGTAATTTTTGTCCAGAACTTTGCTACCACTTTTATTTTTTCTCAGTATGCCCTCATGTTTTCTAATTTTTATGTTTACCATTTCTTTTGACAATCTAATTCCGTTGACATCTCTGTATTCCTTCTTCCTAAAAGATATCATATAAAATTTCTTTGGTGGGTGTCTATTATTGGTTAAATCTCTCAACTTTCATATGAAAATGTCGCATTACACCCTCTTATTCTCAGCATTTTGAAGTCATCTGGTTACCCTAATTGTTCTTAAGAAGTAAGCCACATTTATTAAATTGTTCTTAAATCGTATTTTTTTCTGTCTGCTTTTAAAGTTTTTTTTTTTGTCTATGATTTTCTGATATTGTCCTATCATTTGTCTGGTAATAAATTTCTTTTTTTATTTATCTTGTTTGATACTTGCTCTATTTCCTGAATGTGTGCATTCATTTCTTTCAAAGATTCTTGGTAATTCTAAACAGACTTGGTAAAATTACCAAGTCGGTATGTATATATGTACATACATACGTACATACATATGTATATATATACACACATACATATACGCACACACATATATATACTTGGTAATTCAAATATAAAAATATATATTATACACACACACACACACACACACACACACACACATACTTGCAAAGCTCATCTCCCTTATATTCTATGCTCTAACTATGGAACTCTAATTAAATGTCTTTTTTGACCTCATTCTACTTTCTATGTGTCCTAACCTCTCTTTCTTATTTTCTATTACTTTGTCCATCTATCAAACCTAAAGAAATTATCCGTTTATCTCTCAGTTCACAAATTCTCTATTAAACTGTGTCTAAGCTTCTGTTTAACTTCTCCACTGATGCTGAGAGAATGCCATGTGAGGACTGGAGTTATGCTGCCATACCAAAGGCATAGCAAAGATTTTCAGCAAGCCAGTGGAAACCAGGATTGAAGCATGAAACAGCCTCTCCGCCTCAGCCTCAGAAGGAAATGGCCCTACTAACACCACCTGTACTTTGGGCTTCTAGCATCCAGAGCTTCGAGACCATAATTTCTGTTATTTTCTGTCACCCATGTTTTGGTACTTTGTTATGGCAGCCCTTATAAAACTAATACAGATTTTCCTATTTTTTTTTTCACTTTTAGAAGCAAGTGGTTCTTGTTTAAATCTTCCTCCCTTTTTTGATAAATATCTCATTTTTTAAAATATTTTGATTCTACATTTTAAAATATATTTATTCACCACATATGCTATACACAGTAATTTTAATATCTTAAGTTCTTGGAGATTGGATTCTTTTTGCAATTTCTGTTGACTCTTAGTTATGGGTATAATTTTCAATTGCAAAGTCAAGTTCAGTTGGGCTTTCTCTGCTGAAATCCTGGAAGTCCTGTGTTGAATGTATGCCATTCTAAAGAAAATGTATATCAGCACCACCAGCTTCATATTCAGGTGCTAACAACCCTGATTTACTCATTAATTTCTTTGCTTGGGATCTCCCAGACTACACTGCTATTCTACAGTTAAACCTCAACTCAACATACGCAAGGGTCAGTGGTTATAAATGCTCATGAGAAGTTTTCTTTCCTTTCCAGAGCCAGGAATTTCTGAGACAAAAATTTCTTTGATATATTCTAGTCCACTCTTCACTGAAAATGAAATTCTTTAATGGTTTCAGCTTTATGAGGGGTCTCAATTCCACTTTCTCTTTTATGTGGTCCCAGGGCTATGTGTCCTGGCCCATAGACAAGTGTCAAAATGCTAATATCTGTCTTAATTAGTATTTTAAGTAGATGAAATCTAGTTAAAATAGGATGGCAGCTTCTAATGAAAAGAGAAGCAAGAATGATCAAAAAGGATTTAAAAGGCAACATAATCAGGTCTGCCTGTATATACACACAAAAAAATGAGCTCCTCAAAGGAAAAAAAAAATCTGGACTTATTTATTTCTGTATCCACAACATTAACTGTAGTTTTCACAGCATTCTCCACTTAGTCCAAACTATACAAAATTTTATAGGTAACACCAGAAGATGAATCTTCAAAATTCTGTAAATGTATAGTTCTAGCTTTCATGACACAAGTGTAAAAATCAGAGACATAGGTAAATGATGGGGTTGCAGAGTAGAAGACTTGAACGTTGTCAAAAGTTCTTTTTTACGGCATAAGGTTATAAAAAATCAGTGACACCAATTAAGTCTAAAATATGGAAAGAATTCTTTCTACAATTAAAAAGCACAAACTTTTGTTATGCAGTTAAATCAAACTGGTACAATGTGGAGAGGCAGGGGAAGGATTGCTGTAAGTATATAACTGTAAATGGTGGCTGGTGTCAATTAGCTCTTTCCAGCCTACTCTCATAACCGGATACCAACAATAAGAGCAACAGCAACTTTCTTTGGGAAAAAATGGTATATATTTGCCATTTATGTTATGATTTCTACCTTCTTCTTCAGCTTTCGTTTAGTAATTTTTATGGTATTTGTCAGTCACTGGCACCATCATAGAGTGTCATCAGAGCAGTAAGCAAAATTAGAGTTGACAGGGAAATTAACATGTTACTTCTCATCAGAGGAGGAAAGAAACACCACAGTGAGGAAGAGCTCTTTAGAAACTTCATTCTGAGTCATGGCTTTCACCATTTCAATAAATTGGGCCGCACAGCCATGTTGATTTGACGGCACTTCATTGGCTATTATTCTATAATCAATAGATCCTTGGAAACAAACTGAACAAAATATGTACCCATAAAAAAATGGGGTTGTCTCAGTTTTGGTGCCAATCCATGATACAGTTCTTGCTATTTGAGGAGAAATAATAAAAATAAAGTTAAAAAGGAGTTTTTCATTAAGTTAAACTCACTCAATTTAAAGTGCTCTTCTTGATTCTCAGGTTAAATCCTTCCTAGTTTTTATTTTTGTTGTTGTTAAGTTAAATTTTCTGTTAGTTTATAAAATGTTGGTAGAATAGATGACAGAATTAAGGTTTAATGCTCTTATATCCCTATGTGGCAAAACAAAAATCCGGAAAATTTGGTTTGGTCTCACATTTAAAATTTTTTAAATTTACCAGTCAGTCCATGAAATAAAAATCTCCAGGAACCTGTCTGGGAAGGTAACATATTGATATATTACACACGATGGCTCCTAATCCATTCAAGTCAGGCACTTTGGCCATGACACTGAGGCACTAAAAGTCAACTGCCAAGAAGAGAGAGATGATCAACTGAGAGGAATAAAAAACATACTGTTGGAATGAGTAAACAGGCTAATTCAGTGAAATCATTCAATGTAAAGGTTCTGTGTGGCAAGAGTGTCCAGAATGAAAGAGGATTTTTTTTCTCATAATGGCCCTGAAAAACAACAGAACGGTTTCTGATGATGGAAGTTTCAAAAAAAAAGGTGAAGCTCAGCTGCTAATCAAAAACAGCAGCTCGTTTTTGTCTTGACCTAAATTAACTTTAACAGTACACTTTCCTTCTAAGTTTCAATCTATGTACAGGGTTAATGTTTTGATGTTTTGTATGATAAGATAGAAGACAGAAAGAAAAAAAGATAGGCACACACATACACACACAAAAAGAGAAACAGAGATAAGAGAGAGGCTTTTTACATTATCACTTCTGAATACACAATTTTTACTTAACAATTACTTCTATAGGATATACTATGACCCAGACATTTTTCTCAGTGTTCCACTAACATTAATTCATTCAATCTTCATAAAAATCTCATGAGGTAAGTACCATCTTCAATTCATAGAAGAACAAAGTGAGATAAAGAGACATTAAGTAATTTGCCAAAAGTAAATATGTAATAGAGCTGGAAATCAAACCCAGGTTGTCACTTGCCTTTAGAGGTCATATTCTTAACGGCTTCCCTTGCTGCCACCATGAATTAATGGCAGGAACTGCATATCTCAAAGATCAGAAAAGCAAAATAATCACTTCTAAGGATTGTGCAGAGCAAATTATATGAAGTATATTAAAAAAAATCCTAATTATTTCATACTTTTCCTCAGCAACCTTTCTATATTAGACATAAAAAATTGTTTCTTTTACAGTGCTACCTCTTAGCTCACCCAAGTGACTATTAGGCCACATTCACTAAATTTCTTAGTTCAAAACTTTCATTTGGGGTCTCAGTTCAATTATAGCCTCTTAGAATTTTTCAATGTTAATCCACGGTCAGAATTTAAATTACATTTAAAAAATACTTGTAAATTTTCTATTTGAATCTATGTTTTAAATATACCTGATCATAAATATAAATCTTATTTTCAGTGCTATGAGAATACCAACATTCTATACTAACGTTGTTGCAGTCTGGAGATAAATGGCTTTTCCTGTCACCTAGATCTATGTTTATTTCACTTGGAACTTTTTTATTACCCAGAGTTGTGCAAATATCTTCTTTATTATCAATAAAATATTTGCTTATTTTTTTGACCATTAAAAAAGTTAAAGTAAAATTAAATTAAATTCTATTTTTTTCTGAGTCTAGTAATATGTTAGCGATGTAGAACCAACAAAGCTTATTTCAACTCCTATTGACCAAAAAAGTAAAGTCTAAATCCCACTTTTGCTATAATTTTATTCTTTAATTATATATTTACTAAGCACTTACTAAGTTAGATACCACAGAGTTCTAGGGACACTAAGATTAATGAAAGTGTTGCTGCTCTCAAGGTGCTTATGCTTAAGGGACAAATTTTGGCATGCCCTATTTAGTCCACCGAACTGAAATTATTTGTTAGGCAATAAATTACATGTCTACATAATTTACTGTAATCTAGATTCTTCATTGTAATATCTTTGTCCTAGAGTTAAAAATCAAATCCTTCCTTTCATTGCCTATAGACATTAGCATTAAAAGTATTTATTTCCACAATTTCCATTTTATAAAAAGACAGTTGCTGGTTGGGTGATTATACATGTCAATTTTTCTACTCTTGATTATATAGGGGAGAACTATTAGGAAACTTTTCAAAGGAATTAATGTATAGCCTTCTAAGTAATATATACAGATGCTAGAGATAATAAACTCAGTAAATATTCATGATTTTTCCAAAATAAAAAATTATTTATGAAAATATTACAATGATACCTCTATGACTGTGCTTGTGTCAGTGACAGTTATCCTCTTAAGCCAACTGGATAATTGCTCAAGGAGAAAGTATTACTTCTTAATGTTTTTATTGGTATGTCATTGTCACCATTCATTTAATAATGGATAGGAAACTGTATTACGTGCACATAGCTGGTAGGAAAGTGAAATGGTACAGACATTCTAGAAAACCGGCAGTTTCAATAAAACATACATTTACTCTGCAATACCTCATTTGCACTGTTGGGCATTTATTCAAGAGTAATGTTCACAGAAAAACCTGTACACAAATATGTATACCAGTTTTATGTGTAATAGACCCAAACTGAAATCGGGTGAGGTATCTTTCAAGAGACTAATGATTAAACAAATAGTGGTTCATCCATACCACCTGCTTAGCAATAAAAAAGACACAAACTATTGATACACACAACAGCTTGAGTAAGTCTCCAGGCAACTATACTGAGTGAAAAAAAAGCCAATTCCAAAAGGTTATAGACTATATGATTTCATTTTGAAATTACAAGTTTTAGAAATGTAGTATAGGTCAGCAATTGCTGGGGGTCAGGGTTGGAGGTCATGGGGGGATAAAGGGGGAAGGAGAGAGATGGGTGTGGATATAAAAGGGTGGAATGAAGGATCCTGTTCAGTATCTTGAGTATGGTAGTGGACACACAAACTCACACACATAATGAAATTGTGTATAACTTAATAGACATGCATACACAAATAGTACAAGTAAATTGGGGAACTCTAAATAAGATTAGTAGATTATATCAATATAACATTCCAGGCTGTGATATTATATATTAGTTTTGCAAAGTGTTAACCATTAGTGAGAAGTGGGTACAGGGCTCTCTCTGGAATATTTCCTAAACTGCATGTGAACTTATAATTATCTCAATAAAAATTTCAATT
>CM053504.1:62165524-62526405 GCA_028627145.1 Eidolon dupreanum
CACACACACACACACAAACTTTCTGCCCGGAAAGTGGCATATCTACTAGAACTAGAGCTGCTCCACAAGTGAGATGAAAGTTATATATTAAAGATAGTAAATAAGAATATGGAGGAACTTGGGTCCTTTTTGACACTGGAACTCCCTCACATCATCCCTAGACTCCTACATTTGGCCTTTTTTGAATGAGAGAAAAATTAATTTCTACTCGTTTAAAAAAATTAACAGGTGACAAATGCTAATAAGGCAACATAGACAGTATATAGCTCTTCATTACACCTTACCTGATATGATGCCATCTTATATAGTTCTAAGTCAATTTTTAGTATTTTTTAGTATTCACTCCTAAAACCAAAATATTTGCATACAAAATATACATATAATACCCTATTCTTCCACAACAGCATACATGATATGTCTCCCCTGATCTGACTGTTATACAGTCTCTGCAATAGAAGATCCTATACCCTTTGACAGTGGGTTCTAGTCCCTTTATTGCAAATAAGATCGGCCAGTGATTAGTTTTTGTGGTCTACAGTAAGTGTTTTTAACCATAGGTGCCTAAGGCAATCTTCATAATAAAACTCTTTATAAAGTTTGTCTTATATTCCTTTTTATTTCAATATTCTGGGCTTCTCTAACTCTGGATTTTTAGCATTTAAAATATACTCTATTTCAAATTGATCATCTGGTTTACACGAAGAGACTATTAAAATGTATTATGGTAAAAATCTATCATGGATAATGAACAGGAAAAATAATGTGTGAGCAAGTCCCTATTCTAGTGCCATGGGTCTGAGCCTCTCTTCAAGCATATTATTTTTCTGAATTGTTTGACAGATAATTGCATAGACTTTAAGACATCTTTATACTCTCTGTAGATACAAATGATACTTTAGAATTCATATGTTTATGCCAATTGTATTTATTGAAGAAAAGAGTTGACAGTGACTTCTTAAAAAGGAAAATTTAATATTTAATTCTTAGTTGTCAGAAACTGACACATACATTACATGTATTAACTAATTTAATCATCACAATAACCATAGAAAATAGATATCATTTTTCTCTCCCCATTTCACATATATTGGGAGAATTTTTAAGTATTCACTGATTTATTTTTCATTTGCATTTCTGTGTGTATAACAGTCCTTTTCCCAAACAAAACCAGACATTCCAGCATCACTGCTCTGCGGATAGGTTGATATAATGTAACCACACTTAAAAAAAAATGAAGTTTGTCTTTTATGTTTCAAAAATTTAATTGGAGTTGCAAGAGCCTGGGATTTTAAGCTTCAGAAACCTAGAGCTTGGAGAACTCATCATATAATGTTTATGCAATAAGAAATAGATGTGAATACATGTTGATAAAGTACTGAAGTTTTCACATTTCCAATGAGATAACAATTCTCTCAGTGAATAAGGAAGGAGACATGGAAGGAAGAAAATGTAACCTACATATTCATGAGTCCTCAAGAAGCAGCCCTGCTCTCTATGCCTCTCTAAAGTCTAACTCAGAGTTCTGAGACACTAAACCCAGATAGTTTTAGGAATTCCTGCAACCCCAAAATATAACAGGTAGATGACATGTTTGTTTCTTTTAATTTTCTGCATCCAACATCTTTTATCAGCAATAGAATATAGATAGCTGAAGCCAATACATACTGCGTGAGACGGCCTTACAGGTTCCCACAGGAGATTAGGTGAATTCATCCCATGGCATCAAGAAGGACACCAAAATACCTAAGAGGGTCCTATACTTGCATATTCCCTATGTGCAGAAGTGAGGTATACTGCATTAACAATTTACATGATAAAAGCAAACTGTATGAAGAAATGTACATCTAAGTGATGCCATCATCATCAGCAGATAACCAAGGCCCAATTACCTGAAGTATGACACTATATAAACCATCCTTAAACCTTAGAACCCCAAGCAAAGGGGTACCTCAGAATTACTCATATAACCAAGAATTAACTAAAATTAAACTTCTGCTTTTGCTGGGTTTCATTTTTCTTCTTTTTCCAGTTCCTGAGGTAGAAGCTTAGATTATTATTTTGTGACATTTCATCTTTGGCAATATGAGCATTTACTGCTATATGTTTTCCTGAAAGCCTTGCTTTAGGTGCATCCCACAAATTTTGATACACTACTGCTTTCATTGAGTTCAAAATACTATCTAATTTCCTTTGGAATTTCCTCTTCCACAATAGATTTGAAAATATATTGCTTAACCTTTAAACGCTTGGAGAATTACCAACTAACTGTCTCTTATTGATTTGTAGTTTAAATCTTTAAATCTTTCGTGGTGAGATAATATCCATTGGATATTATATAGAGTCATATGTATCACATCTACAGATTTAAAATCCCACCAGAAAATGCTACAATTTTTGTTTTCAACATTTATATATATTTTAAAGAACTTAGAGGATGAAAAGTAGTGTATGTATGTACTATTTCTGTTGCTCTTCCTTTATTACTGAAGTTCCAAATTTTCTCCTGGTATGAATCCCTTCATTATGAAGAACTTCCTTTTGCATTTATTTTAGAGCAGGTGTGCTGGAAAATAAGTCATATTTTTTCTTCATCTGATAATATCTTCATATCACCTTCTTTCCTAAATATTTTCACTGGATATGCAATTCTTTTCTTTTGACACTTAAAAAAAAATTGTACCATTGTCCAGTGGCTCCTATGGCTCCTGATGGGAAGTCTATAGTCATTTGAATTACTGTTTACCTACACAAAATGTGTTGTTTTTCCCGGGCTATTTTCAAGATTGTTTTCTTTCAGCAGTTTCATTATTGTTTTGTAATATCTTTTTTAGTTTATCTTATTTGGGTTTCATCGAGCATCTTGAATTGGGCTGTCACCAAATTTGGGAAACTTTCAGCTATTCTTTTTCTGACTATTTTTTTTATACACCAATTCTTTTATTTTCTTCTATGATTTTTAGTGAAACAAATATTAGAATTGTGGATATTGCCCACAGATTCCTGATGCTGTGTTTGTTTCTGTCTTTTCACATTCTGTTATTCAGAAAGGATGTTTTCTATTGACATATCTTCAAATTCACTGACTCATCTGTCATCTCCATCCTATTACTGAGCAAATCCAGTGATTTTTTATCACTTATGATATTTTTCTGTTTATATATTTGCATTTTATACATCCTTATAGTTTTTCCTATGCTAAGAGTGTCTGTTTTCTATTCATTTCAAAAGTGTTTGCATTTTCTCCATGAAACGTTGTTATATCTGCTTTAAAAATTCTTCATAATTCCGACATCTGGCTCAACAAAGAGTTGGCACTTTTCTTTTTTTTACTTTTTTTTTTTACTTTTAAAACTTGTCCCATTTCATCATTTGTATATGCAAAATAATTTTGGGTTGTATCCTAAGCATTCTGAATATTATTTGTGGAGGCTGGGTCCTGTTAAAATCTTCTGAAAAGTATTGTCATTTTATAGCATGCAGCAAACCCTCAGAATCAGACTACGAGTTCTGTCTTGCCTTCTCACCAGTGATTCCAATATCAGTTCAATTTTCAAATTCTACTATGCTTCTTTGGGTCTACCCTGTACATGAGCAGCTTAGGTGTTAGTCTAGGCCATGTGCAGTGGTTTGTATCATACTTGTGTTCTCAAGGACTTGGCCATGGTGCTTTGCATATGTTCTTTACATTTATAGCTTGCCAATAAGTTCAGTTCACACAAAGATTTAGGAAATCTCCTCTCTAGTATTTTCCTCAATCTCTCTTATTCCCAACATCTACCCTTTTTCTGATTCCCCTGGCATGAAAATCTCAGTTCCTCTAAGAGTTTTAGCCTTCTGTACTTTGCACAATTCCATAAGATTGGGCCATCTTCAGGAAAATGTAACAGAAAAAAAGAGAGAGAAAGTAGTAATGGGCTCTCACATACAGTCTTTGAACCCCAAGGACCCCTTTTCCCTGTTCCTCTGGCCAAAGAGGCTTTTCCATACAGAGTTTTAGGTCCCTCTCCACCAGCACTGCCGCCACATAGCAGCAGTGTAGCTCCATGATTGGGGTTGTCCTCATGGTAGGGCTTTCAGTGAAAATAAAAGAAGAAAAAGTGATTCTCCAGGTGTCGGGAGCCCCTTTTATCTCATACTCTGAACAGAAAGGAGGTTTCTTTCAGAATGTGTATTGTGAGTCCTTACCATGGTAGTTCATGACTGAAACTGCCTTTAGATTAAATCCAGTATATAAAAGGAGCAGGGGGCAATGAAACACACTTTGTACCACTGCACTTGTAGTTGACTTCAATCCCCATTCTGCCTGCTATTGTTTATTTTTCAGAGCTCTCCAGCAGTCTTTTGTACTATCTCCAGAGTTTTTAGTGCAATAAGTGTAAAAGGTAGTTCATATGGGCTTTTTGACCAGCAATGGAAACCTACATAGTAGCTTTTAAGAAACAAATAATTGTGAGCTTCACCCTGACCCTGAGTCTACATTTTTATAAGATTCTCCAGGTAAGTAGCTTAAAATATGAGATGCCCTGAGCTAGATCACTGGAACAAATTCAAAACACTTTTGGAATATAAATAAAAATAAAGCCCTTCAACAAGATCTAAAAAGTTAATCTGAACACACATGTACATACACACACATTTTTAAATGAAAGAGTAACATAATTCAGTGGAAAGAAAGACTTAAAACAGAAAATAAATAAAAGGACACAACATATAGAAATGTTAAGGAAATTAAGTATTTGTGAAGCCATAAAAATAATAATTGAGACTATGTAGTATCTAATAAAATTTAAAACATAAAATAATTTTTAAAAAGACTAGTATCTTTGGGAAAATGTAATTATAATAATTTTAAATAAGAGAGAACAATTCGAAGACATATTAAACTGTTAGTATATCTAAAAATATTCCAGGTAACATATTTTTAAAAATATCTGATTCAAAGAGAATAGCAACCAGGATATCAGAGGAACTAGAAATTAAGAGAGAATGACTGCACAATGGAAAAATTCTAAGTGAGTCTGGTTATGGTGGACCTCATTTTTGTTGCCTCCCTTGCATCCATTTCTCCCCCACTTCTCAAAAGCTCTCCAATGTTTGGAGATCTCATAAGTGCATTTAAGTTGATTAGACATAGTCACTCTAAACTCAACCAAAATTTCAAGAGACTGTAGTATAAACCTAAGATTACTTAATTTATACTGAGAAATGCTACTGTTAAATATTTCTGACATTGGAAACAATTCTACCAGTGCATTCTCTCTCTTTAGTCTAGCAACATAGGAACCCATATTATCTAAAAGTGGCTTGTTAAATGTGGCTTTAAGAAGGATACAATAATACCACGTGATTAAGTTGTGGCATCAGATTCTTTGGGATGGAAACATTTTTCTCCATAATAGGAATATACCTTCAGGAAACACCAAGTTACTCTATTATCATGACAGTGTACTATTTTATGAGCACCACCAATATTTATATCTTTTACTCATATTTCTATGGCTGACCAAAACCAATTATCAGTTTCTTTCTATATACATACATAAAACTCTTCCACAACAAAATATTAGCAAACCAAATTCAACAATACATTAAAAAGATCATATACCATGATCAAGTGGAATATATTTCAGGAATGCAAGGATGGTTCAACATGCACAAACCAATCATTGAGCTTCACCACATTAACAAAATGAAGGATAAAAATTATGTGATCGTCTCAATAGATGCAGAACAAACATTTTACAAAATTCAATATGCACTTATAATAAAAACTCTCAACAAAGTGGATATAGAAGAAATGTCCATATATGACAAGTAGCACACAATGGTGAAAACATTTCAGTTATGATCAGGAACAAGACAAAGATGCCCACTCCCATCACTTTTATTCAACACAGTACTGGAAGTCCTAGCCAGAGCAATTAGGTGAGAAAAAGGAAAAAAGGCATCTAAATTGGAAAGGAAGAAGAAAAACTGTCACTATTCGAAGATGGTATAATATTATATAAAGAAAACACTAAAGATTCCACCCAAAAACTGTTAGAACTAATCAACCAATTCAGTAATACTGAGGATACAAAATCAATATACAGAAATCTGCTGTTTTTATACACCGATAACAAACTATCAGAAAGAGAAATTAAGAAAACAATTCTAATTACAATTACATCAATAAAATAAAATAAAATAAAACAGAATAAAATAAAATAAAATACTTAGAAATAAATTTAACCAAGGAGGTGAAAAACCTGTATACTCAAAACTATTAGACATTTATGAAAAAAATTGAAGTAGATACAAATAAAGGGAAAGATACTGTGTGCTTGTGGATTAGAAGAATTTATATTAAAATATCAATACTACCCAAAGAAATTCATGCATTCAGTGCAATCCCTGTCAAAATTCCAATGGCATTTTTCACAGAAATTGAACGAACAGTCCTAAAATGTGTATGGAACTACAAAGAATTCTGAATTGCCAGAGCAATCTTGAGAAAAAAGAACAATGCTAAAGGTATCGTGCTCCCTGATTTCAAACTATATTGCAAAGCTATAGTAATCACAACAGTATGGCATTAGCATAAAAACAGAACATATAGATCAATGATACAGAATAGAGATCCCTACAAATAAATCCACATAAATATGGCCAATTAACTTATGACAAAGGAGCCAAGAATATACAATGGTGAAAGGACACTCTCTTCAATAAATAATGTTGGGAAAACTACTCAGCCACAGGCAAATGAATGAAACTGGACCACTATCCTACACCATATACAACAACTAACTCAAAATGAAGTAAAGACTTGAATGTAAAATCTGAAACCATAAAACTACTAAAAGAAAACATAGACGGTAAACTCCTTGACAACAGTCTTGCCAATTAGTTTTTTTTTTTAGTTAACACCAAAAGCAAAGGCATCAAAAGGAAATATAATTAAGTGAGGCTACATCAAGCTAAAAAGCTTCTGCACAGCAAAGGAAGCCATTAACAAAATGAGGGACAACCTATAGAATGGGAGAAAATATTTGCAAAGCATATACAAGATAAGAAGTTAATATCCAAAATACATAAAGAACTTATATGACTCAACAGCAAAAAAAAATCTAATTAAAAATTGGGCAGAGGATCTGAATAGACATTTTTCCAGAGAAGACATACAGAGAGGCAACAGGTCCATAAAAAGATGCTCAGCATTACTAATTATCAAGGAAATGCAAGTCAAAACCACAATAAGATATTACCTCATACCTATTAGAATAGCTATCAACAAAAAGATAAGAGATTATAAATGCTAGCAAGGATGTGAAGAAAAGAGAACTCTTGTGCACTACAAGTGGAAATGTAAATTGGTGTAGCTGCTATGGAAAACAGTACGGAGGTTCCTCAAAAATATTAAAAAAAGAACTACCATATGATCCAGCAATTTCACTTCAGGGTATTTATCTAAAGAAAATGAAAACACTAACTTGCAAAGGTATGGATCCCCACGTTTACTGCAGTATGATTTATAATAGCCAAGGTACAGAAACAACCTAAATGCTCATTAAAAGATGAATGGATAAGAAAGTGTGGTATATAATGAAATATTATTCAACCATATGAAAAAAAATGAAATCTTGCCATTTGTGACAACATGGATGGCCCTTGTGGGCATTATGCTAAGTGAAAAAAGTCAGACAGAGAAAGACAAATACCATACGATCTCACTATAAAGAGCCTAAAGAAAAAAAAAGCTCATAAATACAGAGGACAGATTGTGATTGTCAGAGGCAGAGGGTGGGTAGTGGGCCAAAATAAGGGAATCAAAAGGTACAAACTTTCAGTTACAAAATAAATAAGTCATGAGGATATAATGTACTGCATGGCAGCTATAGTTAATAATACTGTATTGTATATTTGAAAGTTTCTAAGAGAATAGATATTAAAAGTTCTAAACACAAGAAAAAAATTCTGTATTTATGTATGGTGATGGACTTAACTAGACTTATTGTGACAATCATTTCACTATATATATATTAAATCATTATGTTGTGTATCCGAAACTAATGTCATGTCGTATGTCAATTATACCTTAAATAAAACAAGCTCTTGTTATTCCACTATGAAGTTGTTCAGTATCCAAAAATAAATAAATAAATAAAGTTGGAAGGCATAAAAGATATATATACCCTAATATCAAATTTTCGTTTAATATATATTATGTATAATTACTTGTTAAACTTTTTTTTTTTTGTCTAAACTTTTGCGATAGGACAAAGATTCTTTAAGTATGGGTGTACTGATTGACATTCCAGGTGGATAAGCCTCAATACAGCATTGCTCTGATTTCCAGTTTCAGTTAAAGTAAAATGATTTTAGTCATTACTTGTAAAGCAATCTAGGCAGCACAGAAACCTGTATTTTTTATTTCCCCCCTATTTTTCCCAGTTATTCTTAGTGATTCGCATTTATTCTGAGTTTTTATAAGCATCGAATGTATGTTCTTGTACTAATTTCATCAATTTATAAAATATTTAAATCACCTATAATAAATGAAACAAGTAAAAAAGATGTGGGAGAAACAACACCAATGCTATGTATACAAGCCAATTTCGTGTGCACACATTGCTAGTAACTACAGAGTAAACTGTTATGAATGAGTCTGTCCACACCCTAGGAATCAATTCATTAGCTAATTCACTAGTGAGTGATGCTCTATTAAGAGAGCTTTGATTATATTTTCAGACAAAATACCATCTAATTTTACAGCTTGGTAGTCATTCTGTCACTTAAATGTGACTTTAAATATCACTGTACTGATTAACTTTGTTGATTTTAAAGTTTTAATTCTAGAGGGATATATTATTTCCCTTATTTGAAAATTCTAGGAGACCCATTACTGTTACACTCTATGTATTGACAACATATAAATGCAAATTAGCTAAAGGGTATTTAATTCATAACACCTACTTTATTAAGTAGTGAGCCATTTATAATGAAATGGACATACAAATTGTTTATATGAGGATAGAGCCAATTTAAGAAAAAGTTTTTTCTCATTATAGAAGATAAGCATGCCCCCTCTGCTATCTTATTACCAATTTTTAGATAAATCCTCTTTTAATAGGTAAATGGCATTTTACCCCTGTTCAAATTAATGCTAATTCTAAATTAACATGTTCCAAATTGGTGAGACCAAAGATATCATCAAATGAATTGTTTTGTAATGGTAGCTTTTACAGAGAAAAATTAGCTGAAACAAACATAGCAAAACTCCTTCCTGACCTCAGGTAAATGTCAACAAGCATGTAAATAGAGACTAGTAAGAGAATAATGGCCCACATCTGAAATTCAAATAAATCTTTGATATTACATTTGAAAATCTCATCTAATTAGGTCAGTTGGTTAGAGTATGGTACTAATATGACCAAGCTAGACATAAGATCCTCATATGTGCCACTCAGCTTTGGCCCTAGATTAAACCCCTAAAATCCTCCAGCCATCTGGCAAGTGCAGTTAGAGCCACTGAAAACCAGAAGAAAAGCTGCCTCTGGATCACCTCAAGCCCATAAGTATCCTCCCCCCACCCACCCACTCCAACATCCAACCAGAAAAAAAAGAATCTTCAAAATATATTGACCAATCTTATTTCAATGACTACTATCTTTATAGCTAATGATGAGACACAAATATTCAAATAATATTTTCTGAAAACACATTATAACTAAAAAGGAAAAAAAACACTAAAACACACACACACACACACACACACACACACACACGCACGCACACACACACACACACACACACTAGCTTTTTGCCTGTAAGACAGGTTATTTCTTCTTAATACCAAAATTAAGCTTATAACTTCCTGAACTTATACTCTGAATCTCCTTCTCAACTTTTCAGTTTTCTAACAGTTCCAAACACTTGAAAAATCTGTAGCTGTGAGAATAACTACCACAAATGAATATTTGATTAAAATTAGGAAGAGTGGAACATAAGAGCCTATTGAATAAACCTCATAGAGAGAAAAAGCAAGAAAATCAAAATAAAGATTTTCCCTTCTCTACATAGAGAGGGGAAAATTATTTTCAATTTCCTCTAACATCTTAACAACTGAAGAACATCTGCCTATTACTGTTACTTTTTATATTCTATTCCTCAAATATTATGTAGATGTTCTTTAACATACATGCTATATTAAAATATTTTTAAATAAAATTATAGAATGGTTATTTCTAATAACTAAAAATAAATGTTATATATCTCTATAGTATCTTCTATTATTTTGACAAATACTTAAATGTATATTAATACAATTATGCAAATAATAATATATTTTGATATGTTCACTCCTCTGTCTCCATCCTCTCATGAAAACCCTAAAACAGTAGGCCATCTTGTATTCCATTTAGGAGATAAGTGGAATATAACAAAATATTCAAAATTTTAATAATTTAAAATTAAAACATTAAAAGAAAAATCAAAGTAATATGAGTGTGTGTGTGTGTGTGTGTGTGTATACTTAATGGAGGACATCATTAAATATTTCAAATGATCTGTTAAAAATGATACATTTTACTAAATTATGGACCATTTCATCAAAAACTATAAAAATGGCAACACATTAAGAGGAAAGGACATTTAAATGGTTCCCAGCTCTGTATCTTAAACTACAAATAATGTTAGTGAATATGCTTTTTTAAATAGTTGACTTGTTTTAACTGCACAAATGCCTTGGGGAAAATTAATACCAAAGGACTATGTATTTGTTATCTTTTGTTACATAACTGATCATGACAAATTGGGTGGCTTAAAACATCACAAGCTTAATATCTTACAATTTCTATGGGTCAGAAATCCAGCCCATTTCAATTGAGTACTCTGCTCAGGTCTTCATAAAGTTGAAATCAAGGTGTCAACCACCAATTGCATTTTTATCTGGAAACCCAACTAGGATAAGATCCACTTCTAAGCTTCCTTGGGTTGCTGGCAGAGTTCATTACCTGGTACTGTAGGACTTGGGTCCCCATTGCTTTGCTAGCTGTTGAAAAAGCATGCTCTCAGCTCCTAGAAATTGCTGTCTGCTCTTGACCACATGGCCCCCTCCATCTCAGCAACTGAGAATCTCCCTTGCATTGAATCCATCTCAAGCTTTGCAATCCTCTGACTACTTCTGCTTGGAACCAGGAAAAAAAATCTCTTTTAAAAAGCTGATTAAGTCAGACCCACCTGAAAGAATCCCTTTCTTAAAATCAAGTATATCAAACAACATAATAGAACTATGAGAGGTATAGCTCATCGATCCACAAGTTCAACCCACCCTCGAAGGGAAAGAAATTATATAAGTATGAGGGTCATTTGAGAGTTATCTTAGAATCCTACCTACTAAAAAGTGTACAAAAATTGAAGAACCATTGGAAAGACCCTTAGGGGAAGAAATAGGCATGTGGGTATAAAATCAAAGTAAGAACAAAGAACAACTTGAGATAAGATTTAGAATATTCCCTTAAAGCATAAATTCCATGTTTTAAGAGAATTTTGAATTATTCACTTTACTTTGAAAAGGTCTGTGCTTGAATAAGTATTCTATGTATAATCCTTCACTTGTGTTTTTGGAAGGATTTCTTTGAGAAGTCTTTGTAATTCTGTATGTAGTAACAACCAAGAGGTCAACAACTATTTCTCCTCAAGTCCAAAAATAAAACAAAACAAAATAAAAACCTTGTTTATTGCAAGATGACTTGATCTACACATATTGTTTTTAAGTGCCTTTAAATCTATTTTTTCTTAAGTTTCATAGAATCTTATTTTTTACATTTTATTATAATTAATGAAGTCTGAGATCTGTACAGCATGATTCTATTACACAGCAACAAGCTATTGAATAATATTGATTTACTGCTTGATAATTTGATTTTAATATTTGTATAAAATTCATTTGTAACTATGTTTCAAACAATATATTGAGTCAAAGAAACTATTTAACTTTTCTTCTGTACCCATCTGATTTATATTCTGCAACATAAACTACTGAAAGACATCAAGTCCCTATCTATAAGACCCACATCATGACATCCCTGTTTTGACACTTAGTAAAAGCCACTTTCTACAGAACGAAATCAAAACATGGTAGTAGAGGCTTCCCATATTTCCCCAGCCTATTTCTTAAACCTCATCTTCCACTATACCCTACACTTCAAATCTTCTTAACAGTGCACTATCCCCTGAACATGCCTTTGATGAAATAACCTCTCCCCTTGTACCAACACCAATTGTGTGTAATTGTTTTATGGATTTCACAGGTTTATATGGCTTAGATCGTATTTTAACATTGTGTTGGTTAAGTACAAAGGCATACCCTGTAATAGAGGTGATACTTTAGCTAAAGCATAAGGTCTTCACCACAATGTTCAACTGTGAGGATATAGTGTACTATGGATTAGAGTAATCACATCCAAATTGGTATATGCATACCCAAGGATTACATGAGATAACCTATTGAGGTGAAGAAGACAATGCTAAAATTTATATTTATACCCATTTTAATATCAGCCCTATTTATATTTTTCATGTTTTAAGTGTTTGTGTTAAGTTTGAAGGAGTAGTATATCTATGTAAGTTATAGAAATACACATATGGATGGAATGTTCAATTTTTTAAAAAATTGGAGTGCAGTATTTAAAAAGTCTGGAGACCAAAGCAAAGACTTTGGAATCCAACTGAAATGGTTTCACTTTAAAGCTGTGTGAATTTAGAAAGTAAGCTTAAATAAACCACAATTTTCTAAAGTATGTAATTTAAAGCATTAATATCATAAGACTATTGTGAACATTAAAGACCTTTTCTTAAAAGTGATTAGACCAATCTTTAACCTACAGTGAGAACTTGATAAATCTAAGGCATTATAATATTAATTGTGTTATATTAAATACTTGCAATTGACTAAAAAAGTATACTCATTGAAGAACTCTAGATGAGAAGCAAAGTCACCCGTTTCTTAGCTTTAAAGAGTGCCCACCCTTGTGCAGTGTTGGTAGGATTATAAAATGGTACAACTGAATTTTTTTCCTCAAAAAAAATTAAACATTCAACAACCAACCATATGATCCAGAAATCCTACTTGTGGATATTTATCTAAAAATATTAAAAGCAGGGTCTCAAAGGGCTATTTGTACACCCATGTTCACAGCAGCATTATGCACAATAGCCAAGATGTGAAAGCAACCCAAATGTCCATTGACAGATGAATGGATAAACAAAATGTGATATATACAGACAATGACATATCATTCAGCCTTAAAAAGAAAATTCTGACACACACTATAACATGAATGAATCTTGTGGACATTACACTAAGGGAAATAAGTCACAAAAAAACACAACATATGATTCCACTTCTATGAGGTATCTAAAGCAATCATATTCATAGAAACAGAAAGTAGAATGGTAGTTACCAGGGGATGGAGGGAGGGGGGAAAGATAGAATTGTTGTTTAATAGGTATACAGTTTCAGTTTTGCAATATGAAAAAGTCCTGGAGATCTGTTGTATAACAAGGTGTATGGTGTACTTAATACTATTGAACTATACACTTAAAAATGGTTATGATGGTAAATTTTATGTTTTTAAATCATGATTTAAATAATCAAATAAATAAACAAATATTTTATTTAAAAAAATTGTGTCCAGTATAGCTATGAAACTAGCTGTTGTATCATGGTAAATAAAAAGGTCTCATCATATGGTATCAAGCTCAGAAGTGATTTTCATTTATTCCATTAATACTTAGCACCAAGGATGCATCATCACACATCATGCCAGGCACTGGAGATCAAATGTCATCCTTCAAAATAGGTTTTGCAAAAATTACCAAATTATCAAGCAATGGGCATAAGGTATGGTATGGTATGGTATGGTATGGTATGGTATGGTATGGTATGGTATGGTAAGGTAAGGTAAGGTAAGGTAAGGTAAGAATGTGACAAATTCAAGAGATATTAGTTTGGTAGAATCAATAGTATTCTGTTGAGTATAAGGAGGGAGGAAAGAAAGGAAATCAAAAATGTCACACAAATTTTTGGCTTAGATAGGTGAGCAAATTTTGTTGCCATTCATAGAGAAAGAAAAAAATAGAGGCATCAGCTTGGAGGAAGTAGGATGGAAGAATGGAGAGAAGAAAAATTCATTTTTGGAAATGTTCAGTTTGAGGTGCTTTGGGATATATTGGTGGAAACATCTAGTATAAACCCCAGAATACAGATCTGTACCTCAGAAGATATGCATTAAGTCATCAGAAAAGAGACACAACTGAAGCCATGGACAAGAGTGCATTACTCAGTGAGAAAAAGAATTCAAAACATACCTCAGTGAAATTTAATTTCAAGGATAAAAAACTAAACTTTCCATAAAATTTGGGAAAAAAAAAGTTTGCCTCTGAATTTTCAGAGAAAACACAGTATCTACAATGTTCTGGTAGAACGAGTGAAATAAAAATTTATATCTAGTTAAGTTGTCCTTTACATATAAAGGCAAAGAAAGTATTTTTAATTGCATATAAACCTCAAAAAATAGAACACATGAACACTTCCTTAGAGAAAAAATAGATAATCAGGAATGATAGCTAATCAAATGATGAAACAAATCAAAGAATTCAGAAGTCAATAAAACTAGGTAAAAGAATGGATGATAAGCATTGAAATATGGCAAGTGGAAAACAATTTTGAGAACCAAATTATATACTATTATATAAATATAAAAACTTTGACAATAGAAATAATTATAACATTTAACATGATATAATGGATATACTAAATACAATAAAATACATAACAATTATAAAGTAATAAATGTAATATAATATAAACAGTAACAAAGGAGGTGCAATGTGAAATAGGTTTGCTCCTTATCTACCATTGGAGAAAGTCAATGATATGTATAAAATTGAAATCTGTAGTTAAAAAAATAAATAATTCAATTTTTTAATATTTTTCTTTATCTTTTCTATTAACTTCAGAAATAAATACCTCTGAGAAGCATGCATCTATTAGCAATATTTTGAATTTCATGTATTTTTCTTTTGTTATATTTTGGTAATATATTTTATTCTTTTTACTTAAATTAGCACATAATTATCATCTCAGTTTTGGAAAATTATTCATGCCTGTTTATATCAATCGTTATAACAATCGTTATATCTAATCTTATGGTATAAATATTTAGAGACACATTTATAATGATGTTCATAATTAACTAATGGTGGTTCTATTTTGATGGGGAATTTAGTATGACTTTTTAATTTTTTCTTTCCTTTTTATTTATATTTTTGTTATGAGAATGTACCACTTTTACAAGAACAAAGTCATTTTTATTTTCTAAAAATGGAGTAAGGAGGGAAAATATCTGAATAATACATACATATGTCTATTATCTTAAATTTTATCTCTTTATTGCAGGGTGATTTTCAGTTCATAACACATACCTAATTATAATTATATCATGGTGATTTTGCATTTGTAATAATACTTAAAACAGCTTTTTTTTATTCTGTGCTAGGCATATGATATCTGCTTAGGAATTATTATTATTAATTCTTATTCAAAATTAGTTAGGCAAGTATTGTTACTGATGTTTACAAAGAAGAAATTGCATCTTTAGTTAAGAAACTTCCCCTAACTCACACCTCCACTAAATGTCAAATCTAGGATTTAAATCTTGCTCTATCATCTATACCCTGTCACCTATGTTGTCCATGAAGTTCATTTCATCTTGTTATCCCAAGATTATGCAAACAAATTGACCAAAAACATATTACATTCACTTGAATCTTTCCCAGTTAGGTATAAAAAGTCTTAGCAAATACAGCAGCTGTTGGGGGAAGGTCTGCATGCGCGTCGCACGAGATTGAAACTCTTGAGAATTATGCCACCATGTCCCCGTATGTGATTCCTCAGCTTTCCTCTGGCTTATGCATAAGGTCTACAGTATAAAATCTTGAGAAATAGAATCTTAACTAGCTCAAGAGGCTTACAGAGGAAAAATACATGAGCGCCAAACCTTGCCCCTCATCCCCACTGTGGTTACTAATAAGACAAGGAACCAATGGAAAAGTTAAGAATTGTATCTTAGGGAATAAGTGTGGGTAACCTTCATATACTAACACAGTCCACGTTCCTCCTTACAGTCAGGGGAGTTACCTCTACAACCCCCTTGGCCCTTAATTCTCATGCCAGATTGGCTTCTAGTAAAGGTACCTACTATTCATTACATAGGCACTGTGCTAGGGACTTGACATGCATGATTTATTGCTCACAACAGCTCACAAGGAACCACTGAAGTCAGCTAATAAGGCACATTGCTAAGATTCATACTTGGGAACTTTTGACTCTGAAGACCGATGCCACAGGGTATCCAAAAATACTTAAACGAAGAGAAAAAACATCAGGTATCCACAACAATGCTGTGAAAGTATAGGAAATGAGCAAAATTTTGTTTTCCTCTCAGTGACTACAATTATGATTTGTCTCTGTGCCACAGACACGAAGTATCATAATATATAACTGGTGCTGTTCTTCAGCTCTGTTTTCTGGAATGTCTGCAGCAGACTCCAGATCAAGGCCTAACGTATGTGTTGTATGCCTCAGGCATGAAGTTAGGCCCGTGGAAATGTATACAGTCTCCTTGGGAGGCATTGTTTCCTTCACTCTGATGTAGCATAAGGAATTTATAACCAGAACTATAGCCAGAGAACTAAAAATAGAATCATTCGATAATTGTTTTTGAACCAGTACATGAATATTCAATCTAATCACTGTATAGTAATCAATTAGTATAGACAGAAAGAACAATATGAAATCTGAAGCTACAGATTACAGAACTGAATAAATCATCCTTTTTAAATGACATAACTAAAGGTAATGCATTTTCTTTTCTGAATGAAAAATTCATGTCATGTTTCCCAGCAGAATAAATATAAGGAAAAAAAAATACATGAAAGGCAAAAATTAAACCTCAATGTCTATTCCTACAAATACAGGTCAAGAAAAGCATCACTCATATTGTTTGATTTTACAGTTTGGATAGTCATTATCTTGTTTGTGTAAGACTGAAAAACAAATAAAAAATGTGAGTTTACCAAATTTCCTAATGTTTTATACAGTGCAGAGGGCTTTTAAAAATACACGATAATGCATTAATCATATGAGTAATGGAAAGGTTTAATGGATTTTCTGGGTATTTTCTAAGTTTACCTTTCATAATATCAAGTGGTATAATGTGTTTTGGTAGTTTAAATTGCAAGTGTGATGTTTCAACTAATTGTTGCCATAAAAATGTCAATCAAGATGAAAAACTTCTAAAAACAAACTAAACTAGGACTGTCAAAGATGTAAAATAGAGTAACCATAGTAACACTAATTTAAAATGATCACTGATTAAACATTTTTGTAATCAATGTCAGACATTTGCTATATCTTTTTTCTGAACTGTTTTAAGTTAACATTTCATTCTTCTAAATTTCTGACACCCTTAGTATAAGAACATATAAAAATATTAGTAGCAGTATGGAAAAAGCCGCACATGATTGTGTACATGCACGTGCATGCCTGTGTGCACACGCAAATAAGGTCCCACTCTAGACTTAAAATGGCTGAGTTGTAGGATGTTGTTGCTTGGTGACCAAACAGTATCTCCTCAGCCACAGAGTAATCTAAACAGTGACAGATATGTCCCCTCAGCTTTAGGCATTGCCAGGACAAATATTAAAGGGCATGTTTATCTTTTCCAGTATTCTACCGTTTTATTTTAAGCCAGTTGTCATTTGTTTGATTTTCTCATCAGTTAAATTTAGGCCTTAGGGGAAAGAGTATTTGCAAAGCTACATCTATTCTTTTGGGGAAATAGGAGGTATAACCTAGCTTCTTTCAGACTGAAAGATAGCCCTGTTTCAATTGTGTATGGTGTATCTACTCTCTGCTAGTACAACCTCCCCGTTGCTATCAGTCTCCCTTTCTTTCACTAAACACAAGCAGTTAATTAGACCCAGCCTGTCCTCTCCCCTTCTCTTTTTCCCTTTTCTCGGTAGTAATGATGTCTAATTATCAACAGCAGTGGGTTACTGCAACATCAGGCACAAATCTCCCTCACTGACAGCAAAGCTAGCTTCTAATAGCTGGAATGATTCTTAGTCTACTTGAACATACCATTAAAATGCAGTATTTTAATCAGCCAAGATATGCCTTTGAAGGAAAAGAAAATATATCTTTTGTTTCTCTGGTGATTATACTCTTGCTTTGTAAAGAAAAATCAACATATTTTTAAGGAAGAAATAATTTGAGATGTAGGGATACACACGATAAAAAAAAGGATCTTTTATTTATTTTTTAACTCATTGAAATGACGATTGGCTGTCTCTCAGAGAAGGAGGAGCCTATACTTCTATGTCAGGAGCAGCATAAAAATTTCATAAAGAGCAATAGAAGAGTTCATGAATTAAAAACCTCTTCAACATTTCAAAACAGGCTTGAATGAAGGGCAGAGCTGTTAAATACTACATGGAAACCATTATCTAAGAATATCACTTGATGGATTACATTTTCTCCCAGAAATATACGGAATCTTTACTGAAAAGAGAAAAATATGTTAGTTTATTACTAACCCTGGAGTTAATACTCTATATTAGATGTCTTAGCAGTAATTATTTAACAACTCTGCATTAATTTTTGAATGAAAATATGAGTATCTGAGTGTGAGAATTGCTGGCATCCATGTTTATCATAATGCCTCTATAACCATACAGAATTTGTTATTCAGAATTTTAAGTTAATGTTTTAAAAGGGCATCTGGTTTATACATACAGTAGATGTAACCAAATCCATGAAAGTATAAACTCATTGGACCAATTCAGGTGAAGCTATCAAACAGGTTAACAGAGGACCTAAGTGTAACATGAAAGGAATGAAAAACCAACTTCTCAGCTAGCAATATTTTAAAAACATATACAGTAATATTAAATAATATTTAGATAAATATATCTTAAATTATTTTATTCATTTAATTAGCTCAATATTGCCCAAAGGAAAATACATTCTCATGTTCTGAATTCCAATTTACTTTATTTCACAATAAGTTATTTTTTAAAATCGGGTCCTTAATGTTACTCCCAATACAAATAAATCAAAATACTTCGTTCTCTACAACAGACTTCTGGCTCATCCAGATGTAAATAAACCTCAGTTCTAATCCGTGCCCATCTAGTCCTCATTATTTAGTAATCTCACCATTGTCTTTAACGATGCCACGTGCTAAAGGAGAAGGCTGCATTTATACGTCTACCTCTTCTCAGACACCCTCCAACAATAGTACATTTAAAAAAACAAAACAAAACTTTTATGTGTGTTTCCATTTCACCTTTATTTCCATTTCCCATCTAAATTCCAAAACCAATACACTTCCCTCAAGCAACTACACCTAATTAACTTCAGGAAATTATAAACTGATTTTCAAACCTAAATGAGTTCTCCAAACAATCCTTTGAAAAACCTCTCATGCACATATTTCCAATTTAATATACCTCCGTTTGAGATAGAAGAATGGCTTTCAAGACATCTCTTTTCTATCATTCTCCAGGAGTACTGCACGGGAAACAGTTGCCAGGAGGGAGGGTGGAAAAGGAGCAAATGTTCAAGAAACCCTAAAGAGAGGCAAAAATGCAAAGGATGCCATATACCCTCCCCCGCCCCTACTCCAGGCGAGTACCCACCTAGCACGGTGAAGAAAGAAGTCTCACGGATCTGATCTGCAATCCTACTTGTAGCCCACAGTTCCCATCTTCTTAAAAAGGAAATTGACGCTTCCGCGGCTCCCCTCTGCCTTGTGAGGCTGAGATTTACCGGACTCTCAATGCCATTACCTTGCAGTGCCTGGGCTTAGAGCTTTGTGGACAGGAGAATAGAGCCATTCCAGAATGCGGGACAAATACATACACCATTTGATTGCGCCCAAACCCATCTCTCTTTGTTGTTCATCTTGTAGCTACGGCTTTATTTGTGAAAGGGGAAGCGAGGACGGGAATGGGGGCAGGGAGGAAGGAATCTCCAGGACCTTATCTACAATCTAAATAGTCGCGGCAAGATCTCTGGGAGTGATCAAGGCGATCGGACAGCCCTGTGTCTCCCAGGCGGCGGTCTAACAATAAAACCTGATAGTGTCGAGGGGAAAACCCCACATTCATGACTAGCACCACATTCGGGCTTTGTACCAATAAGGAGGCACTGTAGACTATCGATCAGAATCGTCTATTATCAGAGCGTGCAGCTGGGGTTCCGGTGTGGCCTTTAAGCGCGGTGGCGAAGGCGGGACACGCGCCAGGCGCCCAGCAAACGACGTGGGACAATGGCCCAGCCCGAGGACGCGGGACGCCGCCCGACCCGGGGATGCAAGCTCCAGCAGCGGGTCCAGGAGCCAGGACGCCAGGAGCGCCGCGGACTCTGCTGGTGCGCTGCCGCTTTAATATAAAGGACCACAAAGACTCCACCGTGGGGGAAACGCGCCTGGCTAATACGAGTGAGGACGACTTGGGGAGGGGGTTGAGAAGGGTGGGGGCACACGAGCCTACGGTGGCTTACGGAACCCCCCCCCCTCCTTTATTCCCCCTCTCTCCCCCCTCCCCGCCGGGCTGCTTTGGCAGACAAATAACAGAGGAAGGCGAGTCACTCACCGTGGTCTTGACGGGCACATAGAGCACTTGCTTGGCGCCGCCGCCACCCCCGCGGACCTCATCGGGCTGGCCCAGCTGGAAGCCCTTCGATTTAACCCAGAATTTAAATTTGGCGTTGTCCGTGGAGCTCGACTCGGAGCCGTTGAGGAGCTGGACGATCCGCTCGTATTTTTTACGGGTCACCGTCTTGGTCTTGCCTGAGTCCCCGTAAGTCCTGAGGCACCAGTCCTGGAACTGGCGGTACATGTCGCGCTCGCTCTCCATGTTCCCTGCGCCCGGCCGCTGGCCGGATGCTCCCAGCGCACTTCGCACCTGTTCACCCCGGGCTCATGAAAATTGCAGCCCCCGCCACAATGCAGGGACGCGAGGTCCCGGCCGCCGCCGGAGCCTGTCTCGGGTGGGGGGAAGGAATGGGGAAGGGAGGAGGGTCCGGTTGGGCACCAGCAATCAATGTCCTGTGCTACCAAGTCTCTGGTTCATTCGTAATTGCAACGGATGTCTTGGATGCTTTTTACGTCCTCTTAGTGATGGGTCTCTTTAATATTGTGTGAGTAGAACCATCCCAACAGCATCTGGCCCAGAGAAGCTGGGTTTTGAATAATTAAATTCCCATTCCTTGGTTATTAAAAATCCCAATATTGACTTGAGGTGGTCCCTCGACGCCTCGCCCCGGGGCTGTGTCCTGGGCAGGGCAGGTGGAGCGCAGCGCCGCCTTCCCGCGCGCGCCCCAGAAGCTTCCCCAGCGGCCGGCCTGGCTGTCCAAGGGCGAGGGCTGCTCCTCTCTCAAAAACAGCAGCCCCGCCGAGCGCCCTGGAGCCCCCAAGGGCACCTAGGTCCCCGGGCTCTCCTTCCTCCAGGGTCCTGTTCCTCTTCGGCCTTCCCTAAGTGGGGTGTTAAGAGACTAGAAAGAGAAAGTTCTTACCTGTCATGTTGTTAAACCTAGTAAATCCTGTTACACAGAAAATTTTTTTAAAGATATTTCTAAAACGGCTTAAAATGTCATTTCTTCAGAGGCATTTAGGCTAAATTCCAGCCCTGCAGGTCTGTTCCAGGAGTTAAGTCCCAGAATTAGCAAAGCATTCGTGGAGATTTGGCCACAGTTCTATAGGATAGACAGTGGTACCCCAAACAGATCTCCGTCCAGGGGGAAGTGGGTAAACGAAGGCAGGCCTCTGGCGGTGGGGTCTTCCGGATAATGATGGGGTCCCCAGACAGGGCTCCTCTGGTTTCTGCTGAATTGGGCACAGGCATAGAAGTTTATGATGCTTAAAACCCTTTGCATGAAATTAAAAATATAGAGAGAGATGGTTTCCCCCTTGCTTGGTTACAGTTTGCAGTTCACACAGGAGGTTTCGGGTGTCTGTTTTCCCCTGCCACGTCATGGACACCCCCTCCACGGCTCAGAGTAACCAAATATGAGTTCCTCTGGACAATTTTCTCAAGCAAATAAAATATGCGGTTCCTCCATTCAGGATTCCCATCCGTCTGTTACAGAGCTGGAAACAGGGGAGTTCCCATCCTCCTCGCGCTGCGATTGCGGCCGCTCTTTATTCTACTCTCTGCGGAGGCCAGCGCCCGTCCCGGGAGGCGGCTCTGCCAGGAAAGCAGCCGGACCACTGCCCGACGCCTGGTCTCTGTCCTAGCCCACCTTCGCCCCTGGTCGTCGTATCCAAGACGAAAGCCCGGAATGGGAACGCGGAGTATTTGTAACCACTGCGCCGCAGCGGGTCCCGGCACTTGCAAAATGGTCAGTGGCTCCTGCTCGGCCAGGCTGAGTGTGTGCGTGTGTGAGCAAGGGAGCGAGGGTGTGCGGTGCGCGGGGGGTGCGCTGTGTGCGCGCGTCTCCGGGAAGGTCTCGCGGCGGCTGGAGCTGGGACTGACAGCCCGGGCGGAGCGCGAGCAGCTCCACACACTAAACCTCTCGCCTCTCCCCTCACCCCCACCCCTCCCACTCCCCTCTCCTCCCACCCCCCCTCCCGGCCCCTTCCAAGCTCTCTGATTGGTCAATGGGACAAAAGTTTCTGTGGAGACGGCTGGGCGCTGACGTCACGGGCAGAATTGTCCCATTTAGGGATCCCGGGGGCAGTGCGCATGCTGCAGGCTGCAGGTTAGAGGCAGGAGGAGGTAGCAGCGGGCCCGGCGGCAGCCAGGTGGCGGAAAGGAGCACTCAGCATCCAGGTGGGGGGACGACTCCAGCAGGGTTTCCATGGAGATTCCTCTGGGTCTAGCCTAAAAACAGCAGATCAGCTGACACCATTAGCTCAGGACCTAATTACTGCTTATTGGAGCAACAAATGAGGGAGAGGGCCAGCTGCAAAGGAAGAGTTTTTATCCACCCCCCACCCCCACCCCCCTACTCCTCCTTTCTCCCCTCTCAGTCGTTCTTGAGTCCCGGGTGAATTCTCATTAACTTGCAAGATTCCTGCAACAACAGCTCCCCTTCTCTAGAGGCCACCCTGGTTGCTTTTATTATCTTTATTTCCTTCTTTTGTATCAAAAAAAAATGTTAAAATAAATCAGCTGTTCTGAGTCCTTGAATTTTTGTCCAGTAAATATAAAGCTAAGAGTCCACTGTCCAACAGAAGTCACAAGTGGATCTAATAATCTAATACAAGTGTGGCGGGTCACTTTCAATGCATTGAATTGGGCATTTATATTTACGGCTTTGACTTTTTTTTAAATTTTAGTATCTTAAATACATAAATAATTTGGAACAAGCAATTGAACGGAAGTATCTTTTGAATCATCTACGTGTGGTATACTTCACAGGAACAACTCTTAAAAGTTTCCCTTGTGGCATCAGAGATAGAAGATGATTCCAAGCCAATAGGTCTAGATTTTATTGTATATTGGCCATATGTTTCCTATAAGATTCTGGAAGCGTAGTTGGTTCCCAGGTGGTCATTCATTCAAGAGTAAGCTGGTTCTGTAGAGTTTACTTTCTCTTATGATTATCACTTCATTCACAATTTCAAAATTCTTTTTGTCAGCTCTTTCATCTGAAAAGTCATCCTATCTGCTCTAAGTCTCATTCAAGTGCTTTCAGACCCATGAAGCCAGCCTTCCTTAAGTACTCCAGTTAAAATAATGTCTTTAAGCTCCTCTGAATAATGTCTTTCATTTTTTAAGCCTTGTCTCATAGTAAGATATACATTTTACATTGGCATATAGTACATGAATACATCCTCCAAAATTTTTGTGAAAAAATATTTTATTACATGCCATACACACTATTTGTCATTTTCTCCTATTTATTATTATTACTATTATGTAAATTGTGGTCCTAATCCAGTAAGTTTATTTTATGATACAGCAAAGGATGACTGGCAACCTATAGTTTAGAAAACATTGTTTTAGATCATAAGAACTATAGCCCTCCTTGTTTTATATATTTTTCCTGTGAGTATGTTTCATTGGTCAAGTAGACTTGAACGGAAGACCCTTGAGAGTTGGCATTTTCTTGTTATCCAAGTAATTCTAGCACAATGAACAATGCACATAGTAAGTACTTAATAAATATATGTTGAGTTAATAAAGGGAAGGGAGGAAGGGAAGGGAGGAAGAAGCCAGCAGGCACAATCCTTGACCATCTTTTTTGACTTCTGCTGGGTAATGTTGAATGAAATTGGTCTTTACTTAAGGAAATATCAGGACTTACCATATACATGTATTCATTTTATTAATGACTATACTTGATATTCCATTTAACAGAAATTAGAACTCTTTCAACATAAAGAACTCACAGAATAAAAGCAAATATGTAATTGACCCCCAGCTGTATTAACTACATTTGGTATACAAGCAAAAAATTAAAAAAATAAAAGAGATCATACCAGATTCATTTTTAAGAAGAGGTAAATGAATAATTACTGAAATAATGTTCACATTGGACTAAAGGATTGAGAGTCCTAGGACTGTAAGGGCCAAGCTTTCAGAGCCCTGTGGACTCTTATCTCTAACAGAACCCAAAATGTACCCTATTCTATAGTTGTACTCATTATTGATTGTACAAGCTGAGTCAACATTTTTTTTTTTTTACCATATCTTGCCCCACTAAGAGCATAAACACCTGACAATCTAAAATCTGTTTCAGCAACTTTGGATTTATTTCCCTCTTTTACTTCTAATTTCTTTACAGTCAGGTCTTCTCAGCTCCAACTGGAGGGTCATACCCATTTGAACAGGCTGCCTGGAATTTAATTTGACATTTCCCAAGACACTTACTTCAGAATTATCTCTCTACAGAGCATCTCTCCAAAAAGTGACTCTTCACCCCCACATTTAAATACAAATCCCTAACCTCAGCCCAGAGTCCTGCTTGCTATTTATAGGGAGAGGAAATCAGAAATTGTCATATCAGAAAATTAAATTTTAATTAAAGATAATCCAAATTTTGGAGTATAATCAACATGATTTTCTTAAGAAAGTAAAATTTCTCCCAACCTCATGGTCAATTGTATATGACATTTAAAAAAAGTCTAAAAATCTTGCACTTTAATATCAACCACAAATATTTATGTGACACTACATATTTATCAGCAAAATGTTACAGTGCAAACAATACCTAATCTGTAATTATAAAATAGTGTTCAAGGAATAAACAAGCCTTCATCCATCCTAATAACTATACTTTCATTCAACAAATACTTACTGAACACCAATTACTCTGATAGGTTCTAGGGTTAAAGGAGTCAATAAGACAGGAGCATATATGTGGTCCTCATCTAATGGAACTTTAAGTTTTCTAAGGAAAATAGATAATAAAGAAATAATAGGTGCTTGAGAAAAGTGCTCTTCTCTCCGAATAGGTAACATTTATCATGGGACCTGAAAGATGGCAAAGGAGTTAACTATATGAAGGTCCAGGAAGGGGAATTATAATTACAGCACAAAGGTCCTAAGACAAGAGTTCTAGGCATATTTGAGGAATAAAAAGAAGGCCAGTGCAGATGAGCTTATTGAGCATAAAAGAGAGGTAAGGGATGAGGCCTGAATATTCTTCTGCAGCCAGATCTTGTAGGGCAGTGTTCTCTGTGATAAGGAGTTTGCATTTTATTATTGGTCGAGTGGCAAAATCAATAAATGCTTTTAAGCAGGAGAATTACATGAGATGCATTTTTATAAGTTTCACTGGCTACTTTGAGGTGAAAGAATTGTAAGGGGGCAAGCATAAAAACAAGAAGACCAGTTAGGAAGCTTGTGGTAGTTGTAGTAGCTTTGATGAAGTATTATGGTGATGAATTAGAAAGGTAAGGGTCAAAGTAAAGGGAGAGATGTGATAGATAGAAGATATGTTTTAAATATAGAAGGCTTGCCGTGGATTGCATGTGACAGGTAATAGAAAAGACTGAGTCAAGGATGGTTATATGTCTTGTAGCCTTAGTAGCATAGTTAGTAAGGCCACTGACTTAGAGAGGGGAGTTTGAGGGAGAAACAGATTGGGAGTTGGAGGCTGAGGTAGAAGCAGAAGCGGGTTGGGTGGAGAGACAGGAAGAAATAATTTCAGAAAAGTTAAATTTGAAATACTGGGAGAGATGTTCATGTAGGCATTTGAATATAGAAGCTAGAACTACAGAGAAAAGTCTGGACTGAAGATATAAATATGGGGAATTTAAAATCATAAAAAAATGAATGACATCACCTCCACCTACATTCCTTCATCCCTCAAAATGAAAGCCTCCATCTTTTGATACTGATTTTTTATACAGTAATACCCTATGACTAAAATAGAATGTCATGTCCTAAATGGCAGAAGTTGGCCTGTATTGATATAACACTGATAGTGGGAAAGCCTGAAAAAAGAGCAAAGCCATTTGGATCAATCCCTGACTAGACCTGAACTTCTAGTGAGGTCCAAAATTTACATGATCTTAAAATCATTTAAGATTTAAAAATGAAAGATTGCAAGTTTTGATTAGACCTCTTCTAGATTAGATCAGGGCCTAAAGGCATGTTAAAATAGGAATCTAAAACTTGAGGATGGCCTTTGACCAAATCTTTCATTGAAGGGATCAAATAATGACTGTCTACTGAGTTGAATCAGTTAGAGAATTTGATCCATTTTAGCTAGAGTAGAGATTGTGTTGGATTGTACTTCCTACTTTGAAACTGGGAAGTTCTGAACATCTTTGTGCATTCAGATGCTTAACAGTCTATTAATAACTCTTTCAAGCAAAGGGAATTTGTAAAAGAAGCAAATAGCCAACTCAATCAGCAACTTGATTACCATGTAGCATGGTAACTTTTCAAAATAAAACTGAAAAAACAAAAAGCAGAAATGTATCATTTGTGCAGATAAATTTGGGACCACAAAAGAAATGTCACAAATCTGACTTTATTAGTTGATTTCCATTCTATTGACTTTTCTCCCAAATGATTTTGAAAAGAGTCTATCTTTAGTATGCTGTAGCTATACTTTGGTTCAGGAAAGAAATGCTTTTGAGAGAGTTTAAATAGTGTCTTGATCTTTATGGCTGTCATTACTAAGACACATAAAAATGTTTCTTTTTATTTGTAAGCTATCAGTACAAGCAGTACTATCAGTACTTTTATTCTATTTTCCAATCAAAATACAAAAAATTTAGAAATTTAATGTTTGTTCTTTGACCCCAAATTAACTGATACTTTTGTTTGGTATGGTCATCAATAAATATGATGTATTGGTCAGAAGTTAATTTCCACAATTATTTAAGTGTATAAACTAAGAATAAATTAGATTTAGTAATCTAGTATAGTTTCTGAATTTCTCTCTAATTCCTACCTTTAACATCTCTATACAAGCAAGTCCGTGGCCCAGCCAGTTTCTGCATTTTGACAGCCACATATGGATTCATTCAACATTCATCCACCCAAAATTTTTATTTAGCTGTTATAACTATGATAAAGTCCAAAGTTAACAGTCTGGTATTCATATCCCTTGTAATAGAGAAGAAAATACATTTTTTTCTGGCCTCAATTATTGCTTTATTTCCCACTAGCCATATGGTTTATCTTTTCTTCCAAAATATATGTCTTAAAACAGTAATCCACATATTCATCCTCAACTTCGTGGACAGTACTACTGTAGAATTTCTACATTATTTTTAGAATTGTTATTTTGTCATGGAAAATAACTCCTGAGGAGAGGAAGGAACCCACCTCTGCCCAACTTCCATTATACTTTTCCATATTTTCAATTTTATTGTGATTTCTTAGAGTGAGCCAATTAATGTCTTATCACAATCATATAGCCCTTATATCTTAATTATATGTTATTGAGTGTAGGATATTTGTTTAATTTGAAAGTAAAAGTGATAAGAACAGACACAGATTTCTTGGCCCAAACTACAGACTCTAGAAATAGTTTTCACAGGGGATCCATTTGAGTTCAAACATCGAAATCTGGAAAATAGCTATAACAATGCTAAAATACTGGAGGTTTTTTTTTTTTTTTCTGTTTCTGAAAAAGAAAGGGAAGCTGAAGGAATAACTACTTCTAGTTTCGCTGGGACTATAGTAATAGGCATTGAAAAGCAAGGCATAAAATAAGGTTTTAGGTTTTCCTTTTTTCTCTTCTAACATAAACATCTATAAAAGTCTATAGGAAAGTCTTTAATCAGGCTTCTTGATCAATAAGCAGAGTAACCATTTAGAAATTTCAAACATTTAAGGTTTTTTTAATAGCTTATATTGAGTTTTGGAAATGAGTTAACTTTTAAAAACTGAAGGGTTCATCTTATATGCAAAAATACATCGTAGGCAATTTAATTCAAACTGTCCACTTGATGATTCTGCTAGCCTAGAAAAGCAGAGCACCAACATGGGAGTGACACTCTTCCATTTATCTCAATAAATTGTGATTTTTAGATTGAACCAATCTTCAAGGCAGAGTTTTACACATTTGTGCATGAGACACAAATTGCCTAACGTATCATACAACATAATTTATTAAGAACAACGTTACTAGGTACAATAAAGCTATGAGCCAATCAAAACTTTAAGAGTCATTTTAGTCATTAATTTCTAATTTGGTGTGATGATTGAATGAGCCCCCACATACAAGGGGAAGATGAAGCATCTCCTTGAGGATCAGTGATAGAGGATGTCATACAAAGACAGCTATGTTTCTGAGTATATGTGCATATATGTTCTTCTAGAAACACAAATATATATGAATTTTGAAACAACAATTGTCCTTGAAATATCAAGATTTCTTTGGCTCAAATCATCTGAGCATATCATTTTGTTTGAGTATTAAATTTGCTAACCCCAAGTAAAATGAAGTGATTTCATATGTTATGCTTTTTTAAATTGTTTCAAAATATTCATATGACCATTATTTTCTAAAATATCACAAAACTTTGCCATTTATAGGTATCAATCAGTTAATTAAGATCTATATAATGGTGATATTGACATACTTTCCTATAAATATACATTAAGGTAAAGGCATAGTATTGATTTATACATTTTAAGAATAAAATTAATATAGATTTCTGTTTCTATTGGTCTGGCTCACTAGAGACTCTAAGAGCCCCTTTTTCAAGAAAGAAACTCAAGGATACATATGAGTACCTTTGATTACATCCCTGGGATTTTAGGACATGGGAAAAGTATCTCACTTCTCACTCCAAAAAAATCTATTAAATACTGATCAGTAAGCAGTCAACACACCAAAAGGGGTAGAGTAACTTATGAGAGAAGTCAAAGGAACATTACAATAGGAAGACTGAGCGTTAAATCAGCAGCACAACGCTGGATTTGTGCCTGAAACTGCTGTATTAAGCCAGAGACCCTTGAAGGGTGCTAAAATAATTATGAGGTTGGCCTTGTCTCCTAGCTCATAGTAGAGTAAATATAAATTCTCTATAGATAAAAATATCCACAATTAACTAGTCAGGTTTGTCTGAGATTAAGATCAACCAAACGTGAGCATACAATTATAAATGTCCAACAATAAAACCAACTATCATCTACAAAAGCCAGCACAAGTAACAAGAACAAAACTAAACCACCAAAGATTTCATTCAAAAACAAACTAACCTATGGTAGTGGAAGTAAGCATAGTGGTTTTTTTTATTGTAGTGACTAGTAGAGGACACTAAAAGGTTTTCCAAAATGCTAGTAACATTCCGTTTCCTAATCGATGTGTTAATTACACAGGTGGTTCTTTTTGTGAAAATCCATTGAGTTATATACTCATTATTAGTGCACTTTCTCATGTATGTTAATCTTCAATTAAGTAGTTCACTTTTAAAACGCAAGAAACATGCAAACTTTGTAGAGCAATCACTAGCAATATATTTAAAGTATGATTTTTATACTGAGAGAGGAGGTAAAAAGGGATCATAGAGAATACTAAATTAAGACCAAAGAAGATAAAGATGGGAAGAAACAAAAACAATGATTACAATAAATAGAAAAAAAAAAACAGATATAAACATGGTAGATATTAATCCAATGATATAAATGTGATAACTTTAAATGTGAATGATCTAAATACACCAATTAAAAGATAGAGATTGTCATAATGATAACAAAACAAGAGCCAAACATAAATTGTCTATAAGAAACTCAGTTTAAATACAAGAATTCATATAAAATAAAAGTAAAGGAATAAAGAAAGATATACCATGTTAACACAATTAAAAGAGAGCTTGTCTATATATTAATTTCAAACAAGCATACTTCAGAAAAATAAAAATTATTAGGAATAAGAAGGAGTGTATATAATAGTAAAGTAATTGGTTTTTCATTTACACATAACAATTCTTATTAATGTGTATGCACCTGACATCAAAAATATGTCAGGCAAAAACAGATAGAATTGCAAAGAGAAATAAATCCACCACTATAGTTGGGACTTCAACAACTTTCTACCAGTATTGATGGACAAAGTAGGCAGAAAATCAGTGAGGCTATAGATGGTCCGAACAGCACAATCAATCAACTTGATCTAAGATATTTATGGAACACTACATCCAACAACAGCAGAACACACATTCTTCTCAAGTACACATGAAACAGTTATCAAGATATACCACATTCTGGGCCAAACAACAAAACTTACAAATTTATAACAATATAAATTATACAAAGTATGTCCTTGGACTATACAGAATTAAGTTAGAAATCAATAACAGAAAGATAGCTGGAAAAAATCCCCAAATTATGGAGATTAAATAAAACATGTATAAATGATATATAAGTTCAAGAAAGTCGAGTGAAATTTAAAAAATATTTTACACTAATTCAACATGAAATGTATCTTATTAAAAATTTGTGAGATATAGCAAAAGCAGTGCTTAGAGGGACATTCATATCATTAAATATAACATGTAAAAGCAGTAACCTATCTTCCACCTTAGGAAACTAAGAAAAATGAGCAAAATAAGCTGAAACAAGAAGAAAAAAGAAAATAATATAAAATTAGAGGAGAAATCAGTAAGATTGAAAATAGGAAAACAGTAGAGAAAGTCAACAAAATCAAGAGCTGGTTCTTTGAAAAATACAATAAAAGCAACAAACCTCTAATAGACTAACCAAGGAAAAAAAGAGAAGCCATAAATTACAAACTCAAAAGTGAAAGATCATTACAACTTATCACATATACATTAAAAATGTAAGAGATACTCTAAACAACAATATGCCCACACATTTGATAACTTAGTTAAAATGAACCAATTCCTTGAATAACAAAGACTACCAAAATTCACACTAAGAAATATAGATAATCTGAATAGACCTATATCTATTACAGAAATTTAATTGATTATAACCTTCCAAAAAAAGAAAACACCAGGCCCCAAGTTTTTCATTTGTAAATTCTACCATTTGAGGAAAGAAATGATTCTGCTCCACAATCTCTTCTAACACCTGGAAGCAGAGTGAACAGTTTCTAACTCATAATGCAGCCATCATTACCTCACTACCAAAACTAGACAAAGATATCTCAAGAAAAACTACAGACCAATATCTCTTATAAACACATATGTAAATATACTAAACAAAATGTTAGCAAAGCACATATAACAATATATAAAAAAGTACACCTCACTCCAACTAAGTGGGATTTATTCCAGATAAAGAAGGCTGGTTCAACATTTAAAAAATTATTGTCATCCATTAACCAAGAGGATAAAAAAAATTATACAGCCATATCATAATTGACAAAGACAAAGCATTTGACAAAATCCAGCACTACTGATGATAAAATTCTAGCTAAATAGGAGTAAAGGAACTTTCTCATGTTGATAAAGAACATCTATAAAACTCTTAAAGCTAACAACATATTTAATGGTAAGAAACTAGATAATTTCTCAATATTTCAGGACTAGGCAAGAATGTCCCACTTCACCACTCCTATTCAACATAATATTATAAGTCCTAGCTAGTGCAATAAGATGAAGAAAGAAAGAAGCGGGGTGGGGGTGAGAAATCTACATTATCTTCGATTTGGCAATGAGAGTTTGGACTTTATTAAAAATAAAAATGCTCTGTGAAAAACACTGTTATGAGAACGAAAAGACAAGCCACAGATTTGGAAAAAATATTTGCAAAACATATATCATATCTAATAAAGGACTTGTATCCAAAATATACAAAAAAAAAAAAAAAAAAAAAAAACCTCTGAAAACTCAACAATTAGAAAACAATTCTATTTAAAAAATGGACCAGACTTTAAACATAAATCTCATTCACGGTAGTAAGTGTACAGCAAATGCACATATGAAAAGATGCTCAGCAACACTTGTCATTAGTCCATTGTAAATTAAAGCAATAAGATACCATTACACCTATCAGAATGGCTAAATCCAAAAATATGACAATACCAATTGCTAGGGAGGATGTGGAATAGGAGCTCTCATTCATTGCTGGTAGGGTTGTGACATGGCACATTCGGTTTGGCAGTTTGGCAGACAGTTTGGCATTTTCTCAAAAAGCAACACGTAGGTCTGTCAATTGCACTCTAGGTTTCTACCCAACTGATCTGAAAATCTATGTCCACACAAAAAACTGCCTGCTAAAGTTTATACCAATTTTAATACCAAAAACTGGAAGCAACTGAGAGTCCCTCAAAAGGTGATTAGGTACACAAACTATGGTACATCTATACAATAGATATTGTTTAAGAGATAAAAGGATATAGATATATCTTAAATGTGTTTTGCTAAGTGAAAGTCTGAAAAGATTACACACTGTCATTTCCTAATTATATGACATTCTAGAACAAGCAAAACTATAGATATAGTAAAAAGATCAGTGGTTTTCAGACATTTGGTGTGGGGATGATTTTCGAATAAATGAGGAAGAGAGAATTTTTTTAGAACAGTAAACTATTCATTATGACAGTATAATAGTGAATTCAAGACATTGCATTTGTCAAAACTCATAAAACTTAACTGCACAAATAGTGATTTTTAATGCATACAAATTTTAAATAATTTCAGAGGTCAAGGATCCCAGGATGGAATGTAGAATAGGACAAACCAATCTAACCAATTTACAGAAGTATGAATATAATCTCACTAAAGGGGGAAGTAATAATGGAAATGAATGGAGTCTATGACAGTAAAGGCAAAAGAAAATTTATCCAGTGATAAATATATTTCTCATGGAGGTAAGGATTAACATTTTTCATAATTCTGTACATCTACACTTGAACTGAAAAATTAAGTAAATGGATATCAGGTGGTTGGAACCAGATCTCACTATTGGAATGGGAGTTTAGACATAAGCAAGGTGAGAAAGCTAGAACAACCTACATATTAATATTAGTTGGATTAGAGTTGGAGGCATCAGTATGAACTCATATTTAACTTAATATAGATAAAGATGTTTGCATATGGAAATATTTATACACACACACACACACAAGTTTGTATATACATTGAGTAACACAATTCCTTGCTCTGTTATCTAGAATAACAACAACTGATGGCAAGGAGCATACCTAATGCCCACATCTTGGTTTTTAATACCCTTCTAAAACAGAAGAGTCTACAGCCATGCCACCTTTAACAGGCCCCATCCCGTCTGATCTCAGAAGCTAAGAAGGGTCTGACCTGGTTAGTACTTGGATGGGAGACCACCTAGGAAGACCAGGTGCTGTAGGCATAAAAAAAATAATAATAAAAATAAAACAAAACAAAATAAAATAAAATAAAATAAAATAAAATAAAATAAAATAAAAAGAGATTGTAAGCTAACAAGGTCCTTGCAATCTGTGAGGTCAACCAAGGGTTGCCTCATCAAAAATAATAATAAATAATAATAATAATAATAATAATAATAATAAAATAGAAAGAATCAGGGCTCCTTGGAGCAATGGATGGTTATGGGACTGAGGCAAGAAATAGATGAGCATGGAGCATCTTGTAATGCCAAAAAGTAAGCGCAAGAATAAAAACAAAAACAAAAAACTAAAAACAAAAAAGCAGAGATGTTATGTGTCAAAGGGATACAGGAGTGATTTTCAGGAGCTCTCAATGGCCAAAGCTAGATAATTTGAGCAACCAGAAAGGTGCTTTGTGCAATAAAGTGTTCGTGCTTTGTAATTGTGTGAATTAACTAAAGCTTACCTCCATCATTTCACCTGTCCATACTGTAGCTCTCCTAAAGATGGAAGAACATAACTATCTTTCCAGTATTCACCATTATTATGATGCAGTTATTTAAAACAAATGCTATTTATATTGTCTTTGGACCATAAGAATCCTAGAAACACACACAGATCTGAGAAGAGCATGGACATACAAAAGTGAAAAAAATAAAATATCATCATCATCGTCGTCATCGTCATCATTATCATCATCATCTCACAAAACTAAAAGTTCAATATTCTATGTCTGCGACCCATCCTAAAGGGCTCTCTTAAGGATAAAAGAAGGCCATACTAAGCTACCATGATGCAAGGTCAATGCCTGTGTCAGAATCAAACTTGCCTTTTTAAGACACTGAAAAATCTCATCTTCTTGCCACTATTTAGAATTTTCACTTGAGGTCTCCTTCAAGCCTTTGCAGAATGAAAGCAAAACCTGTATCTCAGATTACTGGGAGGTATAGTAGTCCCCAAAACAAAAGAGAAAGTTCTCTAAAAGAAGCTTTTAAGTTTATTAAAACGATGACAAGAAGAGATACTTTTCAGATGTGTGCTACCATGCTCGTACCCTGAAAATATTAATGTGTTATTCTCCATCTGAAATGAACCCATCTGAATAGGTGGATATAAGAGTTGACACATATTTTCAAACAGTCTAACATTATATTCTACACATATAATGTTATTATATGTTAATATATATTTATTATATTAATGTATATTTACCATATAATGTATATGTACCATTTTTTTGTATACATGTATCACATATATATATACAACATCTATATAAAATGTTATATATTATGTTAATATATTATAATACATATTCAAATGTACTGTATCAGTCAGTCCCTACTTTTTCATTCTTGTCCTAAACTGTCACCCTATAGAACATATTATGGATCCTGATCTTCAGAATCATCAGTTTGGATTTGGCGGAATCCCCAAGTTTGGTGGTTAATACTTCATGGAATTTTTGGAGCTGTTTCTGCACAGACTCCAGAATTTTAAATTAGAAATAAATAACAGAAAGATAGTACTGGAATAAAAATAATTGTGTATAACTATAAAAAATACACAAAATCAATATGTGGAAAGCTACAAAACTCTGATGAAAGTAATCAAAGATCTTTAAAAATGGAATGATGTCCCATATTCATGTATTGGAAGACTTAATATTTTTTAAATGTCAGTTCTTTCCAAGTTTATCTATAGGTTTTATGCAATCCTAATTAAAATCTCCACAAGTTATTTTGTAGATATCAACAAGCTGATCCTAAAATTTATGTGGGAAGTTAAAGGAACTAGAATAAGCAACACAATATTGAAGAAGAACAAAGTTAGAGGACATACATTATCCAATTTCAAGGCAATCCATTGCTGAAAGAATAGACATAGAGATCAGTGAAACAAAACATACAGCCACCAAACAGACCCAAACAAAATAAAACCAACTGATTTTTGCAAAGCTGCAAAGACAACTCAACAGAGACAGGTGGTCTTTTTCAAGACATGGCACTGGAACAATTGGATGTCCACATATATCAACATGAACCTAGACACAGACCTTATCCTTTATACAAAAAGTAGCTCAAAATATGTTTCCATTCCACCTATCTTTCTGTTATTGATTCATAATTTAATTCCATGTGGTCTTAGGGCATACTCTGTATGATTTTTATACTTCTAAATGTGGTCTATTTTGGTAAATGTCCCTATGAGCTTGAAGAATGTGCATTCTGCTGTGTTGGGTGGAGTGTTCTACAAATGTAGCTTTTGTAGATGATTGATGGTGCTGTGCAAGTCATTTATATCCTTATTTATGCCTGCTCTATCAATTACTGAGAGAGGGATGTTGCAGTATGCAACAATAATAGTGGATTTGTCTATTTTCCTACAGTTCTCTCAGCTTTAGTTTTATGTATTTGGAGACTCTGTTGTTAGCTACATGCATGTTAGTGGTTATTATGTATTCTTAGGGAATTGATCTCTTTATCATTATGTAAAGCTCCTCTTTATCACTGATATTTTTCTTACTTTGATGTCTGCTTTGTCTGAAATTAATATTTATACTTCATCTTTCTTTTGATAAGTATTAGGGTAGTATATATTTCTCCATCTATTTACTTTTAATTTATCTGAGCCTTTACATTTAAAGTGGGTTTCTTGTACACAGCATATAGTTGGGTCTTGTGTTCTTAGCCACTGTGACAATTTGTCTTTTGATTGGTGTATTTGGACATTCACTTAAAGTGATTACTAATATAGTTGGATTATTAGTCTCTACCATATTTTTGTATTTTATTCATTGCATTTGTTTTTTGTTTCTTCTCCCACCTCCCTTTCCACCTTTATTGTTAATGAAGTATTTCATGATTCCATTTTAATTTCTCTCTTAATGTACCAATTATATTGCTTTCAAAATTTTGTAACGGCAACCCTAGTATTTATAATACTCATTTTAAACTAAAATAAGTTTGCCTTCAAAAAAGATTATACCACTTCATGTTTACTTCCAGTGTCTTCGTATCTTATAACTGAGGATTACCGATTTCTCCCTCCCATTGCTTGTGATATTACGGTCATTCATTTATAGGATCTATATACTATAATAATTTCAATAAATTCTTACTATTATTGTTTTTAACAATGGTTATCTTTCAGATCAATTAAAATAAGACAAAGAAAAAATTTATTTTATCTTTATTTATTCCTTTTCCAACACTGTACAGATCTGAATTTCTGATCTCAATCATTTTCCTTCTCTGTATAGAGTTTCTTTTAACATTTCTTACAGGGAATGTCTACTGGTAATGAATTCTCTCAGTTTATCTGAGAAAGTCTTTCTTGATTTTTAACAAGATGTTTACTATAATTCTCATTCCATTTACTCTATAGTTAAGGTGTGCTTTAGGATATTCTTAGTCTTTCATTTTCTCAGTTTAAATATGATGTGCTTAGCTATGTGTTTTTGTTTGTTTGTTTGTTTATTGTAGTTATGCTACTTGATGTTTTCTGAGCTTCCTTCTTCCTGGATCTGTCTATGGTTTTTTGATTCTATTGACTTATCTTCAAGCTCAGTGATTTTTTTCCCTTGATGTATCTAGTCTATTGATGACTCACAAAGGCCTTCTTCAATTTTGGTACAGCGTTTTGATTTCTAACTTTTCCTTGTGCATTTTTCTTAGAGTGTGCATCTCTCTGCTTACATCTCTCTTCCTGTGGGTTGTGGGTTTCCTACTTTTTTTTTTTTCCATTAGAGCATTTAACATGTACATCATAGTTATATTAATTTCCTATCTGATAATTCTAACATCTTTTTGATATCTAAGTCTGGTTCTAATGATTGCTTTGACTCTTCAAAATGCATTTTTTTCCTTGCCTCTTGACATCACTTGCAGTTTTTTACTGAAAGCTGGACATGTTGTATCAAGTCATAGTAATTGAGATAAACAAACTTCTTATTAATGTGAGAATTTATGGTCATTTAGGTAGGAGTTTGGCTATGTTTAATGTTTCCTGTAGGTGTCGGAGGCTTCACAATTCTCTAGTGTCCTTGTTTTTGTCTCCTCTCTTGATTTTTTCTTCCCTAAGTATTACTACTCCCCAGTCATAGTCTTTGTTTGCAGTTCTCTCAGCTGTAATCACTGTCATTATATTGGAGTGATGAGCATCATAGGAAGGTGCAGATGGGTGACATATATATTAATTAAATCTTAGTGTTTTTCTCAGCCTGTATCTCAAGGCTGTGATCATCCAAAGTATTTTCCAGTGGAATGGCTTTTTATTTCCTCTTGCCACCAGACTATAGCATTTTCAATCTATTTCCTTGAAGCCCTGACCTGCTAATGACTGTGTTTCTCCCCTTTTGGTGAGACAGGAAGGAAAGAGGTATTCTTCCCCCAGCTGGAATAAGGCTCTGGCAGGGTCTTCTACCCTAAAGAGTAGGACTTGAAGGCTTTGGGTATATTTCACAATGATTACTCTTCTCCATCCCTACTGGAGCTTTAAGTATATCTTTCTTTGATCTTCACCCTGAGAACCAGGTGAGATTCTTGGAGGAAAAGACTAGGAGAGTATGGAGGACCTCCTAAGAGGATGGTCCCCACAACTTCTTCTCACTCTCATAGTAGTCCATACTCAGCCTCAAGCAATTTATCCAAATTACTTTTTAAGTGTTTCTACCACTTTATAATTCCAGTGGCTTATGTTCCAGTTAGCAAACCTTAGCTGAATCTGGCTAGATATGTCTGTCTCTCCAAATTTCAGGCTTGCCGTTTATCCTGCAGCCTTGGTTCTCTGAAGAGTCCAAGAAAAGTCATTGATTTTTAGTCTGTCCAGCTTTGTTTTTGTTGTAAGGACAGGAGTGAGGATTTGCAAATATTTTAAAAATCAGACTTAGTCCTAGTCCATTAAAGCAGCTATAATAGAATACTACAGACTGGGTAGCTTATAAACAACAAAACTTTATTTCTCACAATTCGGAGGCCAGGTAATCCAAGATCAGTGTGCCAGCATGGTCACACTCTCTTGAGGGCCCTCCTACTGGTTCATCAATAACACCTTCTCCCTGTTGTCTTTACATGGTGGAAGAGGTTTGAAATCTCTCTACAGCCTCTTCTGTAAATCTTATTGGAGCCTCCCATTCATGAAGGTTCAAGTCTCATGACTTAAGTACCTCTCCAAAGCCCCACCTACTAATGACATTGGGCATTAGAATTTTAAGGTCACCATGAAAATACTTTGTAGTTTTGCAATATTTATATTCTGGATTAGCAAATGGGTTAAAATGCAGTTAAAATGAGCCTTTTTATTCATCTTTATATGTAACTATATATACTAAAAACAGAGATGTAGTGATACATTAATCCTATTATTGTATAATTTCAAATTTTATCTAGATCAGTTTTTGTCAAAGTGTGGTCCCAGGACTAGAAGTATCAGACCTTTCCTGGAAACTTGTTAGAAATGCAAATTCTTAGGCCCCTCCCCAAACCTATTGAATTTCAAACTCAGAGTGGTGGATCTAATAAAATCTTCACTTTAACAAGCCCTCCAGGTGCTTCTGATACTATCTCAAGTTTGAAAACCACTGATCAACACTAAATTATAATTGCAGTTGTACTTGGAATATAGTTATAATTTTCTTATTAAATTGTCTGTTAGCTTTGTACCTATTGTAAAAAAAAAATGTTACTCAATTAGTCATTATTAATGATTCTATTACTCTGGAGATTATCTCAAGCAGTCACAAAATGAGTTCCTAAAATCATACAAGGTTTGAATGTGTGAAAATAGAATGGCAAATTTACAAGTTTTATGTCTACTGGGATTAGAAGAGAAGATTCTATCTTTCTAGATAAAGTATTTCTTAATTAAAATATTTTTAATTTAATTTTTATTTTTTAAACCTTTCATTTTGAAATAATTTCCTACTTGCAAAAATGATACAAAGAATTTCAGCATACCCTTCATTCAGCTACTGCAATAATTAATATCTGATATAACCATAGGGCAATGATCGAAACTAGAAAATTAAAATTACTTTTAAATAATCTGCAAACCTTTGTCAAATTTCACCAATTGTCTCATTAATGTCCTTCTAATCCAAGATCAAATTCAGAATTGTGCATTGCAGTTAATTGCCATGTCTCCTTAATTGTCTCTAAACTGGATGATTCTTTGTTTCTTTGTTTTTCATTACCTGGAAATTTCTGAAGTATGCAGATCAGCCAGTTATTTATATCCTTTAATTTAGGTTTGTCTATTTTCTTGTGATTAAATTCGAGTTATGCATTTTTGATACTGAAATGACATTATGCCCTTCTCAGTACATTGTTATCAATATATTAGTAGTGCTGTTATCTTTGATCATTTGGTTAAAATGGTATCTGCCAGTTTTATCCACTGTAAAGTTACTATTTTTCCCTTTATAGTAAGTGCTTTATGGGGGAATACTTTGAATTTATGGATTTATTGTTTCTCATGATACTTTTCCCATTAATTTTAGGATCCGCTGATGATTCTTGACTGCAACAATTATTACTGTGGTATTTATCAAGTGGTGATTTTTAAAAATTTAATTAATTCTTCTTCACTTATTAATTGAAGATCTATTATAATGAAGAGCTGTTCATTACCACTCTTTAATTTTATATTTGATTATATTTTGTATCAGTAAAAACTCATAAAAATTTATTTTATTTTATGGGTTATACTCCATTAGTATCATTATTTATTTTTGCTCAAATTGTCCCAGATTAAGCTACTGGGAACTCCCAGTTAGCTCCAGCATCCTTTCAATGTGCTGTCATAATTTTTGAGCACTAGCTTACTTTCTGACACCATACATTATTCTCTTTCTCTGTCCCAACCCTGGACTAAATATTTCTCCAAGAAATACTAGTTTCCTTATTAAGGAATGATATTTAGAAAATAAGATCTGGTCATTAGGAATGTTCATTGCTACTAAGTTGTCTAGTTTCTAGGCCCTCTCAATGGAGAGTTCAGAAACATATGTATGCACACTTGCATACATTTATGCTTATTTCTATATCTATGGAGCTGTGTATATATATATGTACATGTGAAATCATTGTTAATATTGATGCCTCCACTTCCAATCTAGCAGCACATGGTTCATTCTAACTATTTTCCTTTGTAAAATGGGTTAAGTATTATAACTACTTTCCATTACAAATAAAAAAGACATTTGGCTGTCATTATCCAAAATATATTTATTTTCTCAGTCCCAGAGCACACATGAAATAGTTTCAGAATTATTAACACATACCTCTGTGGAAAATAAATTACAGTCTAAAGGAGAGTATTTGTGTGCACTACATTTAAAAGACCATATTGTAAAGTTCTTAATGTTTTGCATTTAGATGGTTATATATTGTCAGAATTTTGTATCACTATTTAACACGTAATTGAACATCTTCATTCCAATGAACTTCCCCAGGTCTAAAATTTTCCATTTTTAGCACCTAATTAGTTTCAGTTGTATAAAATTATGTATCCTATACTTTGCATATCATTAAAGATTTTCCTATTTTTTATCCCGTATTTTTATTTAGAAAGGAGAACAAATTGAAACAGCATATATATTTCATAAGGGCAGGGATCTTGTTTCTTGGTGTTTTATTTTCTTTTTCAATTGTAGCCCTAGTGTCTGAAATAGGACTTCACATACTAGTCACTCAACAAAAATTTGTTGATTAGAGTGTTCAAATAATTACCCAAATATTTGTGTAACAATAGCAATTGTACCAAAATTAAGCTATAGGTGGGTAAACAATTTCCTCTAGGTGACAGTATAAAACATTTATACCTTAACTAATGTCCAAATGTTTAAAATTGGCCCGTAAAGTTAGAGATGTCACTATGTAATACACATAGCTTAACATTTGACAATCTAGTGGTACCTATATAAGAAAAGCATTAAATTAAATTTACAAACTTACTAGGTACTCATCTGTGATAAAAGAACAAACATTTTAGGAATAGAAGTTATGCTAGAAAGAAAAAATATATATTGGGCCTTAGAGAACTTTGTCTTTAGTACTGGTGGACAGGAGATATGTAGTAAGAAAAGCAGAGAATAAGGTTAAAGCTGAAGACATAGGGACAATATTAAGATATGCATTAACCAAGGATAATTTGAGGATTCTTATGTTGAATCAAGTTGTAAGTCAATTCCAAATCAAACACTAAACCAACATGTAGGGAATGTTGGTACTATTTTGTCTCTTTACAAGAAATGAAGATAGTGAGATGAGTGCTTATCTTATGTCATACAGCTATTCTGATTCCTGAATGTCTGCCTTTTCTCTCTATTTAAACCACCTCATTGCTCCTAAATTTATAGTAAAAATATTGAATTTGAAATAGTGCCTAAAATTACATCAACATCGGGCTTTTAAAACTCCTAAGAAAATCAGACTAGTAGATGATTTTGTTCTGATTTAAAATTATTTGTGAAGTTATTTTTGCTTAAGAATGTTGACTGTTTTACAATTATGTGACATAAGACATGAATTTAATTCTCACCTCTTAATAAATAGGAGTTCTTACAGATGGTCATTGTTTCGATGAGAAATTTAAAAGCGAGGGTGAAACTAAAATATTCTTTCACCTCAAAGTATGTTTTCTCAGTGGAAACACAGAATCCGTTTGAATAAAGTGTACTTAACCTAGAATTCTGCTTACCAGATATTCCTAGAGAGAATAGATGCATTCACTGCTATTTGGAAAGTCTTTCTTTTGAAGACAGCAAATGCCTCTGCTGAGTAATAAAGAAAAGAACAGAAATAAAACTTAAAATATATTGTTTAGATTTATTGTGCTCCATTAGTTTCTTCTAGAGTAGAAATGATTATTTTAAGAAAGTTAATCACTTACAAATTAAATATGATTTTAATCAAAAATCTGTAAGAGTTAAAGACTAATTGGAAGGCAAGATTTAAAGGAGAAAATAACTAGAAATTTATCATTTTAGGTCTTTTACTTTAAAATGTCAATATGTTTGTCTTAACTAAGTTTTTTGGAAATCATTAAGTTTATTTGACTAGGTCTGAAGTGATCATATATTTGGAATTTAAAAAAAATATTTGAATTGTATACTTTTAGCAAAGAACTTAGTATTTTCATATAATGGCAACTATAAACATGCAATAGAATAATACCTAAATACACAGATTATGATTCTTCAGGAAAATTTCTAAATATAAATTTTTATTAATTCTCATTATTCCATTAATTGCCATATTTCTAATAATTGCAGAGAAAAATAAAGGTGTCAAAGGCTCTCAAGTAAAAGAATATTCTGAAGTGGAAGAAAATATTTGTTTATAATAAAAAAGTTAAATTTCAGGCTAAATAAATGTAAATACAATAAATATTATATAATTTTGTTACTTTAAATAATACTTAAAAGAAGAACATACAGAGTTTGAGTCAAGATGGAGGAATAAGTAAATCCTGTGTTCTTCTTCTCCTGCAACCACATCAAAATTACAACTAAACTACAGAATGATCATCATTGAGAATCACCTGAAGTCTAGCTGAATAGTGGTCCTATAACTAAGAATATTCAGAAGCTACATTGAGACAGTCAGGAATGGCAGAGACGCAGAATCAGCTGGTCCCACCCCCACGTGTGGTGGTTAAAAGTCGGGAGGACTATCTCAGCTGTGAATGTCTCCCCTAAAGAACAAGGGGTTCCAGGCTTCCTGGCACAGGGTCGGAAAGAGACAGCCCCATAACTTCTGGCTGAAAAAAAACATCATATACTGTGATTGAGTGACACAGAAGGCTACTGGAGTCCCAGGGACTCCTCTTAAAGGGCTCATGCATGGACTTACTGATGGACTCACTCTGAATTCCAGCATTGGGGCAGCAACTCCAAAGGTGCCAGTGACCTACAGGGAGGACTAAATTGTATGGCTTCAGAGAGAGGGCTGGAGGGGCAGCTATCTTCCAGACAGAAGTGTTGGCAAAAGCCATTGCTCCTTCGTTGAGCCTTCCTACGACCCAGCCCTCACATACAGGCTGCCACTATATCTGAGTCTCCATCACCTAGGTAACACTGTTTGCCCTGCTCTGGTGATTTTCTGAAACCCTACCCCACCCAACTTGTGGGTCCACCCAACCCACCTCCAGTGGCTTTTCCATACAAACATCCTGTCTTTGTTCATGCTGAGGACTTTCCTAAAATCTCTCAAAGGTTCACAAACCCCAAACAAGCAGCATCTGGCCTTGATGTGTCCCATACTTTTTGCTAGCAGCCCCAAGCCCAACCCTTGCTGCAGCCAGTCTCAGTTTACAGCTTAGCCTCTCCCAGGCAACTTCAAACGCAGTGCAAGCGGTGACTATCTGCAAATCGCTTTGTAGCTCTTATCGATAGCCTCAGGCAGGGCACAGGTAGCACCTGACCTTGGACTGCAATAGAGCTCCTTCTAAGAGGCCCCACAACCGACATACCTAGTGGCCTGCTTCAGACCACAGCAGAGCACCACCCAACCATCTTCACAAATGACATACCTAAATAGCAAACTTTGCAGGTACTAGAGCCCTGTTAAAGCAAATCCTGCTCCATATGGTCAATCCCTGCACAACAGCTTCTCCACTGTAGTCACAGCAATCCTCATAAGCAATCAGCCTGAGGGTCAGTTCCTCCCACTGATGTGCAAATAGCAACCAAGGCTCAACTACTATAGGAGGGGACACACAAACCACACAAGGGACACAGCTGTAGCACCTAGCTCAGGCGACAAGAGAAACTATACCACGGGGCTCTTCAGAATACCTACTACATAAGGCCACTCTACAAAGGAGCCATAGCAGCTCTACCTAATACACAGAAACAAATGTGAGGAGGCAGCCAAAATGGGGAGACAAAGAAACATGTCCCAAATGAAAGAACAGAACAAAGGGCCAGAAAAATAACTAAAAAATGGATAAAGGCAATCTACCAGATGCCAAGTTCAAAACACCAGTTATAAGGATGCTCGATGATCTCAGAGAACTTCAACAAAGAAGTAGGAAACAAAAATGGAGAGAGAAAACATAAAAAAAGAACCAGTCAGAAATAAAGAATAAAATAACTGAAATAAACAGTTCATTAGAGGGAATCAAGAATAGATTAGATAAAGCAGAGAACCAAATCAGCGATATAGAAAATAAGGTAGCAGACAGCAACCAATCAGAACAGCAAGAAGAAAAAAGAATTAAAAAAAATGAAAATAGCTTAAGAGGCCTCTGACAACATTAAGCATACAAACATTTACATCACAGGGAGAAGAGAGAGAGAAAGGAATTGAAAACCTATTTGAAGAAATAATGATGGAAAACTTTCCCAACCTGATGAAGGAAATAAACATAATACCAGGAAGCTCAGAGAGTCCCAAACAAGATGAACCCAAAAAAGCCCAAACCAAGACACATCAAAGTTAAAATGCCAAAGTTTAAAGACAGAGAATCTTAAAAGCAGCAAGAGAAAAGCAGTTAGTTACTTAAAAGGGAGCTCCCCAAAGACGGTCAACTGTTTTCTCAACAGAAACTTTGCAGGCCAGAAGGAACTGGCAGGAAATATTCAAAGTAATGAAAAACAAGGACCTACAACCAAGATTACTCTACCCATCAAAGCTATCATTGAGAATCAAAGGACAGATAAAGAGCTTCCCAGAAAAGACAAAGCTAAAGTTCATCACCACCAAACCAGTATTAGAAGAAATGTTAAAGGTACTTCTTTATGAAGAGGAAAATAAAAAACAATCAAAAATACGAATAATAAAATAGTAACAGCTACATATCTATCAACAGTTACTTTAAATATAAATGGATTAAATGCTCCAATCATAAGATACAGTGTAGCTACATGGATACAAAAATAAGACCTTTACATATGTTGCCTACAAGATACTCACTTCAAATAGAAAGATACACATGGACTAAAAGTAAAGCGATGGAAAAAGATATTTCATGAAAATGGAAATGAAAAAAAAAGCTGGAGTAGAAATACTTATATAATAAAAAATAGACTTAAACAAAGTCTATAACAAGAGGCAAAGAAGGATCCAGTAGTTTCACTTCTGGGTATTTATTGGAAGAAACCAAAAACACTAATTTGAAAAGACTTGTACATGTATATGTTAATTGTAGCATTATTTACAATAGCCAAAATATGGAGGCAACCTATGTATTCATCAATAAATGAATGGATAAAAAGTGGTACATGTATACAATGGAACATTACTCGGACATAAAAAAAATAAAATAAAATCTTGCCATCTACAACAACATGTATGGACCTAGAGGGTATTATTCTGAGTAAATTAAGTCAGACAGAGAAAGACAAATACCATATAATTTCACCTATATGTGGACTCTCAAAAACAAAATACATGAACAAACAAAACAAACAAAATCATAGAGAGAATACTTTGATGGTTCCAAGATGGAAGGGGGACTGGAGCAGGGGAAAGGATTAAGAGGTATAAACTGGTAGTTAGTTATAAAAGTCATGAGGGTGTAAAATATAGCATAGGCAATATAGTAAATAATATTGTAATAACTATATATGGTGTCAGATGGGTAATAGATTTATCAGAGTGATCGCTTTGTAATTTATATGTGTTTTATCACTAAGTTGTACACTTGTGACTCATATAATATTGTATGTCAATTGTAATCTCAAAAAATTAAACATGGATATACCTTTTGATCTAGCAATTGCACTTCTGGGTATTTAACCAAAAGAAAAAACAAAACAAAATAATAATTTGTAAAGAACTATGCACTTTAATAGTCATGGCACCACAATTTGTAGTAGCCAAGATATGGAAGCAACCTAAATGCCCATCAACAGATGACTTGATAAAGAAGTTATGGTTCATATATACAATTGAACATTACTCAGCCATTAAAAGAAGTGAAATCCTACCATTCACAATGACATGGATGGACCTAGATGTTTATTGTGCTGAGTGAAATAAGTCAGAGAATAAATACCATATGATTTCAATTATATGTGGAATCTAAACAACAACAACAACAAAAAAAACTAATCAAAAACTGACTCACAAATATAGAGGACAGTCTGGTGACGGCCAGAGGGGAGGGAGGTTGGGGAGCTGGGAGAATAGGGTAAAGAGTTAAAGAAGTACAAATTAGTAGTTGATAGATGGTCACAGGGATGGGGAGCATGGCATAGGGAATGCAGGTGGCATTAATGTAATGGCTAGGGGCAGAGCCAGAGGAGAGAAAGAGCAATCAGGGGGATTGTTTCATAAACTATATAAATGTCTAACCAATGTACTACTATATACTTGAAACTAACAATAAAATAAAATTTAAAAATAAAAATAAAAATTATTAAAACATGAAAAATGAATAACATACAAACTAAGAAAATGTGATAAGTGAAACATATACTTACTGAAAGACCAATATTAATTAAATTAATCATAAATACATGTACTCTATAACATAGTTATAACATATTCCAATAAACTAGAGTCTAGTTATGGAAGCATTAATTTAATGTTTTGTGAAAAGATAAATTCACACATTGAGTTTTGAAATTTTAATTTCTAAAAGACATAGCAAATTGCTAAAGATAATTAGATTATAAAGCTAGACCATTTAACAAAAACAATTAAAAATAAAATTATATTACCTATTTTGTGGATATATCTTAAAGTACATATCCAGAAAAATGCTCCAAAGTACTGAACAACTAAAAAGTCTAGGTTAAAAAAAATTCCTCAAAGCTTTAACTTGCAATACCTGATGTTTAGAATAAACAATTGTTCACATTTTTCTATGTGTGCATAAGTACATGTAGGTATATATGTGTATGTACATGTACATATGTGTATTTATATGTATATTTGTTTATACATACACATATATACATATGTTCTGAGTTATTTGAAAGCAAGCAGCAGAGATCATGACAGTTACTCATTAAATATTTATGCATTCATCTGCTAAAAACTTGCTTCTACATTATTACAACAATGAGATAGTTATATTTATATGTCAACTTGGCTGGGCTACATTTCCTAATATTTGGGAAAACATTATTCTGGATGTTTCCATGAGGGTATTTTTGGATGTGATTTACATTTAAATCAGTAGACTTCGAATAAAGGAGATTCCCCTTAGTAATGTGAGTAGGCCTCATGCAATCAGTTGAAAGCCTGAATAGAACAGAAGTTTGAATCTCTGACTAAGGAGAATTCTGCCTGAAGAAGGCCTTTGGACTTGACCTGAAACATCAGCTCTTCAGGTTTGCCAGCAGACTTCCTTTAGCCTCAAACTGTAACTCTTTCCTGAGCTCCAGTCCATCAGACTTTCCCATCAGGTTTTGGATTCACTAAGCATTTACAATCACATGAGCTAATTTTTAAAAATTATATGTATATGGATGTGGTTCCATAGCCTAGCGGTTAACACGTCTACTTTACACACAGAAGGTCCTGGGTTCACACCCCAGTGAAGCCATGGTCTATGGTCTATGGCCATGCCACCCTGAACAAGCCCAATGTCTGATCTTGGAAGCTAAGCAGGGTCAGGCCTGGTTAGTACTTGGATGGGAGGCTACCTAGGAAGTCCAGGTGCTGTAGGCATAAATAATAATAATAATAAAATTATATGTATAGAAATTTAGACATGCATACACACATATCCTATAGGGTTTTTTCCCCCCTTTGGAGAACTCTAATATGAACATTATTATCATCATTTTTATAATTTCTAAATTTTCAAATTTTCATTTTGAAAATTAAAATTTCCCCATTATTCTCCAAAACATATATTTAGCCTTTTTTTTTTTTACTTTGGTTAACTCAAAAATCATGCTTCCTACTTTTCTTTTTCCTATGTCATCTGACATTTTGAACAAGGTCACATATATTGGGATCCACATTTTTCTCATGGTATCATTTTTCCTGTTTTTCTAACCGCCTCCCATGTTTTCTACAATCAGGAGATAAAATACAAAGGCTTGATTTGATTCAGGTTGCACTTAGAGCTAGTATTCAGGTATAGCACTTAGAGCTACACCTGAACACTTCGCATGTCCTATGACACTTCATTAGGAGGTACACAATGTCACATAGTCCACTATTAATGAAATTACTTTTCATCACGTGGTCAAGATGGTGACTCTCATATCTCTCCGTTATAAAGGTAATTTTTCCCCTACCCATTGAATTTAGCAAGTGATGGGGGATGGGGTTTGGGGGATGATATTTCAGTCTCAGTGAGTATCCTATTTTTCAAAATTTCCTCTAATGATTTTAGTCTCTAGTGATTCCTTTTCTGAATTATTTTCCGTAGGGTTACAAAACGGTCATTCTCTAATTCTATCATTCTCTCTCCTTCTTACCTGGCATTTTAAAACTTCTGCTTAAGAAAAGAGAAAGAGAGCTTCATCTCATTACCCATGGACTGAACTACGCTTCCTTCAAGGGTTATGCTAACTGCTTAATTTTGCCTTTAATGACTAATTTTGAGGATAAGGAGTTAATGTGATAGTCTTCTCCCTCTCCCACTCTCTGACACCACATTGAGTTCATAGGCTTTTGTATATTTAATGGTTACAGTCAATTATATTCATTAATTTTTTTAATGCTCAAATTATTCCAAAACTGGCTCCTAGGTCCTTGTGACATGTTTCCATTCTTTGAGAAGTTCCTTATTTTCTGGCACAATAAGCTGTATCAGGCTCACTGTGTACTTTCCCTAAGCCAGTGCTAGAGCAGAAATTTCTCCAAAATAGTATTTAGAAACCATAATCTTGTCACAGGTGTGCTCATTGGATATTTTAAAAATAATGTTTAAATTCATAGATAAACTGGCATAGACATAGGAGGTTTTGGGGACATCTAGAGAGGAAAGGGAAGATTAAGTTGACTTATAGCTTGGGGCTTTAATGAGACACAGACATGGAGAACAATCAAAATTACTGTTTAGAATGCTCTCAAAAAAGGAAAGTTGAATCAGAAACCACCACATAGAGGCTGGAATCCTGAAAGGCAGTGCACTCTGTGGTTGAATGAGAAAGGAGAAAATACACACACACACACACACACACACACACACACACACACACACAACAACAACAACAACATGGTAGAATATTTGCTTAGCCTGGTCATCAATCTATATTGAGCTGAATAGGCAAAAAAAAATTCCCTGAAATTTTCCTAGCATAAGTATATCTTTACTTTAAATTGAAAAAAAATTACTAATGCTACCTGCCTGGCCCTCCAAATCCATAAATCAAATATTAAGTGATCCTAAGTTGTTAGTGTCCACACTCATCTGCAGAAACCAGAACAAATCTTCCCTGAAGAAATTGCTTTTAAACTTCAGCCTCACAAAATTCCCAAAATGAGGAAAGTAGTCGCTATAAGAGAGAGAGAGAGAGAGAGAGAGAGAGAGAGAGAGAGAGAGAGAGAACATTAGCAGGAGAAAAAAAATGTTTAAGCCTGCAGAATAATACCTCAAAAACTACATAGGTTGATGTTATCAGGTAAGGAATATAAAATAAGTAGGTTTAAAGAAAAAAAATAGCAAAAGTATGATACAGAACAAGAGATTTTAAAAAATGACCATTTCTAAAATGATACTTTTAGAAATGAAAAATACAAATATTAAACTGAGAAACTCATTAGATAGGCTAAACACTAATTTACCATTGATTGAAGGGAGAATTCATGAAGGAGAATATTGAATTTAATAGATCACCCAGAATGCACCACAAAGTTGTAAAGAAATTAAAATATGAGAGAGAGGTTAGGAGATGTTGAGGATAAAGTGAAAAATCACTATATCTCTATTCAGAGTTTCTCAGAAAAGAATAGAAAGAATGGTAACAGGTGATATTCAGGAATTTTCCAGAACCGATAAAGATACCAATTCTCAGACTCAGAAAGTCCTATAAATTCCCAACAGGATTACTAAAAAGAAATGTACATCTAGACATAACACAGAAACTACAGTGGATCTACAGATCAATAAAGACTTTAAAATGTAAGAGAGAAAAGACTTTTTTTTTTTTTATGAAGGAACAACAAAACATTTGAATTCTCCAAAGCAAAAATAAAAGCCAGAAGATAGCTAGAAGAATATCTCCAAAGAAGAAAAAATAGATGCCAGCCAAAGCTATCATTTAGGAATGAAGGCGTGATACAGACATGTTTAGAAAACAACAACAAAATCAAGATAAAGTAAAGATAATGTTTAAACAATAAACAAAAAACTTTACTAAGGGAACAATAAATATACTTAAAAAAAGTAAAAATCATTTCAGAAAAAACTAATCGCTGATACACTTGAAAATTTTTAAAATACTATTAAATAACTCCAGTCAGTGCATAAATACTAAAAAGAATTGGGACAGTGATAATGTTACTGTACATCAAAAAGTATTGGATACAGTAAGGTTTATTCAGGAATACCTATAGGCTCAACATTCTTATACTTGAAAAGGAAAAAACTTGAAATTAATGAGGTAATATTCAAATTAAAAAGGCTAGAAAAAAGAATATAGTTAAAATAGAAGAAAAAAGGAAATAAAAATGATGGCTCTAAAATTCATAAAAATAAAAATAGCAATATTTTTGTGGGAATAGTTCTTGGAAAAGGTTAAGAATCTGATTATCATTTGGTATGACTAATCAAGAAAAAGAATATGCACCAGAAATTTGAAATATATAACACATTTAAGTTATTGCAATAAATAAGTTTCAATGTGCTTGGCTTCCTATGTAATTTGACGTGTTTTATTTTGTGCATTTAAAAGTATTATTTTGTGAAGGGGTCCATAGGCTTCACCAGACTACCAAAATGGTTCAGGGGTTCATGATACAATAAAGTTATAAACCTTTGGTGCAATTTAAATATTGTTACAGAGTTTTAGGGTCATTATCTTCTTTATCTGGAAGGTTCAGAAAGTTGGTTATTTTTTATTGTTTTATTTAAGAGCTGCTGGACAGATAGATAGAACATAACAGAGAGACAAACAAATTAATAGACAAATGGATATGCATATCTCCAAAATGTTTGTGTATCTACTTGCAAATACAGTGAATCTATATACTAGATCTGCAATTACCAATACATCTTGGGTTTGTTTACTTTTATGATTCTAAATTTTTCATCCAAATGTTTGTGTTGTCTCATATTTTCACTGTCGTTTTCCTTTAGCAATATCTTGCCCCATTCTTGGTCATAAACTTAGTAAATCTGATCAGTGATGTACTAGAATTAACTATTATCTATATGCATTTTCTTTTCAATTAGTGAAAATTTATCATAAACTCACCAGGACTTTCAGTGGAAGATGTCAAATTTAATGCAAACAACACTCTACACCTTCAAATCCACTGATATACATATTTTTAATATAGGATTTTTAAAAAATTTAAATTTATTTATTTAAATTAGTTTCAAATATACAGTACTTTGCTTAGACATCTATATAATTCTTAAAACAATCCCCCCAATTGCTCCTTGCCTCCCCTGGCCCTCCATCTAGCCATCATATTAATGCTAACTGCATTCCCTCTGCTGTGCTCCCCATCCCCGTGACCAACTATCGACTACTAATTTGTACTTCTTTAACCCTTCACCCCATTCTCCTAGCCCCCCAACCCCCTTCCCCTCTGTCCATCACCAAATTGTCCACTATATTTGTGAGTCTGTTTTTGATTAGTTCGTTCTTTTTGTTCCTTAGAGTTCACATATAAGTGAAATCATATGGTATTTATCTTTCTCTGTCTGGCGTATTTCACCAAGCATAATAACCTCTAGGTCCGTCCATGTTGTTGTAAATGGTAAGATTTCATTTTTTTTAATGGCTGAGTAATATTTCATTGTATATATGAAATTTTTTTTTAAAAAAGTAAGTCATCAGTATGCAAGGAAATTTGAAGGAATCCTAGCTAATAAATAGGATCAGATGGAAGGAGGAAACAGGATAGGAGGAGTTTCAGACCTAAAATTCATATGAAAATTCTTTCTTTTTCAAGATAACCAAGGATTAGCTCCAAATTTCAACTCAGCAAAGGTAAAGAGAAGGAATGGACCACTTAATCAAAATATTTTGTAAATAATGCTTTACATAAAAGTGGGAATCGATCTAGCTACAAAGCAAACCTACCATTCATATAGGAGCCCCAAGAGGAAAGCTAAGAGAGAGGATTTAGATAGCCATAGCAGATGCTGAGGTAAGAAAGAGAAGAGGAGAAGCATTTCCATTCAAAAGCAATATACAATAAAGAGTTTTAATCCCACAGTAAAGCCTTCTTTACTTTGTCTAATTATGCAAGTCCGTAGTCATCTAGACTGTTGCATGCTCAGTAACCTACAGAGCAGTATATAGCTGACATATCTTATCCATGTAAACAGAGCCCTTCTCCCATAAATTAATTAATTAATTAATTAATTAATAATACACCTTTCAGGATGGAGGGTCTGCCACACCTAGCTCTTATTCTAATCTTTTATTCACTAAGTATAAACCTATGTCTAAGGATCACCACATACTGGAGGAAAAACAATAGCATTCATGGCAAAAATCAAACTGAATAAACCAAAAAATTGACTTTATAGAAAACAAATACTTTAGGAACCAATATGAAAGTTAAAAATATTCTAATTAGTTTCCTCAGAGAAGTTTAAGAGGATATTGCATCCGTAAAACAAGACTAGACTATTATAAAGAAAGGAACCACGAGAGAATGTCTGTGGAAATTAAAATTTTAGTTGTGATTATAAAAGAAATCAGTTAATACACTGAATAAGAGAACAATCAAGCAAAACCAAGCTAAGTATTGGAAAGATCATGTTTAAGAAAGTTCCCACAATGTAGAATATATATATAAATTTAATTATATATTATATATAAAGTTATATATAAATGAGTTATGTAGATGTATATTTTTAATACATATTTTAACTGATGGAGGTTCAATTCCAGATTGCCAATGTTAATCTAATAAGCATTCCAGGAAGGGTTGATGATTGAAGAGAAAGAAATAATCAAAGAAATAACAGAAAAAATTTTAATTGAAAGAACCTATGAGGTGTTGAGCTTGGTATGTATATAGCAGAAATTAATGTAGTGATATATTCTAGTGAAATTTCAGGGCTTCAAGGATAAGGATAAAATTAAGAAACCTTCCCTAGAAAAGATAATAATAAAAATGATATGTACAACAAATAAAACTGAACTGATTTTCATAAAATTGGGTGCTGAAAGACAATGGAAAATACTATTGAATTTGAGTGGAAAAATGATTTAAATAATTTTACATCTAGTGATCTATTCATCAACTTTAAGAAAATAAATACATTTTTAAGATATAAGGACAGGGAAGGTTTACAAATCATCTCTATCCACCCTGAATAGATGACACTTGGACTATTATGAAATAGGAAAAAGATATGCAAGAGAAAAGAATGCCATAAGTGAATAAGGCATTAGTCTGAGCATGAACTAAAAGAACGGTCCTCAACTCTGTATAAACATTAGAATATATCTGGAGTTTTATAAAGTAGTACTGTCCGAAGAGAGGAACATCTGGGATGCTGATGGTGTTCTATCTATGTTTTGAATTTTAGGTATGCTGATATGTTCACTTTGTAATATTTAATCACAAAAAATACACATGCCTAATTTTTACCTCAGAGTTATTAAACCAAAAACTCTAGGAATTGAGTCAAACTGTGGGCATTTGTTAAAAAGCTTCCAGGTTCATCATAAGTTGCATCCAAAATTGAACCACTGCCGCCAGAAGAAGCTAAAATGAAAACAAATTAATATTTTTAACCTTTGATGCAGAAGGTTAATTTAATCATGTTTCTTAATTTATACCCCTCTTGTTTTATGCTTTCTTTAATTTATGCATTCCTTTACTGTCATCTCCTTCTCCCATTTTCCATTCTGCCCCAGACTACCATGCTATTGTATTTAATGTATATCCTTTTGTTTATATGTTTTTCATAAAATATAAATTGTGTATTCTTGTAATTTTAATTTATTTAAAATATATTGTGTTCCATATCTTATTTTGTTACTTTAGACAGTTACTGCCTAATATGATAAATCAAGAAATAGAATAATTACAAAATCTATGAATATAATGCTTAACACTAGAGTGAAGCACAAAGCAAAAACTGTTTTCTAATATTTAATTTTAGAAAATAGAACTGGGCAAGAGCAGAGAGATTTCATTTTAACATTAATTTTCAAGAGAACTTTTTCAGAAAGATCTAATCCTTTTATTTTTGAGGGCGTCTCTTATCATCATGGCACACTGCATAATATATGTTTAGTTATTATTTTTTTGAAAAGTTTGAATTTAAACATTATAAGTCTTTTTGGTTTATTAGTGTCATGTTTTAGACTAATTTTAATGCTGTGTTTAACACAGCATAGCTTAATTTTGAAGTCCATGGAATAATTTTAGGCTCCTGTCTGAATATGAAAAACTTTCTCTACATGTGATATCTCTGATTGCATTGCTTTGCAACAAAACTTAGCTTCCAACCAACAAATTTGTAATCTCTTGAAAGTAGCATATTAAAAATGTGAATCTGTAACTAGACAAGTATAATTAGATCTGAAAAAATAGCACCTATTGTGTGTATGTGCATACTTCAGCACACACACACTGGAATTCATTTAATTAAATATATCAAAATAGTAAAACATATGTAAAAGCAGGTGAAAAAAATAAAAGATGTAGAAAGGTACAAACTTTTTAGGTATTTATAATATTCTGATTGCTCGTGAGCATAAGTGGAATGATAAGGTAAATTCTTCCATTCCACAGACATGGATACCAAGAGAGGAAGAAGAGCTCCCAGCTGCCATTGGGAGAGACAGGCAGGGATGCCTTAGTTGGTCAGACAATGAGCACCAAGCTGAACCCCCAATAAAAGGAAAAAGCAATTGTATATGGTCATTCTATTAGTGAGTTTCTTATTGAAACACCTTTATAACTGAAAATCAGAACTGTCAAGACCATCTGTGATATGATATGGAAAATTAAATAGAAGAAAATTTTCACCATGTAGAACAAATATGTATATATCTGATAACAGAATTTTAAATAAAATTTTATCAATTATTACTGAATAATTTTAGTAGTTCCCATTGGTGAAGAAATGAAGACAGTGTGCATCTTTAGAAGCTGTATAACTTTTTCAGCAGAAAAGTGAATTAGCCTAATTTATATGCACAGGACAGTTATAAGTTCACAAACTGTACATACATAGACATAAAAGTCATGATCCATTTAAAAGAGTAATTTGGGACAAGGTTGAATCTGATGACCCTATTATCAACCTATACACCCTATAGTGTATATTTGATTATAGAGGAAAAAGAATAAAAGTTCATATATATCCTTATACCACATTATTTGATTTGATCCACTCAATAACCCTGAATAATAAACAATACTAGAGTTGAGTAGTTCCATGTTACAGCTGAAGAAATCAAGAGTGAAATAAATCAGATGACTTGCTCAAGGTCCTATCGCTAGAGTCAGTATGAGGCATTGAGCCAGGTCATCAGATTCAATATCATTTTGCTATATATTTAATCTTATGACTTCAAACAGCCACAGGTAGCTGCAGTTTTATGTTCACTTACAGAGTAATTACTAGTTCTCTGTCTTTACACCCACATTATCCTTGATTAAAATATACATACTGCAGAATAATTTTCCCCAGAGACGTCCATGTCTTAATCTCTAGAATTTGTGAATATGTTAAGCTTACATAACAAAAGAAAATTAGGTTGATTATCAACTGATTTTAAAACTGAGAGATCATCTTGAATTATCTAGATGAGTCCAGTGACAACACAAAGGTCCTTAAAAATGAAATAGGAAGGCAGATAATCAGAGGGAGCTGTAACTATGGAAGAATGATCAGAGATGCAATATTGTTAGCTTTGAAGAGGGTGGAAGAGAGCCATGAGCCAAGAAAAGTGGTCAGCCTCTAGAAGCTAGAGACAGTAAGGTACTATAGTCTCCCCTAGAACTTCCAGAAATGCACACGGCCCGTCCAACATCTTGATTTTAACCAGTGAGTCTAATTTTGAACTTTGGCTACAGAATTGCGAGATAAATTTGTGTTGTTTAAACTGATAAGTTTATGGTAATTTGTTACAGCAGCAGTAGAAAACTAATACATATACTTTATTAGCTTACAGTGGCAAACACTTATTTCTTGCTCTGATTATCTGAGTAAGCCAGCTGTGGCTCTGACAGGTTTTGCTCAGTCCTATTCTATGAGTTTTCTCATTGTAGATCCCAGTTCCAAGAAAGAAACACCATCTGGCTCATGCTCTTCTCAAGTAAAGGGTGGGCATGAAAGATGTAAAACCAAAACTAAATAAGTATATTCAAAGATTTTGCTCAGATGTGCAATATGTCACACATGACCAAAATGAAAGCAATGGAATGAGAAAGATATGGTTTACTTGGCAGAAGGAAAGGGAACGTGTAATTGGCAAATACATAATACAACTTGTCACAGATCTGAAGAACAGTGTATCAAGGCAATGAGAAGCTAAATTTTCCTATCCACCTTTTTGCTAAGCTAAATTGACCATCCCTGGGAAAGTCAAAGCAATGTGTTCTGGTAACTATTCTCCATGGTTCCTCAAAGAGACAGAGAGTGACTGTTCTTAAGGAAAAATAATACAGAGAAATCTTAAACTACACATGCTTTTACATCTCCAGCTTCAGGAGTAAATAAACCTACATATAAACATTATTCTACACTCAAAACTTCCTTCCCTCTATATTATTTGTGTTCACTACACATTACTGTGCCAGGGACTGCGCTAAACACGGGATAGAGTAATTTGCTACAGAGAAGAATGAAACAAATAGGGGGAGGAGAGAGCCCATGAGATTGATCCAGGGCAATGTTGCAAAGAAATTAAATGTGGTTTTGCCTTTGATACCAGCCTCATGGTTTGTATATTTATTTTACTGGTAGTACCTCTTTGCTTACACTAATCTCTAATATCAGGAACTCATGTTATACCTTGTCTGACTGTCCAGGCCCATGGCACTGCCCTACCCTGTCTAGTATTCTTGCACTGGCATCCAGTATTCTCAAATATCTCATTCCTCTTTTGCTATTAAAACTAAAATGTCTTTTGTCCAGGTTCATAGGACTTTTTGAAGAATCGTGAACAATCTTAGTTGGTCCTGTCACCGATCCGCTCCACCATACTACATGCTCATCAGAGCCCATTACTGGCAGCATGGACTTCTATAGTGACAGACTAACTAAAAATGCAAACGTGTTTCCTGAAAAGATTATTACTTAACCTCCAGTAACAAGTCTACCCAATAAACATTTATTAAGCTCACAGTCCATCTGAGGTAGTATGCAGGGTATACAAAGCCAAAGCTGCAGTTCCTCACATTCTTAGAGAGAAGACACCTACATAAACAAACACAGTAAGTGCTATGTGCTGGTGCAGGACTGGTTTGCCTTCTGATGCATGCCTCAGTCTTGCCTGTTATCTATCCTCTGTAACAGTGGGCCAAAACCTGCAGGTTTTGTTTCTCAAGATGTTCTGTCAGCTGGCTTTCTGCTAGATTCAGCCAAAGGTAGGTGCTACCTAGAGACTGTAGGGAATTAAAAAAGGGCAAAAAAAATTTAATAAATAAAAACTGAGGCATAGAGAAATTATTAGCTTGCTAAGATAACACAGTAGGTGGCAGAGGTGGAATTTAAAACTGGAACTAATCAATAAAGAGCCCTCTTTTTCACTATCCTGTACTTAACACAGTAACCTAATACCACCCAGTGCCACTTAGCAGAGCCATGAGGAAGTGGAACAGGGACAGACCGACAGGTATGTTCTAAGGGATGTTCAGACAGAGAGAAGGTCTTAGTACATGGGGGAAGCGACAGAGAAACTTTCTGCGCAGTGTCCTAAAATAGTCAAAGAATGAGATAGAGAAAGGGAATTCAGGTAGTGGCAGTGATGAGAAAATGGGGTAAAAGAGAAGAAAGTGGCAGAGAGTGGGTTCTTAGGGCTTATCCTGGGTGGAGGTAAGGAAGAGTGAGATAAAAGCCCGGAAGGAGAGCATGACACAAACGTTCTCAAAAAATCTTTCGAAGAGTTGGGAGACTCCACCAGCTTCACATTCCTGGTAGAGCCCTTGGAACAGGTTTGTAGGTGCCTCCTTTTGTGCCTTCATGCTCACCACTAGCTCAGTGATGGGAACTGTTGCAGAACAGGCACTTTTCTCTGAGTATATCCGTGTTAACAGCCCTCGCTGCAGTGACGAGTCCACAAAACAAAACAAAGGCACTTTGTGGGGTGACATAGAAACTAAAAATAGGCTAAGTCTTTTTAGGTTATGTAGGCATTAGTTGAGAAAAAAACAACAAAATAAACACAAGAATAAGTGCATGTCTACTTATAGAAGATTAACATTATTGTAATAGCCTTGTATGTTCTCATAGCCCTACTTCTATTTCCCTGGGCATTTGTTCTCCTCTCCACCTTTCCTCTTGATCTGTAAAGGATGTTGAAAATGAATATGGCCATGAAAAATAGGGAGTATCTGGATGAATGTAGTTCTGACTGACTAAGATGTAATTAAAACAGGAAAGTACATACTTCTGTGTCCACATCCAATACAGCCAGGGGAGGCCTGAATTTGAGGATCATGCTATTACTGAAAGAAAGCCATGAGAAACTCTACAAAATGTTACATATACACAAATGTATGAATAAGTAAAATATATCAAAATCTGAAGCCCTGGCTGTGCACTATAAATTCTTTTGAGGGAGGAGTGTTTATCTGCACAAAACAAGCCTAAGCATTATGCTTAACCTCCTGGCTGGGTGCCTAGGTTGAGCAGGCCAAATGCTGAAGGATCTTTCTTCTTTCTTATCCAGAGGTGATTCCCACAGAGACCACAAGGAAAGCACAGGATGAGTTGATACAGATGGCTGTGCGCCACCATTGCTTATCCTGGCTGTTAAATTAGTAGCTGTAGAAAAATCTTCATTCAACCAATTGTTTTTCTGTAGCTACAGTATGCCAAACAATATGCCAGGCATTAGGGATATAATGGTGATCAAGTTAGGTATTGTCCTAACTCAGAGGAAATGAAGAAACTGAAGTTCAGAGAAATTTCAGTTTGTAACTTGCCAGAAATCACACAGCTAGTTAAAGTGGAGCCGAGACTCACACCAGCTTCTGTCTGACCTTTAAGCTCATTCCCTCAAACACTATCCTATATGACTATTTCATTCCCTTTTTCACTATGAAATTTTCTCTCCTGTAAAATTTAGGGGAACAATTTGTATGGGGCAGCTTGTCCAGTTGCCTACTGAATATTTCTTTAAATATCTGAAATTGAAGGTCCCTGGAACTGTGTATCCAGTTGCAATTTTGTCTTATCTGATGAGCAGTGTGGAGCTGGGTCTGCCAAGCCCTGGCTTGACTGAATTAATCAGCCTAAGGCTGTCCCAGGAAGCCAGCAATTCTGCAGTGACTTTCCCCATACAGATGGCCCCTTAGTCAGCTCTGAGAATGCAGAGAGAAGTCTGGCTTGGCATTTCAGCAGCAGACTGGATGGACAAAGGCCTGGGTGGACACAGATGCCTAAGCAATTGTATGGACTCTATTTCCTGTCATTTAAATCCAGTGTCATTTATTATTCAACTCCAAGTGTATTTTTGAGGTTCAATTTGTAGGGTATATGACACACATAGTAAATTGGTATGTATTATCTCAGTACATTTGCTGGAGGACAGGTGTTCACATCACAAGGACCAACAGCCCCATCGACAGTAATTGGTGCCTTGGCTGGCAGTCTGAGCCTAGAGGGCAAGGACTAAAAGTGCATGAAGAATGAACTAATAATCATTTCCACATGCAGCATAGAGTGTTTTACTTGAGGCTCTCAAAGCACATTTTAGTCATTCATTCACCCTCACTGCAACACTGCCTGGGCTTGCTATCATTTTCTTGCTGTAGCCAGGAAAACAAAAGGAAAGAAAGGCAGCCTAAATTCACAGGGGAAAACAACTGCAGGATGGGGATTAAAAACTCAGGAGGCCTGAATCTTTGTTCTCTCTCCTTGGAATGTTACCATTTCTATTTTTCTCTCATTTATTATTTAATGTCTTAGTTAAAATATTAAGGAACCTATACTGGTGAATTCAATATTGTTCAGGTTAATTAATTTAAAAATGTTTGCAAGTCTGCATGGTGCACAAAATCATACTCAACACAAATTAAATAAACAAACAAGCAAACACACTTACAGTAACACACATATTGTATGATTAAATGTTTCTGTGTGAACCAAGGACAGTCAATCTAGGTAGGATGTAAAGAGATGTAGGAAGTGCAGAAACTCCAGAGCCTAGCTATTATCTTAACTACATATCTAATGTCATTTCAGAATACTCTGCATGTTAAATTCACTTAAAAATATGAAATTAAAAAAACCCGTCCTTGTGGGTTTTGCTAATAATGAGTAGGGAGAAAAATGGAACTTTTGCCCTGAAGCTCAGGTGAAAAGACATAATTAAAAATACTGCACTGGAAACAGCGACTTCTACTTCCCAGGTGGCATTTAGTTTCTGCATACTTACAAATAGCCATCTATAACAAAACCAACACTCAATTAAGCTCCTTCCACTTATAACAAATGCAGTTTTCTTTATCACCATTTGAGAAATTCCAGAGGATAAACTGAATTAATGGAAAAAGGGATTGACTACTATCTTCTCTTTTCAAAGGTAAGGTATGTAAACATGAAATAATTTAAGAGTCTTCTGACCCTTGGGGAATTAAATTTGACCAATAACATGATGAAAGTATACAAAGTCATTCTATACAGCCATACAGGCAGTATACAGTATAACTCCAGAGAACCCCACATATTCCAAGCTGAGTGAGAATGGAGACCCTGGAGTTCAGCAGTAATGACTCTGCACCCCAAGTGTTTTGGGAGGATAAATGCCCTTTACATTAAATTCAATTTATCTAGTTAACTGCGGCAGCCTAAGCAGAGGATAAAATTATCTAAAACTCTTCATAGATAACAAGCAGTTGTCAGCATTTGACACAAATTCCAAGATATAATTAATTATCTCTATAATCATGATGTTTTCAATATAATTCTCATTTTAATCTAAAATAAAAGTGGAAAGAAAGGAAAAGAGGATCTTTAGAGCAGCACCACAATATGGGGAGGAAAAAAAGGCTCAAAAAGCTAAGATAATTGGTCCAAGCTAGTAACCAATCAGAAGATCTAGAAAGGTGTAACACTAAGGGATGTAATTTTTCCAATTCCCTACAAGTTCTAAAATTTCATTTTGTTGAGAGGCATGACTACCTTATCTAACAAGCTTCTCCCAAAGCTAGATTCCATAGCTAAATAGGGTGAAGCTCTATTTGCAGAGTAAGCCACATCTGTAGCTTTGGGACCAGGTTGTAAAAAGGAACAAGGAGTCAAATTGCATACTCAGTGTTTCCCTAGCCTCATATTCTGCTTTATTAACTAAACCCTTACCTTACTCTGGAGACATAGCTCCCATCTCGTATCCCATCTACAGTGATTGCCTATTGTATTTTTATGATGTCTCAGTCCCTCCCTTAAATTCAGTGTACCTATTTTTCTCATCGCTTTTCTTCAGTGCACTGCCAGGACCTGCCTGGTTCCTGGACTATGGCCTCTCCCTAGTCACTATGGTCTTGGGCTCCACCTGACCTGTCAGCACCTGTGGTTGTCATCAGGGAAGCCACTTCCCCAACACAAGAAAGAGGAGCAATCTAGAATATCAGAGCAAAAAATAGGAAGAAATCTTTATAACTATCGCATTATCCTTGATATTAACTTCGGAATTTTCTTCCATATGATCTTTGCCTTTATTCAATTTTTTGGCACTTGAAACAAAGGTGATCATTGAATTCATTTTCTGACTACAAGTGTCATTCTATTGGTCCTTTCTCTTCCATCAATGGACACATTTATTTTCTACTTATTAATTCTGTTGGTGTGGGTTTGTAAGCAAATGTTCACAGAAAGACCTTTAAATGATTGTGACCTTAGACTCAAGAGAATGAAAACCCTAGTCATTTCAAGAATTTTAAGTTAGTGTTACATCATCCGAAGACCAAACATATCTTTATTTATTCTAAAACTAAGATATGTCAAATGAATTTTGATGATTTCTGTCTCCATTAAGAATAAAAAAATTTTCTGGTACATGTTCGTCACATCTACAACAATGCCTGGTACAGAAGAAGCCCTCAATAAATACTTGCTAAATGAATAAATTAGGTATATTAAGAGTATTTGGATGGCAGATTTCTTCTCTTCTCAATATTTTCTTTTCTTTGTCTTTCATTCCCCAAATATGAACCAGAGCTTTCCATAAAGGTAATAAGTATAGAATAAATGGATTGATGAATGAGAGAATGAATAATATCAGTTATAAAATATCTTTATGATATGATCTCAAATATGTCTAAACATACATATGTAAGCATAAAAACATTGTACCAGGGAATACAAGGCAATAAGGACAGTAGTTATCCCTGCATTGTATGATCATATTTTGTTTCAATTTTTCTAAAATTAATATGGATAACCTTAATTTATATTACAAAAATCATGGCACTCATGATAAAAGAAATTTTAACTATCAAATTTGTTTAAATATAAATTTTGTTTTCATTGTAAACCATATTCCCCAAAGGTAAAGATCATTAAAACTTTGATATGAACACAGTAACACACGCACACAAATATTATACAAATATAAAATAGATCAATTATACTATATTTACCATATTGTAATGTAAGTTCTATGATATGATATCTGGATTTATAGATATAGATGTAGACATAGGTATATAGATATATTGTATCTGTTTAACAGTTGCAAATTATTTCATTGAATTGATGCACCTTAATTTATTTCATTAATACTTTTTTAGTGAATGATTAGGCTATTTTTAACTTTTTAACTGTAATAAATAAACTATTTTACACTTGTCTAATGTTTCTATATGAAATTACTAAAAACGTATTTATAATGAAAAGGTTTTGATGTATTTTTTCAGATGGATCTCCAGAAATGGTATATCAATGTACATTCCAATTATGGATAAGATTTTGCTTCCCTATAACATTAACTAAAAGCAAACATTATAAAACATTTTAATCTTTGTTTGTTTGATAATAAAAAAATTAATTGCTATTTTAATTTATAATTCTTTGACTATTATTTATATTTTCATTTTTATTGGATATTTGCTGCATTGTGAATTACTATTTATGCCCTTTGCCCATTTATATTTAGAAGTATTCAACTCTGTATTTCTATTACATATTGCAAATATATTTCTTAATATTTCACTTGTCTCTCAATTTAGTTTACTTTCATTTTGCTATATATGAATTAGTTCTTTGTATACAATGCAGTCAAAAATGTTAATGTTTTTTTTTCATTGTCTTTGGTTATTATATGTTGCTTAGAAAGTACTTTCTATAGAAAGAATATTAAAATATTCTATAGTTTTCTAATACTTATAATAATCCTAATATTTTTATATTTTTTATATTTATATTTTAAACCCATCTGGAATTGTGCCTGTATATATGAAGAGATGCAGAGATCTGAATTAACTTACTTGTTAAATAAAAATCCAATTGTATCAACACCATTTATTAAATAATCTCTTTACTGAATGTTTTTAAGCAAGGAAGTAACATAATTAAAGTAGTGTTTTAAGTAGATTAAACAGGGGCTGATATTGAGATGTTTTGAAGAATATAGCTGATACTTGATGTTTTCTGGCTGTGGAAAACTTGATGTAGGCTGCAGTTTAATCGAGTCCTTAAAATAGGCATATTTAGATGTTATATATTTATCCAATCCCAAAACATAAACATTCATGTGCAAAAAAAGTGAATCTACACCTATAGTTTAAAATGCAAAAATCAACTTGAAATGGATCATAACCTAAATGTAAAATTTTAGAAAATAAAATATAGCAAAAAAATCTCTGTGACCTTGGGTAAGGTAAGGATACAAAAGCACAAAAGAACCATAAAAGGATTGATAAATTGTATTTACCAAAATTAAAAACTCCTGCTCTTCAAAATATACTTTTAAGAACATGAAAAGATAAGTCACAAACTGGGAAGAAATATTTGCAAACCATATATCTGATAAAGGGACTTTATTTAGAATATGTAATTTTCACAACTCAATAAAAATGGGCAAAAGATTAGAACAGATAGTTCACCAAAGAAGAGTTACTGATAGCAAATATGCACATGAAAATATGCTTAACATTAGTCATCAAGAAAATGCAAGTTAAACCATATACTTATCACATGCCTATTAAAATTACTAAAATTTAAAAACTGACAATATCAAGTGCCGATGAGTATAAAGAGCAACTGGATCTGTCGTATTTCTAAGGTAAATGCAAACTGGAATAGCTCCTTTTTCATAAACTTTCAAAAACAGTTTGGCAATTATAAAGGTGAATGTACACAAATGTATACATACCATATGACCAAATAATTTTACTCCTAAGTATCTACTCAAGAGAAATGAAATGTATATTCACACAAAACCTGTGTCAACTATTCATAGTAGTTTTATTCATAATCATTCAATACTAGAAACAACCTAAATACATATCTACTGGTAGATAAATAAATTATGATACATACCTGAAACAACATGGATAAATCTTAAAGTAATTATTTTGGTGAAAGAAGCCAGATACAAGTGGCTTCGTTCTATATGATTCCATTTATGTGATACTCTGGAAAAGGCAAACCTATAGAGATAGAAAGAAATCCATGGTTACCAAAGGCTAAATGTAAGGAAAGGAAACCAATTTCAAAAGGGCACAAGGGATCATTTTGAAATCAATTCAAATATTCTATATTCTGCTTATTAGTGGTTATATGATTGTTTATATTTGTTGAATTTCATCAAGAATGAATTTTACTGTGTTTAAATTATATTTCAAAAAAAAAAAAAAACCAGACAAGATAAGGAAAAATTTTGTAAAAAGAAAAACAAAACAAGACAAAAGAGGAGGTTTCTGAGGAAGTAGAGTTTAAGCTGAGGCCTGAAGGACAGGTAGAAATGAGCCAACTAAAAGACTGGAGAAAAAATGTTTGAGGCAAAAGTTTGGGCAAAGCTCTGAGGAGGGAGCATTTGGATGTTAAAGGGAATGACCTGAAGTCAGTGTGGCAAATGCATTATAAAGGAGAAAAATACAACCATTTAAATGGGAAAAGAGGTGCACACCAGATCATTTAAGGTTTTACACCAACTACTCAGGATTTTAGATTTTATTCTAAGTATAATGGGAAGTTGTTGAAAGATTTTAAACAGAGGAATAATGTGATCTGATATAAATTTGGATGCTTTGATGGGAAAGAATTGTGATGGCAAAATTGGGTATGAAGAGACAGATTAGGAGAACATTACAAAGAGAGATGATGGGAGCTTGGGCTATGGTGGCACTTATGTAGAGGGAGAGAAGGGGCCATTTTGGGGATATACTTGGATCCTCAAATCCATCAAGTAAAGAACAAAGTTAATAATAACATCTATATCATGGAGTTGTCAGAACAAAATGTATATAACTAGTTTGCAACTTTGTTCAGCATATTGTAAATGCTCAATACATGTTAACTGTTATTTAAAAAGATGAAAATAAACTAAACACTGCTTTCCTTGTTTCTGTTCTCATCTACATCCAGGTTGCCTGGGACACCCTCAGTGTTTGCGCATCTTCCTATAAGACCATGCATTTTTCTCCCGGTATTACTGAGATAAAATTGAGATATAACATGTGTAAGTTGAAGGTATACAATGTGTTGATTTGATATACTTATATCACTAGCTAATAGTTCCATCGCTATGACCATGGCTTTATCATACATCTATGTGGAACTGGCCCAGTCCTTCCTTGGTGATAACCTTAGTGCTGGTTGGTTTTCTCCCAAGAATAGGTAATAATGCATGATCAAAACCATGCAAGCACCAGAACTTCACTACTAGTTATAGTTTACAGATACCAGGTAGTGTCAAAATAGTGTTAAAGTGACTTGGTTTTGTTTTGTTTTGTTTTGTTTTTTTTCCTGTAGTTGAACATGTGAGTACTCTTTTTTGGAAGGGTGGCATGGTACAAATCTGTTTTCTTTAGATATCTGTGTCTACTTTTATAGGAACAACAATTCTATTTTTATTATTTTTATTTTGCTCTCTTCAAAATGACTATCATAGTTATAGAAATATAAATTATACAGGCCTGAACAAGAAGAATTAAAGTGAGAAAGGAAAGAGGAAGAATTATAGGAATTTGGAAATAAGACTCCAAATTATTTGAGGTGAAAACAGAGGGTCATGAATATGAAATGTCAAGGACAACTCTCATTTTCATTCCTATTGGCCTCACTAAAAATCTCACCACTGACATTGATAGAATGTCAGGTTATAAACTATTTTGGGGAACAGAAAGAAAAAATAATAATTTTCTTTAGAAACATTGAGTGTGCAGCAATAACAGAATTTCCAAATAGATGTTTCCAGGGACAGTTGTAAGCTATCAGATGGGCGTTTAGTCCACTTGAGCACCCCAAGTGAGACAGGTAGGATGCTGAAACTACACTGACCCTCCAGAGGATGATAGAATGCCAGAAATTTCCCAGCAACTAAAGATAGGAGGAAGATAAGTTGAGCACAAGCAAGTCAGACATTAGGTAATAAGCAAAGGTTCAGACAGGCTGGTTGGCATAAGAAGACAAAAGCAGTAGGTCAGGGATTGTAGTTCAGAGCTAGAGTCTCATTGTTTAGGAGAATTTGGAATAACTATCTAGACAACAAAACAAAGACATGTCTAGAGGCATAGAATATGCACCAGGAAGATCCAAATTAATATCCTCCGCTACAAATACAGTGACATTTGCCATTCTAACTTACTCCAATTTGCTCTCTAAACATAGCTTTAAGTACCTAATTGAGAGTGATGAGCTCTAAAATATAAAATAATTTATGATCTTCCTTCAAAGAAAAAAGTCATTAGCCTCAAAAATTATACTTAACATTTGTATTTAATTTTTGCCTCAGAAAATCAGAAAGCAGGAGCAGTAGAATTTGAAATCTTCTCTCTTACTGATTTATTTTCCTTGAGTATTATTTAATGGAAGTTTTTCTCATGAATTCCTTTTACTTCAACCATTACTTTTTGTTTTTTAGCATTATTTGTAGCATCTCTTAATTTAAAATCATCTACAAGCTTAATTGACATGCTGGCTGCTTCTTCTGTAATTCATACAGATGTTAAATAAGGCTATAAAACTCATATCACTAGACATCACACCTTAACTTGAAACAGTGCCATTTATTATCATCTTTGTTTTTTATGCTTCATTGAGCTCTCACAGAATCTACGTTATATTATTATTATTATTATTATTATTATTATTATTATGGCAGCACCCTACTTCTAGGCACCAATTTTTGTATTGGAAAGTGTCATAGTAGCCTGAAACTCTAAATCTTGGGCTTAAAAAAATGAAATTACACATCTCACTCACTGTATGTCTACTGTAAATCACCTTGCTTTATGTGTTCTTCATTGTGGTACCCAGGCCAGTTGAGAAGTCTCTATCTGAGATGCTGATAGTCTTATGGTAATAAAAAAAAAAAAAATAGAACAAAGAAGAAACAAATTCTGGTGCTTCAAGCTATTCTCTGAAAGTGAAACATGGCAGTTTTATTCATACATCAATGACCAAAGCAAGTCCAATGGCCAAGCCTGATGTCAGTTGGATGGAGGTAAATATTCCCTTCATGAAGAAGGACAGTGAATATTTTTAACAACCCCCCAAAATATGATCAACTATAATAAGGTGTAACTTTCTAGAAATTAGGGATGAATAGTAGTGCAGTGAGCAATAAAAGTATAATGTTGACCATTATAATTTTTTAAAAAAGCTACAATTTATTAAGTACGTAATAAGATCTTAGACCCCTGCCTCCATTTAACTTTTAGAAAACCTAAGTAGTGTTGGAAGCCGTGGCTGAAAGAGCTGCTTTACCCAAGATTATATAGCAGTAAGTGACAAAGTTGAAATTCATATCCAGGTTGGCCTGAATCCAAAATCCATTGCAAAACACAGTGACAGCTATAAAATGATTTCACACAGTGAATGAATGGTTGGATTGATATTCTCTAACATTGCCTTCACCAGGATTCTTTGATTGTGGATGTTTTTTAATTAGAGGTTTTGATGAACTCTTTATTAGGACTAGGATTCAGTGAATATAAATTGGCAAAATTATACTAAACATTAAATATTTTAAAACTTTTGTTTTGGTTGGTAAACAGTATTTCCAAAGCCCCCACAAGTACCCCTTTCAGATGTGGTTGAGAACCTCAGCACTGTATTTTGATTCAGCCACTAAAGGGTTAATTCTGCCCCATTAGAGTTTCCTCAGGACTCTGATCTAGAGCCAGGACCATGTCCTTGTTAATTAGTCAGTGCTTATACCTTTACCTTACTGGTAGTTAAATATTTTGACTATCACCCTACTCTATAACTTTGTTGAGTCATAAGTGAGCTAAATAGACATTAAAACTTATTCTGAAAGAAATAATTAGTCAATTAGAACAGAAACTGTTCATCAAAAAATTAAGATAAATTAACTATTAGATATGAAATATAAAAGGGTCATATGTTGGAAAGACTTAATCATGAAAATGCACAATTTAAATTACTCAATTGCAATGGTCTGATTATAACTAAATACATACATGTTTTCATTTGCTGAAGAGAGAATAGGAACTCTGTTCAACTAGATCATGTTTGTCTTTCTTACAGGCTATTTTGTGTGATAATTGATATTGAATAATGTGAAATTTAAATATTCTTCTGTCAATAATTGGTATCAAATAGGAGTAAGTTTCATGAACTCAAAAAGTATTCACAATGAAGTTTTAACAGTAAATAGAGAAAACACTTAAATGTCTCCCTATATCAGTGGTTCTGCCCTGGCTAAGAGTTGGACTCGGAGAACTTGCCTAGGCCACACCCAGAACAACTACATAAAGACTCTTGGTGGAGGGACACAGGTATTAGTTTTTAAAGATCCTTAGGTGATTCTAATGCACCGTCAAGGCTGAGAACCACCGATTATACCATCTAAAACCTACCAAGCCCTTCCTTTTGGAGATTACGTTCCTTAGTTTAGATCAGTTGCATTTTCCTACTTCTCAGGTATAAATAAACCAGGAACTAATATGAGCAAAAGTCCTGGTTTGCCAGGGACCAACAGCTTCCCAGGATGTGGAACTTTCAATATTAAAACGCCACCAAAATGACCTCCTCTGCCCTTTCCCTGGGGGTGGGTACAGCTTACTCAGGTCCACACTCTAGGGTATGAGTTCAAAAAATAAAATGAACAAAACTATGAAGTGAATTGAACTATTTATGTCCTTTATGAAAAGATTTATAGCCTATAAACAATATAAAAATGGTGACACCTATGAAAATTCTAGAATAGTGGAATTTTTCCATCATTGGGAGTTTATTTTGAAGCCTGAAATATTTGTACATATAATAGCAGTCAGCCTTTTCTTATTCTTCTTACACCTCAGGCACTTGATTCACTGGCCCCTGCTAGGCTGGAATTTAGCAAGCTTTTCCAAAATAGACCAATTTCGTCAGTATGGGGGGTGGGGGAGGGAAATATATATATATATATATATTTAAGGGGCTAGACTGGCTTTTTTTGGGGGGGGCTACAAAATTGTTCTACAAGTTCAAGATTTCTGTTTTTGTATTTCTTTTAACCAGTTACACCTAGCCTTCTAATGTGTCTCACACACTTCAGTTAGCATCATTTGCATATAAAATATTTTGCTTTTTTAATTTGCAATGAGTACAAAGGAAGGTGTTTGCTGGCAGTTGGGAGAAGTTTTGAATCACGGTACAGGACAACTTACATGTGACATCTGATTGCAGCACCACTAACATCAGCACTCTCTACCTTAACTCTTCTGAACAATAGTGAATAGACCACAACAGCTGTTGGGTTGCCCTAAGGATGACATCAACTATTGATGTGCTTTGAGATAATCAGAATGAATGGGATTTAGCTTACCTTCTCTCTTAACATTTTTTTGTGGAGATATATGAAGACATCTGCATGCTTACAAGGTTTGTCAGTCCCACCCTCATTCCTGTATCCCACCATAATACACTGGAGAATAATAGGTGAGCACTATAATGCCATTAGAACTTGCCTCCCACCTCTTTTTCACTTTCTTTACTGACACTGTCTTGCTGCTATTCCTTCCACACTTTGCTGGTTCATTCCCCTTCTTTATCCTGACTTCTTTTTTATTTTCATTTCACCCATTTCTTGTATCACCTTTACTTGCACACCAGCAACTTGGCTTTAAAACCAAACTTGTTTCCTTCTGGTAAATGAACTGCCTTCTGTCAGAAACAATCTTTGGAGCATCTTTGAACTCTCCAACAACATTTTCCCAGGAGCTTTTCCTTCCTGCTAGAGTTTATTTTTATGGTTCAGACTTTCAATATGCTTCTAGCTCCTTAAAGAATAGCTTCTAGATTCATGAGGCACAATTATATTTTTGTTTACTTAAGCATCACAGAATCATATTCTTCAAACAATGAATTGCCTATCTGAAAAAGTTTTATATTTTAGGATAAGATTCCAAAAACAAATAATTATCCTCAACTAGAAATAATGATGGACATAGTAAGGATAACTTGTAGATTGTATTTAGGTTTTCTTTTATTCCACATGAGTTCATTAAACACTGCTCTGTGTCAGACGCCAATTTGGGTGTTAGAAATGTGAAAGTGAAAAGGCTGTAGTTCAAGTTCTCTGAGGGATAGACCCACAAACAACTAATATTTCATTTTCTCTTAAAGTTTTTTTATTTATGAAACTCAAATTTAAAAATCTTTATTTTAATGTTTTTTTAAATATCTTGCTGACATTGTAGGCATGAGACTCCAAAAATACTCTTTCAAAATTGACACTATATCTTTCATATATGGGCATTACTTAGTTATCTTTTGAGGATTATTTGATATTCAAATAACATCAGATATTTGTTATCACTATCACTCATGAAATAAAGACATTTGAAATCATTGAGAATCTTTGGACGATGTTACTAAGTAATAAGATATGTATTACATTTTAATGGAAAAGTTCAATTTATTTTTATTGATTTTTATACTGTTTATTTTTTAAAAATCTACCTATGTCTACAGGTATAAATTATGGAAAAGTAATCTAACACTTGGGTGAATAGAAAATTATAATTGTTACTCAGAAAATACTGTATATGTGTGCTTATCTGTGTGTACATGAGTGTGTGTATATCTGTGATTGTGTATATTCGTGAGAGACATGAGAAAAAAAACATTTTAAATATCCAAACTAAAATTAAATTTAATAAATAAGTAAAAACATGGAGTATAAATCTTAGGTCTAAGTTGCATTATCATTCTCTTTGGAAAATAATTAATATTTAGCAGACACCTTAAAGAAGTACAGCTATTAATATCTTATCATAAAGATGCTAGAAGGTTAAAAGTTTCAATAAATAGCCTTTTACATTTTGTTTTCAAAATGACATACTGGCATGGAAAAAGTGATGACTGTCAAGTTTTCTAGTATATGACATATCTTGAAGTCCACTGACATTGGATATATCTGTGATTCTGCTAGCTTAAAACGTCTCTAAGATAGGCTCTTTCCACTCACCTTCTTCTTGGAGCTGTTTCTTTGGGGCTCATTTTGAGAGTCATTTTTCCAATTTTATAGTTCAAGTCTGATCTGTAGTTGCTCTATTTGACTTATATTTTTGTAGAATTTTTTTAGCATTAATTTTTTCAGCCATTTATAACACACTCTAGTATTCATCACTTGAAAGATACTATTGAAGGAGAGCTTAATTAGATGAGATTGATTCCACCACACACACCATTATACATGCTATCAATATGTGTATAGATATGTGTAAAGGAGAAATGGGGAAATATGCTTTTCTCTCTCTGACATACTATTTAAATATCACCATTAACTTATTAATCAAAATCAGGAGCTACATGGAACATATGGCTTTGGTTTTCTGAATTTTGATTGATATTGAAAATCAAGTGATAGCACTTTTGAATACTTACTCACTAGTTTAGAACAAATGTAACTCCACCTAGAATAAAATAAAATCTTCCTAAATAATCAATTCAGCACAATTATTTATAGAGAATCAGGCTATATCTTTAAAATTTAAGTAATCATACTGTAGCATGGATGAGCTAGTTATTTAAATTAGAATTGTCACAGAGTCTACATGATTACCTAAATATTACACATTAATAAATCCTAAAATACTCTGAATATGCAACAAATAACTTCTCCTTTTCAAATGTTTTCACAGTTTCAAGTAACTTCTAAGAGTGGAAAATGAAGAGAAATCATGCGTATTTCATCTCATATATACCTTCACAAATGGTTCCACTTTTTACATAGACACCAGAGCCCACATTTGGGGAAGTGAAAAGGGAAAAGCCTTTTTGGGAGGAAAACAAATCTAGGACAGGGGGAAAAAACAGAGCACACAAAGCTAAGCAAAAGCTAAAGTTGTAAAGTAAAATGCACAGCCAGAGCAGGAGAATCTGACCACAGTAATAGCAAGCATGTGTAATCATGAAATTATATTCCCACTCCCACACTCCATAAAGGGACACAAACAAATGAAAAAGTTAAATTAGAGGATATCTATTGTCTTAGCTTGAGTCACTCCACAATGCTGAGCATGAGACAAAGCTTTCATTCAGGCAATTTATTTTGGAAACTGATTCCAAGAAATAAGAGGATGGGCAGATAAAGATGACTCAGGGACTCATAGTATATGCAGCCTCTGATATGTATTTAAAAAAATAACAGTCTCACCAAGAGCTATGTCTCTCTCTCTCTCTTTTTTTTTTTTTTTAGTAGGAGTACATGGGCAATGACTTGTCCTTCGCTTCAGAGGGAATGGCAACATTCCCCAGACCATTGAATTTCATTGATATTGCAGGTCCCTGAATCTCCATGGTGTTATTCTCTTACTTTCTGGCTCACATATGTCTTACTAGGGAATACACAATACTTCCCACTTCCCGATCACCAAGTTTAATTAGCATATTGTCATCAGTATAGTACACCAACATGCTATTCTTTAGAATATCAAATTGATTGGGGTCCATTAGAATTATACTGTGACAGAGAACAAGGTTAGTTATTGGAGCTCTGGAACTAGAGAGTTGATGGCATGCCCATCAACTTTGGGTCTTCTTTACTAATGGGATAAGGAAAAATGCCAGTTCAATAGTCACATATGTAGTGCCAAAGACTGTTCTAGTAAAGATTCCATATCCAACACAACAGCTGCAATTGAAACTACCATTTGATTAAGTTTATGGCCATTCACGTACCACAACCCACAGAAGTTTTGTGGAGGCTTTATGATTAAACTGAATAAGAACTTAATGGGAATTGCCATTTCTGCATCCTTTAAGACTTTCATGTTAGCTCTAATCTCTGCAATTCTTCCTAGAGTGTGATCTACTATTTTGGCTGGGCTAGGAGTTAGGGGATCAGTAGGACAGTTTCAGGGGCTTCCACTTGGCCTTTCCTACTATAATGGCTACTACTCCATAGGCCAAGGAGCCAATGAGGGCTCTGCCAGTTGCAAAGTATATGCACACCAATTATGCATTCAGGAATGGAGTAAATAACTACAGGGTGGATCCATGAACCCAACAAACCCAACATAAGAGAGACTTGGGTCTGGACTTTTCCTCCTGTTTTCTAATCATTCTAATAACTGAATCATGTTGAACTGCTGGTTTCTGAGTGTCAGGTCAGATCTGGTATCTAAGAACACTTAAAATTTATAAGAATTCCCTCTTTTCCAAGTAAATGGCTGAAGGTCACTTTGGGGGAAGAACAGGGGAATGAGTATATATTTGCGATAGCACTGCAGGATTCTCCTTCAAGGGGACCCTGCTTCCACCTCAATCAGTTTGTCTGGGTCTGGGAACTGACGTAGATCTGCAAACTGGTCGTCTCAAACCCTTACTTGAAGTGGTGTCAAAATTACCAAGATTTCCATAGGTGGTAGATTGAGCTGAATACAAAGGAAGGAGAAACACTGGTTTTGTAATAGCTGGGGTTCTTCAACAGAACAAGGACAATAGTAAGTATAAGGGCTGTGAAGTTGACTGGTTTGTATAAGTGCTTTAAGAAGCTTTAAAAACAAAACAAAACAAAATGGCAGGCTCAAGTCAAACCACTTAATAAATGAAGACCCATAAAAAGAGGCCATAAATGAGATCTTTCTCATACTTATGCTATTAGTAGCTTACTTATCTCTAGGTGGTCTTCCATTAGTCCATAGGCTTATTAAAATGTTGAGATTTCATGAATAAAAATACTACAGCAGAAACAATTGATTGTCCCATAGCACTGATCACCATGTGTTTCTGATATGCACTGGTGGTTTTACACAGATGCTAGACTGCATGTTCCATGTCATATGTCAGGATGGGAAATGCATCTCTGCAGTTTGCTCTAGCACATTGCTTGGCACATGGTAGCTGCTTGAATGTTCTCAAATGAATTCATTGGTGAAAATTCATGGTTTCATGCCTTGAAATAAGGTTTAAGTAAATAAGTTTGGAGATTGGATGGGCCTATTATTATGGGAGGAACTATTGGCTCAGGTTTTTTTCAACATGACTGCCATTTGTTTGGCATATTGTATAATCCCACAGTTTGGAGCTAATACTAAAGTGAAAATTCTATCTCCCAATTTTGGATAATATGATGCATGGGAGCTCAGAATAGAAATAAAAGGAGACAAGTATTTTCTGTTAGTGTTTAGATAGGTATGTTAACTGTTCTTTAAAAAAGAATCAATCTCATTGATCTGAGTCTTTGTCTTGGAGCAATAGGAAAACTTGAGGGAGAAAAAGAGGGAAATAATAATTGCCAGGATACCCAGTATCTCACTAGCTCTGCCATTGCCTGGTTAAGTGGATTTTAGCCAAGTCTTTTGACCTTGTTGAGCCTCGGGTTCCATGTCTGTGATTAAAGAGTTTAATGAGATATGTAAAATTCCCTCCAGCTCCAACGTGTTCTAGCTTCAGAAACACCATGACCCCTTACCACGTGTTCACATATCTTCACATTGCATGCCCCACTGGATATGGAGTTCTATAGCTTAAACTGTGTGACTTGGGGCCCCAAACAATTCTTCACAATGGAAAGGCAGCAGTTAACCTGATAGAGGATTAGAAGAAAACCCAAGTCCTGGCTTCCATTTGAAAGACTCCTGCTTGCACAGATCTGAACACTGTTATTCCCATTTCCCCTGAATGCGCTACTCCCCACCACACTCCCTGTTTATATTTCACCTATAATCATAAATCAATACCTTCTTAGGGAATATTTCATCCATATTGGACTGCCATGAATTGTCCACAATTTTGCTGATGGTCAGGAATCTTAAACGATTCATTCCAACCCCTGCCTTTGTGCTAGCTTCCTTACTGTGGAAGTCACCCCTGCTTGCTATCCTTTGAATATCTTTTAGAAGTTTAACTTGCTCTTCTCTGCATGCTTGCTTACACAAACTTTTCTTATGCCGTTGTTTTAAAAGTAGTCTTCTGACCTCCTTCAGAGCCCTCCTGACCTCCCTTCTTCTCCCTGCTTACTGCCTACCTCTCAGCTAGGCCCTCCATGGGATGCTAATATTCTATTCACTGGAGTCCCTTGTCCTTAAGCACATTCTGTCACTCTCCAGCTCTATCCTGGTTGGCCAGATTATTTGCTGTGCTGCACACTGAGTTATTCTTTAATAACAATGTATTGTGCACTTCGAAAGGGATAAGGTGTGGCTGTTAGTACCCAAGGGTGCCAAGATACTTAGCATCTCTCCCTTTTCCCAATACACCATTTTAATCAAAGTAGAGACTAAATGCTATGCAATTCAAAGCTACTTTAACATGTTCCATTGCACAGGCAAAGTGAATGCAGGAGGTGTTTAGTCCTCTTTCTAATTAGTGAGTTCCCTGAGTTACTGATTAAGTAGCTAAGAGAGGCACTTCTTACCCTGGAAGCTAGATCATGCCGTTGCAGCCTGGGTCTGTAGCCCAACTGCTCCTGGGCCTCAGGAAGGGCTGTCAAAGCTGTGTACAAAGCCTGCCTTCTGAGACAGACACTGTTTTAAAAATTAGGCTCCTAAAGCTTGATAATTTCTGGCTTTAGATTTACATTTGGCTTTTCTTTTTTAGCAGTTGTAAATAAAGGAAGAAAGGCTCTGCTTTCTCTTAATACACACAATACCATATTCATATGCACAAATGAAAATAAACTCAATCAAAATTTTTTAAAAAATATATTGCATTCTAGGTCTTGAATTTCACTATTATCAAATCAGTACCTGAAATACAATATTTTGGTTTTGGATGTTAAAAAATAAATAAATAAAATTGGTTTCAGAAATAAATACAAAAGCTGTGTTTTAGCAGAAGCCCACTTGAATAGAAATCATATCCCAGAGAGAAAAACTGTATCAGATCCTTACAGCTCCATGTGCACAATGAACACAAGTAGTCATAATTATCCTTGCCCCGGGGACTTAACCCCTTCGGGAAAAGGCCAGGCTTCCATCCTCCTTATCAAACTAAAATCATTTTGAAATATATTTGCCATGTCTTCCAGCTCTGTTTAAAAATGTTTACAGATAGATACTGTTTGTTGGCATTGTTTTTTTCTCCCTTCATTTTGTTTTCAGTGTTCATAAGGACAATTAAAACCCAGGCTATAATAAGGCATCTGCTGTAAACAAGTTCAGACAAAGGAAGCAATTTCCTGGCAAGTCGGGGTCATGAGGACTGCATTATAGAAAGCATAGATAATAACAGAAAAAAAATGCCTTTTTACCCCCACACCACTCCTTCACATACCTTGTGGATCTTAGTGGTTAAAATCATCAGCTTGTTTTTGGAATCATTAGACATCAAAATTATTATTAAACTTCAAATTGTTTTTATTCTTATGGGTCCTAGACATATCCATTCATAGATTTTCAAGTTTCTACCCATTCTAGACTAAGAGTAAATAAGCATTTGCCTACAGCATCAACAGGAATATTTCCTGCTGGATTCTCTCCTGTACATGTGCACACACACATGCATAGACATGCTCACATAACATGCACACATGAACCAGCACACAGTCACATGCACAGAGACACACTTGTGCACCAACATGCATACGCACATTCTCACACTTGCAAAATCATACACAAGCAAATCATATGTTCATACACATATGTACACAGGCATGAGCTCAGAGACACACACATGTGTATGCATGCTTAACATGTATACACATACACAGACACACACTTCCCCAGTTGGTCACTGAGAGAAGGTATCTGTCTTCCCATGCCCTGTTTTAGACCTCTGGGCTTCTTTTCATCACTGAAAATAATCATCTTCATCTAAACTTTTCTCAGTGCCTCAGGGAAGTTCTTTCTCATTGCTTCCTCCATAACCCCTTCCATTAGGCCCTAAAGCCAAATCTTTCCATTTAAAAAAAAAAAATCACTCTCTCTAAACTAGGCAGCATCTATATGTAGCCTGGTTTAAAGACCCTATTTCGTACATCTTTCACCAAGGTATAGGAAGGTGACACAGAGTCCTTAGAGGGTTCCTTCTCAGAAAATTACTAAGTGGTAACCTGCCCCTTGGCCCTTGAACCTAGAAAGCCAATGGAGCAGCTACTAGAAAACTAAGTTGATTTTCTCACTGCCCTGGGCAGGCATTATGTCTTATTCATCTTTGCATCTGCAGTGCCTAGTACAGTGCCTGTCACAGAACAGAATTCAGTAAAGATCTGCCAAATAAACAAAATCCCAGCTTTAGATATTTTCCCCCTCAGTTTCTCAAATCTAAGTATACGTACTCACAGGAACATATGTCTATGTGCCAGAGAACATGAAAAGCTACAGGAAAAACATAGTACATATTCCTGGAAAGTCCATTTTATCTCTGTTAAGCCAGGTATAAAAGATTATTTTTCTACTACAGCAAATACTGGATAAGGAGAATCTAATAAATGCCACGTTGGTAGTTATGATAAAGATCTGGGGCTTTGAAGACAGTTTTAAATTCTATACCTACTACTGATTAATAATATAGTCTCTAGTAAGTTTTAAAAACTTCTCCAAACATTTTCATTATCAGTTGTAAAATGAAGATAATAATAACTGTTTCATAGAGATTTTGAAATTCAAATAGGAGAATGTATGCAATGGAAATTAATAATAACACTGTAGGGAGTTGCTACAGCAGTAAATATGACAGCAGCAGTCACATTGGTAGTTGGCACGGTAATGTTGATATTAACTGGGGCAATTGTAACAGCCAGGGAAATAAATAGCAGAATGAGAAAAGAAGGGTGGAAGGGAAGAGGTGATCAAATAAAAAAAAAAAAAGTAAGACAAGTTAACCTAAATGTAAGGGAGCCAGACTTTAAGGTGAATAGCCACCATCAGGAATCATTTTATCCAGTTACTTCATTTTACAGACAAAAAACTGAGGCTCAGAGAACTGAACAAAGTGACTGGACCACGTCCATCACAGGCACTGACAGTGTCAGTCTAGACTCCATTCACTATTCCAGGTCTAGGGCTTCTAGGCTTCAGTATAAGCTCTCCTCTCTGAATAAAATGGTTATTCTTATGCAGTGATAGAGACATACACATGCACAGAAGCGGCTGATTGATGGTCACACATGCTGTAGCACAATGAACCTCAACTACAGAGTCCTGAGATCAAAATACAGCTCTGCCATATCATAGATTTCTAACTGTGGCCAGGTTATTAATCTCTCTGAAAATTGTTATCCACATGTGGAGTGAAGAGGATTATATATATACCTTGCAGGTTGATGAGTGAATTAGAGAAACTGTGTCAGAATACCTGGTGGCACATAGTAGAAGTCACTAAATGATAGTTTTTATGTATTTATTCATTTTCTTTATCCTATTAATTCTTAATAATCCCTATGAATACACTTACCCACCCAGTAGGAAAAATAACTATGCCCATAATGTATTCCAAACATGTTAGAAACTAGGGTAATGGATAGATTAGAAATTCAAGGTTTCTGTGGCTTCATCCTGACAGTCACAGGAATATCAATAATATTAATGACAATAATAATGATAACTGACTCTTTTATGGCTAAATCTTTTCACCACTAGAGAGTATGTTGCATAAAGGAGGGGGCAGTGTAAAATAATTTGAAGAGTATAAAGGTAATGAATTTTTTAAACAATAAAAACAAATAATAACTAAAAAGCAGACTAAGCACTTGAAATAGTTGTATCATAATATTTTCATTTTGAATGTGGTTTTGTTTTTTCTTCTTCTTTTTTTTTTCTTATTTTAAAAGATCTCTCCCCACACTTTGAAGAGCATGATGTCATATTTATGTCCTGATCTAGAAATCAAAAACCTATACCGTATTCATGGCTTAAAAAAAACATAAGGAATAACCATACAAATCATTTCTCTACACTTCAGCTAGCTCATCCCTCAGCAGCACACACACACACACACACAAATATAAATAGGCAGTATAATCTAACAGTCATTTAAATTAAAAAAAAATACTTAGTATTATTATAAACGTACTGAATTGTTCTGATTTTCCTAATTTCCCCTCAGTCTGGTGAAAAGCCCACCATGCAGCAGCACTGGCTGGTTGGAAGAAGCTAGAGACTAGACTGGAAATGAGAAGGCTTTGGCTAGAGCCAGATAGGCCAGCCTCTGTGTGACCCTGAGTTGTTTCTGATTCTACCTCTCCTGGTCTCAGATAGATTGGACTCCACTTCTGATGACTTTTCCAGCTCTTTTATATCCTCTGACTCAACCCAGGAGGGTGATAAGGATTGAGACCATAACTCTTCCTGCAGTGGAGTACACTGGCGGGGGTGGGGTGGGGGGGGCATCCTCCAAGTCTTGCAGCAATGCTGATAGCAGAACCAGGGCAACGGAAAAGAGTTAAAGGAAGCAACTATTTTGAAACAGTGTGCCAACCCCTGATGTATACACACCTTCTCCCAGATAGCCAATCAAACTCTCTCTAAGTGCTAATATGAAAACATTTTGCAGATGTAATTAAGGACCCATATCAGTTAATCTTAGGAAAGGGAGATTATCTGGGTGGGTGTGACTTAATCAACCACAAGAGCCCTTTATAAGCAAAGTGATTTTTTTTCTCTGGCTGGTATTAGAGGAAGATGTCAGAAAGACAGGTTCTCCTTAGCCTGGAAGATGCAAAAACCATGTGGTTAATTGCCTTTGGGGGTCGCATGGCAAGGAGCTGAGTGAGAGTGGGCCCCTGGCTGACAGCTAATAGGTAAATGTGACCTCAGTCATCCAACCACAAGGAAATGAATCGTGCTAACAACTGCTGAGCTTGGAAACAGATTCCCCTCTGCTCCCCCGCCCCCTCCCGCCCCCAACCCCCGGCTGCCCTAGACCCTCCAGAAGAGAACTCACACCAGTCAGCATGTTGATTTCGACCTTGTGATACTCTGAGCACAAAACCCAGCCACATCATGCCCAGACTACTGACCTACAGAACTGTGAACTAATAAATGAATGCTTTTTAAGCCACTCAGTTCATGGAAATTTATTACCAGCAATAGAAATCCAACACACTTCCACAACTAGAGAAAATTGAATAGACTTTTCTTTTATCAAAAAAATACTTCTTGATCAATTTATAATTTCCTCTTTATACGGCTCAGCTGAAATTTTACTCTGCTTTCTTTAAGTTATCTATCAGAAATCACTAAGTCAGTCTTTCTCCAAGTATACTGAACTGGACCTTCCTCTGCCTTAAGGCAACTTTCTCTCAGGAGAAAACACAGGCTTCCCAGAGGTGAAGGCACTTCTATTCCACAGCATTTCCTACCCTAGGACCTCTTTGTTTTGTGCAGATTTGAAGTTTAAATTGGAGTGACTTCATCCCAGGATTCCATCCTTCATTTCAGATTGGTTAGGAGTCAGCAAGCTGTTTGGTCAGAAAGCTGGGGTGCACTGGAAATTCCCCAGTGATTCATTTATGAAGAGGATGACAGGGGCTCTGAATGGGCAAGGACAGCAACAGTCACAAGAAAGAATTAAGAGTATCTTTAAATCAGCCTCCTATTGTTCAGAATCATGCAGTTTCCAGTCTTCACTTTTGGGTCGGTCACTGAAACTAAACTGCATGAGTCAAAGTCAAGGGCACCTGGAGGCCTCTAAAACAGGAGAATGTTATAGGAAGGATATAGGAAAAATACTAAAGAGACCATTTTTTCCTAAGACCATCGAAAGCTGAAGAGTAGGTGTGTTTTGTTTTTGTTTTTGTTTTTTTTTTATTTCATGTTTGATCAACCGTTTTCCTAAAAAGAAAACACCAGCGATTTCACTAAAGGCACAACCAGAGTGCCACCATGTGGTGGAGCCTTTACGGATTGACATGGATTTACAGTGACTTGCAGACCGAGGGAGTATTGCAAGGTAAGAAAACTTAGAAGAATGAGTAAACACACTGTAGTAAAAGCCAAAAAACTTAATGCTAAAGATTATATGTCTTCCAAAGCTTAGTGATAGGCTTGATTTTTTTTTAACTATCACATTCCTAGAAGGTGTGACAATGACTCTCAGTTTTATATTTAATACCACAAACTTATCATTGATGTGATTTTTAAAATGAAGTTATTTTATTTAATTGCCTTGATTATTTTCAAAAAGAACGTGACTAGCACTAGCACCTCTCATGGGACATAATGGTGTTTGCTCTGGTTCAAGAATAACCACATTTATGCAAATTCCTGATGGCTATCAGCTAATACTTGAGCGTTACTAATGATGGTGGTACTAATGATAGTGGATTTTTGGTTTGTTTTGTTGTAGGTTGTTGTTATTGTTGAGCAGATAAAAAAGTGTCACCCCATTTCTCAATTAGAGTGGTTAGTTTCAATTACTTCGTGTCCTTTTCTCACTCTGCTCTATGTTTAAATTCTGAAAGAGAATGTTTGATTAGCTTTGCTTGATTATCCAATCAACTTTTATCCAAGAGTCTTGATTTTTAGACTGGCCAAAACTACATGCAATGAAGGGATAGTTCCCAAAAGGGAAACTAGGCTAACAGTAGGAAAATAACAGGTTAAAAATAAACAGCAGATGACAAACACACTTTGTGATGTTTCCAGGACTAGTCTACCTCTGGACACTGCCATAGACCAAAGGTGTGGCATATGTGCCATAACGTCCAGTGTCTACTTACTGATCTCATTGCTGAATGATGCAGAGCTTCTGATCAGTTGGAAGTTTTCTGGTCCACGGGCATTCTGCCAGTGTGGGCTCCTCAATTACAGTTTCATTATCAAAGTCACTGATGTCACCTGTCACTTGATTATAAGCCTCCCAGAGAAGACAATATTTGAGGGCCATTTCTCACATAAAGACATTTGTGTTTTGGTTTAATGCTGCATGTTGACTTAGTCTCAATTTTCCCCTATAATACAATGGGAAAAATCAACAAAGTACCCACAAAGGACCTGAGGCCCTTTTGACACCTCAGTGATATAACTTTTCCCTTTTGTAAGAAGATTAAGGCATCAATAATACTGTTGCTGTTGCTTTTTTTGTAAATTGTGCTAATGTCTTTGTGCCCCTTCCAAGATAGAACTTGCCTATGATGAAAGAGATTCATGTAGTGTGCAAAGATCCCTTAGTAAAAGTTTTTCTTTGATATTTATACTGTTTAAATGTTCTTTACCAAAAAAAAAAAAAAAAAGAACAAATCTCCCATTCTTTGAGGACTTATGACTTCCTACTCTTTAGGTATTATATAGTCTATATATAGATTAGAGAGAAATACTGTGATCAGTGTCTCAAACCAAGGAGAAAAAAAAATATTATAAAGTGTCATTTGGCCACTTAATTTATCACCTGGATGAAATTATGAAGATGTAGCTGAACAGACTCATTCACAAGCCTCTGGCAATCCCTGAAGCTTTGACTTCCAAGACTAAGTTTTTTGGTATTTCATGATTTCTATTTCATTGGAATCAAAGAATTGGTACATCTGGCCCCAGAGAGACAGTCTAGGCTTGTAGGCCCTCAGACTGTTGCTTCCAGGAAGCCACAGCTCTCTCCACAACTGCTCCGCTTCTCCTGTGATCTCTTCTCTCACTGATGTCTGCATGATATTATTCTCATAGAAAATCATGGAAATAAAGATTATTAAAATCATGGAAGTAAAAATTATTAGAATTATATAAAATAATTATTAGCATTAAAGATTATTAAATTATTGAAATAATGAATATTAATATATTAAAATTAAAAGGACTATTTAATCATATATATGCTATCAAATATTAAATAGCTTTAAAATCTCTTTACAAACTGTTGCTATTAGGTTTGGTTAATTTCTGAGCAGAAAAAGATTCCAAGTTTTTCTTAGTATTACAGCTTTTAATAGTTGATTTCTGAGATTTTTTTTCCTGGAGAATTATTTTTAAACTATTTTCAAAATAAATTGTCATACTATAAAATCTACTAAGCTGCAGGTCATTTTTTCATCTCTGTAGTTGATTCATTTTAGCATTTCATCTAAATGCTATTCTCTACAATAGCTTTTTTTTTCTAATTTCTATAAAAAAGTCATTAGAGAGAATAATTCTCTCAAAACTGTCCTATTATTTCTAGGCAAACAGCAAAAACAATTTGTTGGTTGTAAAGAGAATCAGTTGAGGGGATGTATCATTGATATATGTGTATGCTGCCTTTGTCAGGTTTCTGGTAATTGCTGTGCAGAAAAAAAACAGTACACGACTGAAGAAAAAAAAAGATTATAATGTGTCCAATAATCTAGCCATTGGTAATGATTAAAAATGTTAAAAATAAGAATTTATATTCACCTTGTGCTTTTTCTTCTAATAAACTTCCCATCCCTTCCTTTTGAAGATGAACAAGTTGATTCGTAATCAGTTTTACAGTACAGAAGCTCATTTTGTGACTTTCCACAAGGTAAAATCCCACTCCTTAAGTTCACATATGAGGCATTTCACAACGTAGCCTTCGTTACTATTAATTCAGCTCATTCCCAGCATTTTTTTTTTTCTGGCTATCTTCATGTTGCTATTACCCAGGGATACATATACATTCTTGCTTCTGATCTTTTATCATGTTGTTCTCTGTACCTGGAATACCTTTATGTTACTCATCGCTCATCATCTAGATTTGGGGTCAGTAACTATGGTTTATGAACCAAATCTGGTCTGCTGCTCTGCTTGTTTTTATAAATAAGTTTTATTAGAACATAGCCAGTTGCCTATGATCTATGACTGTTTCCATACTACAGCTGTCAAACTGAGTAGTTAGAACAGAGACTGTCTGGCCACAAAGCCTAAAATATTTACTATTTGGCTCTTTATAGAAAAAGCTTGCTGACCTCCAACTTACATCAATACCACTTTTCTTATGAAGTAATCATTCCATCTTAGTCTCCTAATCAGTAGATCATTTTTGTAATTCTAGAGCACTCTTGACAAGACACTAAAGAGTATCTTCCTCTGTTTGCAAATGTGGTTATACATCTATCCTTCCCAAAGCATCTGTTTCTTCCTTGTAGACAGAGACTACTTAATTTATTGCTATATGACCAGTTCCTAGTGCAATGCCTGAAAGAGAAAGTGCTCAGGCCAGGTTGGTGGCCTAATAAATAAAGTATGTGAGGAACTAAAATATTAAAACATATAAACCAGAAAGTTATAAGGCAAGCAAAATGTTTTCTACTTTCTTTGAGTATGTTATTTGTTATAGCTTTACAGGGATTAGAGACTTCTTGATTGGTGGGGGGCAACTCTTCTCTAACTTAGTTGTATTCCATAAAGTAAAATCAAATGATACTGTAGTCAGCAAAGGCCTAAAACTACACTACTTTCAGGAAACTCAATGTAAAAAGAGTGTCTATAAAATATTGTCGCTGACTTCAAAAATCATCATCAAATATATCAACTAAATGAATATAATCCTTTTTAAAAAAATTCATTGTAAGAGACCATACACTCCTAGGAATTCCATTAACTGAAAACTTGTTCAAATTATCTATTTAGGAAATTCATTCTCAGTCTGTGGCACTTGAATTTAACAGTCTCCAATGGTGATAAATTCTCTGCCTTGGGGTGAAGGAGTGTTTATTTTTCTCATATGTTCCAAAGACATCTAGTGACATGTGTTATGAATAAGGTAGCAGATAAAAATTGGGAAATGCTCTTTTGACTCTAACAAAGTATTCTTATAAAGCAACTTTTTCTTGTACGTATTTGTAATTAGCTCATTCAACAAACGCTGGCTGAGTTCTCATTGTACAAGAAGTGTTCAGAAGGCAATTCCAAATGGGGTGTTTCAAAAATGTTCGGAGAATGGCAGCATCATAAGAATGCATATGAGGCCCCGTAAACACATAATGAATATTTATAAAAGAAAAATTTTAATCATAGAAATAAAAATTATTAAAATTATATAAAAGTAATCATTGATATTAAACATCTAGCCACATAGAGTCAGATATGACTGGAGGACTGATGCAAACTCAGACCATCAGATCAAAATTGGGCAAGGGAGCATCAGCCCTTACCACTGTGGGGGTGGGTGTCTTCCTCCTTTTCAAAGGCCAGTCACAAGAGCACAGACGACACTGGATTGGTATGTAGGATCCAGAACTCTAACAGATAAGGTCAAATGGGGGAAAAACTGAAGCAAAGAGCAGACTTAAGTGTAGAGTTGGAAAAGTTCAATCTAGAGTTAGATCTCAGGGCTAAGTAGGCTATTAACAGGAAAGCCATAGGTTAGGAGCTGAATAAACAGAGAAGCAGAACAGGGGACAATAGAATGAATGACAATGTCCAACCAAAACTTCATGAACACGGTGTCTCCTAGAGTTCCCTTTTCTTGCATGATGACAAAGTGGAAAGCATGTGGGTCAGAATGGGCTAAAGGCACAAGGTCAGAGCAAACATTAGGCTCTGTGTTCAGACTAGAGGAAACAAGTAATAGAAAACATCAAATCACCCTTAATAGCAATCGGCTACTTCTATCTTTTCATGTTGAAAGAATTTAGAAATATAAATTCAGGCCACCTCTGAGGATATAGTTTTTAAACTGCTGAACACAAAACGCACCTACAAGGAAACTGCTTCTCTGATATTTTTTCTCTGCTGTCTTCCCTCTTTCCAGCCCTCAGAAAAGCCCTATAAGGCAGATACAGATGAGAAGTCTGTCAGGAGACACTCCCTTTATGACCCATATATTTACAGTCTGAAGCACTGTAAGACATATAACTCCTCCAATAATCCACAGAAGAATTTATAGTGAGGCCTCTCACAAAAAGAAAATGCCTCCCAGGCACAAATTATTATCCTGTTTTTATTTTGTAGTATGAATGGTGGTTATATTCACCTGCAAGTGAAGTACAAAGAACACTGCAATTCAGAATCAAAGATCTGTGCTCGCTAGTTACTTTTTGTACTGACAAGGAGCTTCATACAAATAGAAATGCAATGATGCTTATTTTTCTGAAACCTGAAATTGTAATGCTCTTACTGATATTCAGCTTTCTGTAGCATTCTTGAAAACTAAGAGGAAAAAAAAATGACTAAGCAACCACAAAGCAATAAAAGGACACTGAAAATATCTGTTATTTGTTTGTTTATTTGTTTTAGCATAATGGACCTCCTTAAGCCTAAATTGACTTATAGGGTCAGGAGGAACATGCCTAGTGGGATCGTTGTTACAAGATACAACCACTTTATAAACCAGAAACTTTTCCTATTGCCCTCTTCCAGTTTATCTCTGAGAGACAACTCCACCCCACTCCACTTCTATACTAAACTAATAATTCTTTAAAAAATAATGAGTAGGAAAGGAACCTGAGAGGACATGTGGAGTTAGATTTCCAAGCTAGGCTAATTATCAGACTCCCCCGGGAGCTATCAGAGACTACAGAAATAAAAGGAACAAATCTCTGGGCTCAATACCCTGAGAATAAGGTTCTTAAATCTGGGGCGTAGCTCCCACTTTTGCATATCAAAGGATTTCCCAACCAGGTTTAGGAACTACTGATCCATTCCATTCTCCCCACACAGAAAAGGCTACCCCTAAATCCACAGAAAAGGCCACTCCTAAATCACCCCCTCTAAGACAAAGATTCCTTTTTTAAAGAAAGAAGAAATGTTCTGGTTTTCAGTATAAAATACATTTACACTTCAAAGCCCACCTAGAAACAATCTACATATCTAGATTCTATTTAAATAGTTACATTTAGATTAAGATTTCACCTCACAAAGTAATTCATTATTAAAATTACGCATGTTCTCTCTTTTACTGTTATTTTTACTCTTAAGCATTTTGAAAAGCATAAATAAAAGAGTAAAGTGTAAAAGTAAAAACACATTGTCCCGAATAGGTTGATTTATTTTTATATTTACCTCAGATCTTTTTTGTTATTGTCAGTTTATTTTGAGAAATAAAATTTTGGAGGAAATGTTAAGTTTCCTCTGTTTCTCTCATCAGTTCTGTTCTATGTACCATCTCTCCTTCTCCAACAAGTTAAACACTGTCACAGGTTTGTTATATAAACAGTTCATAATTTTCTACTTTCACCCCACATTTGTATCCAATAGCAATATATACGTTGATTATTTTTTAAATTTGCATTAATGATCTACCATATTCAACATTCTGAAACTCACTTTTTTCTTCCAACATTATATTTTCAAGATCTAGCCATGTTGATGCATGTGCATTGAATTAATTCATCTTAAATACTATATGAACATTCTGTCATATAAATATACCATCACAATATATCTTCTATTCCCTTATTGGTAGACATTTGAACTTTTAAAAACTTGTTGCATTCACACACAAAAAAAATTCTGCTGGAGTATCAATGTATTTCCCTCTTAATTCACAAGTACAAAAAATTTTATAGGTATATGAGTTTAACTGCAAAGTTGTAAGGTATATACATTTTTCAAATTTACCAGATAGAGTCATATTATTCTCCAAAGTACTGATTACAACTTTAATCAGCAGCCTATGATGGTGCTCAGTTTTCTGCATCTTTGCCAACATTTCATTATCAGTTCCTCACAAATTGTGGGAATCTGATCCATTAAAACTTCAATTACTTGTGACATTGAGTATATTTTTATGTGTGTATTGTGCATTCAACATTCCTTAACACATTTATATTCTGAGCAAAACATTCCCTTAGAGAAATGTCTTGACCTGACATTTCTCTGCCTCTCTTCCCATTTTTCCTACCCATTCACCCAGTTTGCATTTATTATCAACAATAATGGGTCCATTCAGGATAGGAATTTATCATGATGAGAGGATTATTAAAATAACTCAATGAAAATTCCAAATCACCTCAACATGTTCTATAAATATTTATTGAGCACCTACTAAATGACAACATAGTATGGTAAAGTGTGCAATATTTGCAGCTAAACTACATGATTTCGAATCCTGGCTCCATCATTTCATAGCTGGGTGACCAAGGAAGTTTTCTTAACCTCTCTGAGCCGCAGTAGCCGCATATATAAAGTGGACATTATATATAAAGTTGTATTAGATAATAAACATGAAGTATTTAGCACAGTGGTCAGCACATAATAAATACTCAAATATTAGTTGTTATTATTATTGTTGTGAAGATGTCATTATTTGGTAGGAGGGCAATAGCAATAACTGTCATGTGTTGTGTTCCCCAGAAAGTATACTCTAGTTAGAGATTAGCATGTAGGGTATGCTCTTGGGATTACCATATAAAATGGAAGGAAAGTGAGGAGGAGCAGCCAAATTAGACCTGTATTGATGCATTTGTTCAGTGATTCAATATCCATATTTACAACCTATCAGAAATATCAAAAGCATTGCCCTCAAACCATACCAATTATAAGAAGGAGGGGGTGGAGAAAGGGGAAAGGAAGAGAAGAGGCAGAAAAGAATAGTCTCTGGAACTATTCTAAATATTTTACACATGTTAACTAACATAATCCTCACAAAATCCATATAGACAATCCTGAGTTAACAAACGACAAAAATGAGAGAATTTAAATAACTAGCCCACACCCGCAGCTAGAAAATAGTACAGCTAGAATATTAACCAAGAAAATGCAGCTTCAGAAATCATGTTCTTAACCACTGTCCAGTACTGCCAGAATGAATGTGAATGCCACCAGCAGGCTTTATTAGTTTATCATTGTCATTTATATTATTGCTCTCTACCAGACATTTTGCTAGGTATTTTATTTACATTATATAATTTAATCTAATCCTTATAATAACTCATGAAGGGCTATATTTTATCCCCACATACAGCTGAAGAAATTAGGAGATGTTAAGTTACTTCCCCAAAGTCATAAAAATTATAGTAGAGCCAGGATTTCATTCCATGGTTGTTTGGCTCTGAAATTCAGTGTTCTTTCCTATTACAATGTGGTTTTACTTTGACAAAAGACTTTCTTTTCCAGAAAACTGATGACTATATCATACCTCTTATGTCATGTCTTCCCTCAGATAAATAATATCAATTTGTTAACTTCCTTATTGTTTGCATTGTCTCATATTGGCATCCTTTGAATATTCTCCATGTACACTGCTATATTTAATTACAGAAGCAGAATTGAGCATGTAGAGGTTTTGACAATTTTGAGTATAGAATGGGAAAGGTGCCAAGTGTTTCTTACATTCTGAATTCTCATTTAGCATTTCAATGCCATAATTACCTTTTCCAGAACAAAATCGCTGCACTGACTCATATTTAATGTGCTTTCTGAAGTGACCAATAGACCTCTTTCTATGGTGCTCTTAGTTTAGATTCCCAAAATGTGCTATTTGTATAATTGCTTTAAAAGTATCCTAAGAATTTTAACTGCTTATCAAGTTTGTGCGACTATTACCCACTCCTAATTATCCTATTTTTAAATTTAAATATTTGACTGATAATAAAAATTTTCAAAATCTTTCCTTACTAGATTTACCGAAGAGAAATTTTTATAGAAAAGATATAAAATAAGAGGAGTTTTACATAAATCTAATGTTATTTATCTATCACTATCCAAAGGTACAACTTAAAGGTTGCTCTCTTTCTAAAGTGTATTAATTCTAATTAGGTGCCTCAAATACTTCTTAGAAGTATATGTGTGCGTTTGTACATATTTATTTATTCACATGTATATAAATTGACATAATGGGACTCTAAGAAACTGGAACAGTCTAAACAACTTGCAAACTTCCATCTCCTAAGAATATCTTAAATATATCTATGGGAGAAATTATCTTATTTTGTTGGGAAACTGACAAATGGGCCTTTAAGTTTTGCAAAGATAAAGCAACCAATACACATTTTTCTTGAGGAAGCCCCTTCAATGTAGTATAATCCAAATGTAATTCTTTTAGTCTGAGACAATAAATATTCTGGAGTCATATAAATTAAGTCTCTACAAACACCCATTCTGTGTTGGAAAAATGTTTTTCTCTCTATGGATTTAGACTGCCCTTACTTGTTCTTAGATACTCTTTTTATCCAAACAGCATCACAAAAATCATGGGTAGTACCCTAGGGACTCTAGTTGGACATGCATGTATATCTCTGGCCTCACACTGGAGGAGAGGGAGGACATATCTGAGGATAGATCTGTGTTTGATGCATCTCCACAATGACAGATCTGTTGGTGACTCACCATTCCCACAGGACTATGGGAAAAATTCTGAGGTCAGATTAGTTTATTCTGATGAGTTTTGGGGGTTCTAGAGTAAATCCATAACCCTCTGGGTAGAGATGTTGTTTACTTTTAAGGAGATGAATTTACCTACTGAACTATCAGTCATGCCTTTTCTATCAACATCCACCCCCACGATGTCATCCAGTCTCATGGCATTAAGTAAAATGTACATGAAAGCTTCTAAATTTTTATCCTCAGTTCAAACCCCTTCCTTAAACTCCAGACTCATAAATCCAATTGCCTACTCGAGATATTCACTTGGATGTCAAATACATCTCATACTCAACATATGTTTAAAACTGAGCTCTTCATCATCCCACAAACTTATTCCACCTTCAGTTTTGTACTTTTTGGTCCCAGACAATTCTATTCTTTCAGTCATAAACCAAAACCCTTGAAGACATCTTTGATTCCTCTTTGTCTCATACCGAACATCTGACATATCTCACAAAGCTACATTCAAACTCAATGCTTACCACCCCGACTGCTACCACAGAGTCCAATACAGCAAAATCTCTCCTCTGGATTATTGCAATCAGCTTCTAACTGATCTCACTGCTCTGTCCTAACTTCCCCTGCAGGCAATTCTCAACCCAGCAGCCTGGTGACTTTCATTCAGATAGTGTCACTCCTCTACACCGTATCCTCCCTTCATTCAGAGGAGTGCCTTACAATCACCTACAAGGTCTCTTATAATCTACTTCCCCTCGGATTCCCTATGCCCTCCCCAACCTGGTCCAGCTACATCTCTGACTTCATCTCCTTATATTTCCCCATTTTTCATGTCATGGTAGACATAGTGGTTTCATTGCTGTTCCTCACATATACAAGAAATTCTCTCAATTCAGGGCCTTTGCACCTGTTGGTCTTTGTGACAGAAATGTTCTTCCTCCAGATGTACACCTGGCTCGCTCTCTCGTCTTCTGAGATCTTTCCTAGATGTTTCCTTCTCAGTAAGGGCTTTCTTAACCACCCTACTTTAAACTGTATCTTAAAATAAATCACATCAACATTCTTCATCCCTTACCCTGCTTTATTTTTTCCCCAAAGCTTATCACCATATAATAACATCTGTATTTCTCCTTAAGTATTTTGTTTATTGTCTAACTTCTCTCACTAGAACATAAGCAGTATAAGGACAGGAATTTGTCCTTTTTTTTAACCACTGGTTTCCCAGGACCTAGCACACAATTGTTCAATAAATATTTGTTGACTAGATTATTAAATGCCTCCTAGAAAAAGAAGAATCTGGGATAGGAGATGGAGAGTCATCACCAAGGTCATTTTAGGGGGCCTGGTATTACTTTGATCTGTATACCCAGGGCACTCCCAGTGTAGGTGGGAAAGGGGGATGGAGTACTGTGAGGGAAGTCCTGAGAACATGACAAGGGGCATTTAGTGATTTGGAGGGTAACCAGCTCTATGTATAAAATTTCTGAGCAAACCGAGTTGTAAAAGGAACATAGCCTCCATGCATGTGTTCTAACCAAAGAGTCTTCTGCTACAAACCATCATGCAGAACTATTAAATATAATTTGGGAGCAACATTTGTTTATTATAGAATTTAAAACATCAAATTGGATTTGGAGAATTGGTTTTATTGAAGGTATATGATTCAGCCTCCAGAGGACAAATCCTTGAAAAATAAGGTCCCAGCATAAGCATGTTCACCACTATTGATCTAAAGGCTTCGCAAAACAATCCTAGGAGCCTGATTAGAATTCATGTTCTCCATTTGGCTTCTAGTGTAGGGCCTTGATCATTATTGGAAAGATACAGCTGTATGGGCACTTTGACCCTTGTATTTACTAGGCTTTACTCAGAATAAAGTAGCTCTAGGAGGAAAAATTAAAATTAATATATTCTATGTGTTAAGAAAAAAGACCTAGCTTTAAAAAAATGATTATTCAGGGCATAAGAATTTTATGGACAAGGTAGATTTTTAGAGAGGTGAACTAGACACATACAGCTATATGTACAACTATATAAATGAAAAAGCTTGGTAAAGTACTAGCAAAGAGAAAGGTGTGGGTACCTAGGACTCTGAACAAAGGATCTTAGATGACCCAGGAGCCACTTGACATTGTTTATTTCCTAGTTTGGCATATGTCCATGGTTCTGGAAGTAGCGGGTTCCTTGAAGCATCTCCTGCTGTAAGTGCTATATACCACCATCGGGTCCTTTAAATGCAAATGCTATTGCTTCAGAACTGTGGATCAGTGCTACGTGAGAAGAGATTCTGAGAAAACTGAAGGGGCTGGGCTCTGTCTCTGAGTGCAGAGAGAAAAGGCAATAGCACAAGCAGATGCAGGATCCACCATCAGCAATGACCATAGCTAAGTAAGTTACTTATATTTCACAGGGGCAGTGAAGTTCCACTGACCTCTGGGCTTTAGAGAGAGAAAAAGGAGAGAGAAAAAAAGAGAATGAGAACATGAAGGAAATAAAAGTAAATAAATTGTTTCCGACCTTTCATCCCAAGCATTTCACAGCAGCTGTTCAGCCTTCCTCACTTCCTGCCCACACAATATTCACCTATGGGAGTAATGAAAGCCCCCAGGAAGCTGTGCAGAGACAGTTAAAATGCACGAGGTACTTAGTGTCTCATTCCATGTCCAGAGAACAGTTAATTCTATGTTTCTCATCCCTATTACAGCCTTAAATGCCAGTTCCTTAAGTCATCACTCTCATTCCCAGCTGATTCATTCTTGACTTAAGCAACTTCTCACCTAAATATCCCATTAAGTAGTAATTTTGAACTTCTGCAAAACAGTTGACAATGCTAATCTGAGAGAATTAGATTCAGTTGGTTTTGGGAAGTGCTAAAACATGGGTGATTTTTATAAGCCCCAGGGATGATTCTAATGTAGTCAGTTGAGAATCATTACCCTCAACAATCCTCACCTCCTAGTCTTATCTTAAATTTAGTTTCCCCCTCCAAATATTGCTTTCCTTTGAGTGCTTTCAAGTTTAGGCTTTCTTTCAGAAATCTCAAATGCCTCAGGACAGGGGATGTCACTTGTCTTTTAGCTACTAAATGCTGAAGGAACTTCCTGCTGCAATCCTTCCTTCCATGAAGATCTGAGGCTACTGCACCCTTTAACCCTTACTCATTAATATTAGTTATCCACCTTCATTTTCCAAGCCATCTTCTGCCACCATTCTGAGGACTTCTGGGAACATGTAAACCCTCATCCGGTATCCTGGCTTTATAGTTCTTTAGCCTTTAGAATTAATTCCTATTATTTCCTCATGACAGCAACTTGGGCTTTGTTGTTATCAACAGCTACTCCAACTCAGAAAGCATATGCACCAGTATTCAACCAGCCCGTGTTATCTTCTTTCCTCCCAGCTCTCACCTACTATACCTCCAATCTCTATTTAGGGTCTGATCCAATCTTTGAGCTTCACCAATTTCTCCCATATTTCATCCTGTTAAGGGTTTCACTTCCTTCCACATTCAGTCTAGTCCACTAGGCACATTGTATTAATCACTTCTTCACCATCCTTCTCAATCCCTTCCTTCTTGTTTGGATTCACCTGTCCTGCAAAGTCTCAAACATGAATCGAGCCAACCGTCTAGTCACTTCCACTCTCTGTGATATATACACATTCATAGTATCTGATCTTGTTTTTGTGATCACAAAGAGAATAAATATATTCCCAATTCTACCAGCAGTTTTTCCATTAGCCACAAAAAGTAAATATAAAGTACTAAAAGTTTATATTTAATGTGAACTGTCATTTAACCTTCACATCAACCTTCATAGGCAGTGGCAGTTATTATTCCCATTTTATACATGAGGAAAATAAAGCTCAGAGAGATGAATAACTTACCCAAGTTCACATGGGTGTCATGTGGCGAAGCCTACATGCAAATCATTATCTATTTGACTCTTGAGTCTCAGGTCCTGAGCTGCTATTTTATATTGCCTCTCTCTGTGCTATACAGTTGTCCTCAAAGAGGTCCAAATAATGAGATTGCTATTTAAATTGTATTTCTTTATTTAATCATTTATTTAAATAATGATTTGGTTATATGTTATATTGCAAAATTTCTCATAATATAAACTAATCGATATTTTCTAATTAAATAAAATCTAGAATATTAGTAAAGTTTATTTACTTATTTATTAACAATAATTCATGCTTAAGACTGAAGTCAATAAAAGCTCTATCAACATTTCCACCCACATAAAAATGGTGTTTATTTCCTTATAACTTAGTTACCAACTAAACTAGGTTGATCTATATTATGAGTTTTCTAAAACTGAACTGGATTCGAAATTTCTAACTCATTCTCACCATATCCATTCAATTCTTCCTATTTTTATATTGTTTTAAAATACTTTCTAAGACAATGAAAGATGGTGTAACTCCTTTAGAAGTTAAATAATTGAAAAGAGAAAAGTAAAAGGACATAAAGCAAATATTCAACTTCAAATGAAATATTCTTGATAGTTATGCAAGCTTGATTGTGCAGACTTACTCCATAGATTTTACATGGTATCAGTGCCAGCAACATACGGGTAGTGGTTGATTTCTGCCCACTTTTTGTGAGCAGCTTCCCTCATAAATCCCCAAAGTTAATCAAGACAAAAAGTAGTCTTGTCTATTCCCTTTAAAAGCCTGAAGCAATTTGTCTGGAAGCCACATTGCTAAGGTAAAGATAAAGGAAAGGAGCATTGAGGGCAACAAGAAAGGATAAAAAATGTGGAAGAATGTATACAGAATTAAAACCACCATGGTAAGGAGTGACTACTTATTACTCTGGAAGCATATTGCCAATTATAAGGGAGAATTAAAAAACTGAGATTTTAGGAAGACGATCCTGATTCATTCTACTGTGCTAGGTAAGTTCTGACTATAAATTCCCTGTTCCTTATTCATTCAATGATTGCAAAATAAATGAATGTAAGTTTTATACTCAGCAAATTGTGCATGTAATAAATGGTTAAAGAAAAACAGAAGAAAAAACAAAGCAGAACACATAAATAACCATCTTCACAAGAGCAAGCTGCATTCATATTTAAAAGGAAGAAAAAGGTCAGGGTTCAGGGATTCCTGCATTCCAGACATACTCCTCTTGACCCTCATTGTGTAGAAGCAACCCACTTCCCCTTGAGAGTCAAAAAAATTTACCCTGCCCAGTACAGTAATCCCCTTTTTTTGCCTGTTGGTTCAATGTCATGATGCCCAAAGTGGTCAAATATTCTCAATTTCCAATTCAATGGAGAATATCCCCTAGTGGAAGCACTCCTCCCTTTGAAATTATAAACTCTGGTAAGCAGAGCCCAAAGTTCTATCCCATGATTTCTGGATGCTGGCTATGAGAATCTTGGATATGAGTGAAATAGTACTGTATACTGGATGCTGATTTAGAGCAAATGCCGTATCCTGGAGCACTGCCCCAGCCCCACAAGATATTGCACCCTAGCTGGTGCCATAACTGAATCATTAAAAGGTCATTCCACCATTCTATCAAATCAGTTGTTTTAGGGCAATGATGAACATGGTAATAACAGTGATTTCCATGAACAGGAGCCTACTGCCACATTTCATCTTCTGTGAATGGATTTCCTTGGTTATAAACAATGCTGTACGAAAGCCATGATAATGGATAGGGAATTCTATCAGTCCATAGATGGTAGTTTTGGCAGAAGCACTGCCAACAGGCAAGGAGATTTGGAAAGCAGTTTGAGTACTCAGCAATGGCTGTAGCCAGGTTGGCCTTGGTGAGTAGAAGTTCATGTTGCTGAGCCCATGCATAACCTCCCTTCCTGCCACCATAGTCTTTTTTCCCTTAGCTCAATGGTAAGTAACAGGAGTAGCTAGGGAAGGAGGCTCACTGACATTCACAAAACACATCATCTCGTCTACCTGATTATTAAAATCTGCTTCTTCTGGGATCACCCTTTGGTGAGCATTCACATGGAACACAAATATCTTCACACTGGATGTCCATACAAACAAGTCTGTTCACATACCTCTTCCTCAGACTTTCTTGTCACCAACTGTTCACATACCTCTTCCCTAGACTTTCTTGTCACCAATTTTATAATTGTAGTCTTTCAAGTCCCTAACTATCCAGCCAACCCTTTAGCCACAGTCCAGAAACCAATAACTCACATCATCTTGCCTTTTAAGAAAAATGAGCAATTTGAATTTCTGCTCTTTATCACGGTCTTTCAGGGGCATTCCAGAGTGGTCCTTTCATGGTGCAACTATTCACCTTTATGTAGAGCCTGTATGCTTTGCAAAAACATTTGTAAAACCAGGCCCAATTTATTTCTTCCACAGTTAGCTGGTCATAGAGAACTCTCAGAGACCATAGGTTGAGAGGTTAGGAAAAAGAAGGCAACGTGGTAGAGGCACAGGCCATGGGCATCTGGGCCACTTCCTCATGTGACTTGTGCCTTCAGGAACTACTTGAGCTGGATTTAGTATATACCCCTTCCATTTGATAACAGAAGGCTGCTGCGTGTACCCCAATTTATAGCTCAATGGGTCAAACCAGCAGCTCAGGTTACATGGTAACTTTGTGGCCTGTAGTCAAAGGTTCAGTCTCTTCTTAGGCTCTGTAGCAAATCAAAAGATGCTGCTCAATAGAAAAGAATTTTCTCTCATAGAAGATGACAAAGTTTTCTCCAACATTATAGTAATCTTCTCTATTATTCCTCTATAAGATCCTGCCAAAGATTTCATACAGCATTCCTATCCACTATTGACATTTCAAGTCACATTTAATCTGCTGGAGGACCTGTTGAGCTGGAGGATTCCCTTCTCAGATAGCTTACCCACATGGCTGTTGGCAGGACACTAGTTCTTTGCTAAGTGGGTTTCTCTATAGGGCTGCTTGACTGTCTTCCCCCAGAGCAAATAAACCAAAAGAGCAGCAGGAATGAAACAGATACATTTTACAATCCAGTCACACACCCATCACTTCTACCATATTCTACCTGGAAGCAAGGCACTAAGTCCTGCCCTCACTCAAGGGGAGGTGAATTGGGCTTCCCCTTTTGGAGGGAGAAGTTGAAAATTTGGGGACATATTTTCAAACTACTACCATACCTTATTTATAGTAATGAAAAATAAAAATTAGCAGTCTTATAGAAAAATATTGAACATATCTCTCATGATTTGCTTTGATAAAATTCCTAAAAATTAACTATTGGATCAAAGCATAACAATTTTTTGACAATTTCCAATGTACATGGCAAACCAAGCTCATAATGAGTCTTTACTAAGTTGGATTTGTTCACAAGCAATGGATGTCTATGATAATTTCATTGAATGTCAGCCAATGTCAACTTAGTATTTTAAAAAAACCCATTTAAAATTTTTTTCAGTATTTTATTAGTGAAATTATATCTTTTCCTATCATGATTAACACTTTATATTTCTTCTTTTATGAATTGTCTTGAAAAATGCTGCAATTATCTATTAGGATGTTTTATATACTGATTTGGAAAAACTCATTATAAAATTTTTAATCCTTTACCACTCATTTTTACAAGTATTTTACCAATTTCTCATTAATTTAATATTTGTCTTTAAGTACTAAAGTTTCAAAATTTGAATCATCAAATAAATCTATCATTTTCTTTGTAATTTCTTGTACTGTTTCTCTGTTGCCATGTTGTCATTAATTTCAGGAAATCTTTTAAGGAAATCTTCATTTCAGTACAATGAACTCCTTCGTTCTTTATGATAAATGTTTTTTCTTCAAAAGTTCGAGGCTGGTTATGTTATTTTCAGGGCCCCATGAAAAATGAAAATGTGGGGTCCCAGTGCAAAAAGCAAAAAAAAAAAAAAAAGTGTGGTTAAAAGTACTAAAATTTGAAATCTTTTTCTTTCTTTTATGGTGTTTCTCTTAACTTGCCATGGGGTTTTATATTTGCTACTTATTGTTATTATGATTAAATAATAATTAAAAATTTAAAGTATTAACATAAATTTTATTATTTGTCTTTATATTATAAAGGGCATTGAACTTTCATGTTAAATCACTGAAATTCTACAATTCATATTTATAGCTCATACAAGCATATACATTTTGTTCTTACGAAAATGCTAGAGATGATGCACAAAACTAACTCACTTGTTTTTTATTTTGCTTCTTGATTTACACACATTCTACCAACATTCTCTACCTTCGGCTTCCTGATGAATAAGGAAGAACTGAAAGAAAAAGAAACCATATATTGCCCTATGTTTCCCTATTGCACTGTCATCATTTTCTTTTTAAGTGGTTGGCTAATATGAGAAATAACACAAGAAAGAATAGGATAGGGCTCCTTGGTAATTTGTTTTTAGAACGCCATTGCCTTCTTCATGTTTGAAGCAAGTTCCTATTTCAAAGGAAAGCATGGCCTCTCTGGCCCAACAATGGCCCTGCTTATTCTGTGTAACATACTTAATTTATACATCCTTTGAATTTTGGTAAAGCTCCACACATTGAGTCCACCAAAATTCTGTACTTACAGGGCACTCTGAAGTGAAGGTTATGTGCAATGAAAAGGCAAGCAGAGGCAGATGCACTTACTGTTTACATCTCTTCTGTTTGTGATATGTTTCATTGCCCTTCTGAACTTCACGAACCATAAAATAATTGCATATAAAATAATTATGAATTTAAAGACAGAAACAATAATAGAGCACTAAACCAAATGTGAAGCCCCTCAGAGTATGGGGCTCTAAAAGAACTGTAACCACCTTCCAGGAACGTTTGACTATAGGCCACCAAGTTACTATGCTGGTGTTGCTGGTGTTGTTTGACCCACCAAAAATAAATTACATGAAGTGAAGGTAAATGAGAGTCATAATTAATAAAAATCAACTACTAAAAGAAAATGAAAATAGTAAAAATTTAAGCTTAAAGTATACACACAATACACAAAGAAAGAGGCATATATAGACTGGTACCATCAATCAAATGGTTTAAATTGACATTTATAGAATATTTCATACAACAAAAGCAAAATATACATTCTTCTCAAGCTCATTTGGAACATTCACCAAAGGGGACAAGGGCAGATTTAGGGAGACCCCACAATGGAATATTACTTGGGGATAAGAAGAAATGAGCTATCAAGCCATAAAAAAGACAGGAAGGAATCTTAAATACATAATGCTAAGTGAAAGAAGCCAGTCCAAAAGTCTAGCACTGTATGATTCTATGAGATTCTAGGAAAAGCAAAGCTATACAGGCAGTAAAGAGATCAGTGGTTGCCTGAGGTTTTGAAGGAAGAAGGAAGGGATAGTTGAATAAGTGGAGCACAGGAGATTTTTAGAATAGTGAAAACTGTAATGGCGTAATGCATAGAATTATATATTTGTCACAACCTATAGAACCTTATAACACAAAAAGTGAACCTTAAAGTAAACCATGGACCTTGGTTGGCAAAATGTGTCAATATTGGTTCATTAATTATATTAAATGTACACACTATTGCAAAATGCTAATAACAGAGGAAACTATAGGGGGGTCAAATAGGGGGCATTTGGGAACTCTCTGTACTTTCTGTGCAAATTTTCTGTAAACCTGAAACTTCTAAAACAGAATAAAACCTATGAATAAAAAATTTAAAAATCCAGTGAAGATAGTCCTTACTACCTATTTAGAATCCATAGAATTGCTAGAAGTAATCTAGCTTATAAGAATTGAAAGTTACCATTTAATCACTATATCTAATAATAAGAATGGACATTCAGAGATCATCTTGTTTAGCCTCCTTAGTCAATAAATCTTCTCCAAGATACGTGTTACAAATACATAACACATAACAACAAATAACCAAGAATCTAAATAATAAAAATACAACACATAATCTAGGGCAAACAGACCAGCACAGACATAGATATAAAATACATATAAATCATAAATATAAGTAGGTATGTGTATCTATGTTTGTATAGGGAAAGAAAGCAAAAATCCATTAACTCAGGGGTAGCTGCATAAAAAGAAGTATTTGAGAATTTTGGCGCTAATCCCTCTAACCTATTTTCATTACTCTAAGGGAAGTCCATAGAACTCCATAAATGAAAAGATTGACAAGGCCAGTAATGCTGGCCCTGGAATAAGAACTCAAGCTGAAACTCTGAGAAGGCTTTCGTTAAAGTGAGGGATAATTCTCCATACATTACTTTTTAAACACAAGCAGATTTTACATTGAGTATACTTACTTGGGATTCGTATCTGGATTTTGTACAAAGAGGTATAAGAAGAATCTAGAAAATTTACCACAATCTACAATATGATATCAGGCATATTTTTTACCATCAAAGTTCTAAGAGACAATACAGTGGAAAATATTCAGTGTTACAAAAATTGCTTCACTAAGATTCATTACTGCCTAAATATCATCTAAAGATGTTAAAAATGCAGTTTCTGTGGTTGATCCCTAGAGATTCTGATTCAATAAGTTTGGAAGAGGACCTAATCATCTGAAATAAAACCTACAGTAAAATTACCCTATCCTATCTAGAAATCAATAAAATCTGGACCAAAGCAGCTAACAGCTGTCACTGGCTGATATTCAAATCAGATACTCTCTGATATCCTTGAATCTTACCTCATCTTCCAGCTCTAGAACCATCCTAACAAAATGAGATACAAGCAGAATTGGGTTATTGCCCACTTAACTTCTTGATAAATATTCCCCACAAACCTGTCAGTTATAACAACTCCTAGGCACTCAAAAACAGCAAGTGGAAATAGGAAATATCAATATTTTATATTTTAGTTTGCCCTCATTTTGTAAATCATCTACAGATCTCTGATCACGTGGACTTGACACTCATGTGAGAGGTGTGCAGACCACACATTATTTCTCATATGCCCCAATATCAATTTAACATAGTCAATATGATACAGGGGATGATATCTATACCCCTCCCCACCAGCTCAACATGTTTCCTCTTCTCTTCCAGCAAGTGTGCAATAATTAACAGCTGTGGTTTAAGAGCACTCTTCATCCCAGGAACCTTTAAAAATATGCATGGATTTCAATGCTACCTGTATTTAGCTTTATGATTCATGGGCTAAATTTATGATAAAGTACCTAAAACAGTGATGAGAGTATTTCTCTTTTATTATCTATTTATAATTCTCATTCTCTTTTGGAATTCATTTAGTATTAACTATTCCCACTGATGGAGAAAGTGAGGCTAAGAATTTAGATGAGCCAGTTCTGCTTCAGTAAAGTCTTAATTCAAACAAATTTTATTCCAGTGATAATATTTGTTCATAGGACAAAAAAGAATATTCTATCTTCTGTGGAGACGTACAGACAGGGCAGCCTCTATCCTGTTTTCATTTTCCTTAGGGCAATTCACAATATTCAGTAAACAAAATGTCTGCCAGGGGGCAGCAGAATGTAATACTTTCATCCCCAAGAGATTCTAGAAGGTTTTATGAAAGCTACAAGCATATTATGATAATTAACTCAAAATTAAAGCCTCATGATAGTCATGTTACACTACATTTACAAGTAAAGATTTGTCTGAGGGTACCTTATTAAATTATATTAAGGACTTGAATAAACTAAAACTATATTTTCAGACATAAAAATCAAAGAGAAATCCTAATATCTTAAATGATTTACTACCTAATTCAGTCCTTCATAGCTTCTCCAAGTTTTCTTGTTCTCTTGAACCATTTATGGACAGTCGTATTGCTTTTTACAAGCGAAATAATATATTTAAAAATTTAAAGAATACATGGCTATGTTCTCAAAAAATATGACTCATCTTGAAAGAAGCTGGGCACTGTTATTTTTGTTGCTTATGACAGAAAAATATCCTTCCATAATAAGCTGTAGCAGAATTATTGTAGCAAATTATTTCTGAATGTGACATTAAATATATATGAACTAAAGAATTGCACTGTAGCTGGACAGCTCCAGGGAAAGGAAGAGCCATATCAAATCCTTCTCAAATCTTATTCTAAGTCCAAGTAATATTTATTCGGAATCCCTAGCAGGGTGTTTTCAAGCATGTCCTTTTCCTGACTGAGTACTGTCTTGTGTAAGTATAAGCTTAAAAGGTACCTGGGCTAGTCCTTCAGGGAATTCCAATAGTTGAAGCTGATGTCCCAGATTTTATAAAGTGGGCCTTCAGATTTACCTCTTTTAAAGTAATTAGTTTTCATCTGTTTGAAAGCCCTTTTTATTTTGTTTACACTCTTCTGCTATGAGTAATACCCTTTAAAAAAATGGTTTCTAAGGACTTTCGATTAAAGATACTCCACCAAAATAAAGTAATCCTTAAAAGCCATAAAACCAGAGACAAAAAAGAACAAGGGAATAACCAAAACTGAATTCTGGAAGCTAGAAAGCAGATGGCTAAGGGGTAACTGCTTAGAAAACTCGAGAAAGATAAATTCTAAGCTTCAGTGGTAGAAGTTGCGCAGTAACATGAAATAACTGCAGAACTTTCAAATGGATCAGAAACTGATGGCTGTGAGGGCAATGGCATGACTGAAATTCAGAGTACCATTCAAGTGTCGTTTTAAGGAGCAGTTAGACCCTGAGGTCCCCATCCCTACTCAGCACATCTCGACAACTACCTCTGCCCTGCCTCAACAGAAAATTGAAGATTTATTCTTTGGATAGAAATAAAATGAAAGTCCTATCATTGAGGGATATTTCTGTAATCTATTAGTATATAACAAACCACTTTCCAAAAGGTATTGGCATAACATCACCAATTTTTATTAAATCTCATGATTCTGTGGCCTGACTGGGTTGAGTTGAGCAATTATCACTGGGGTTCCCTAATGCAGTTATAGACAGATAGTGGCTAGACTGGAGTCTCTGAAGGCTTGAATGAGTTGTATGTCCAAGATGAATCTTAGCTCACATGCCTTGATCTTCAGCTGAGATGCCTAGAACAGGTAGAGGATGAGCAGATGCTGTTCTTTCCACACAGCCTCTCCATGTCACTAGTTTGTCTTCATCACAGCTGGGCAGTCTCTGGTTAGTTGAAATTCTTCCATGGAGGTTGGTTTCTTCTAAAGCAAGCATTCCAAGAAGCTCAGGGGAAAGATACAAAGAATCTACGACATAAGGTTAGAAGTCATGCAGCATCACTTCTGCCATATTGTATTGGTTAGAAGAGAGTCACAAGGCCAGTCCAGATCCAAGGCGAGTGGACTATACAAAAATATGAATACCAGGATGTATAGCTTATTGGGGATAGGAGCATTTTTAGAGACTAGCTATCACAAGAGAACAAACACCATGTATAGCTGGGGTCTGGAGATACAAAAACAGAGAAATTAAATGAAATATTAAACCTTTCTTCCCTTTCCTCATTAAACCCTCAGAATATCTTAGACCATCCAAAATTGAAGTGCTTCGATTGTGAAGCCTAGAATACACATATAATGCATTAATCAATCTTTTATTCCCTACTTATAGATGTAAGAAGACAGTTAAGGAGCAGCAAACAATACACCAAAACAAAGAAATGAAAAGGAAGTGAATAAACAAGCAATGGTGGGTAATGGAAACTTCAAATCATATCTTTAATATTATCAGAGAGAAAAGGGAACATAGCAAAATCTTGAAACAAAAGCAGGATTCTATAAGCAGTATTCAGCGAATAAAAAGAGTTCTTCAAAATTATACACACAGAGGCAAACAATGTGTGGATGGATGAGGTATTGTGATTTGTATATGATGGAAAATATGAAAAATTAAAGTATTGGAAGATATAGACTTTAAAATAAAGACATGACAAACAGGGAAAATGTTAATATAATTATAAGATATCACAAGTCCTATGATCCAAAACACAGATATTCCAGAGAAAACAGAACAGAAAAAATAGCAGAAAAATTTTCAAAGAAGCACTTAAAGAAAATTTCTCAGAACTAAAAGAATTGAATTTCTCATTCAAAGGTGCTGCTATGAGTTGAATTGTGTCCCCCCAAAGATGTTGAAGTTCTAATCCCCTAGTATTTCAAAATGTAACCTTATTCAGAAATAGGGTCTTTGCAGATATAATTAGGTTAAGATAATGTCATTAGGGTGGGCCCTAATCCATTATGACTGGTGTCCTTACAAACAGGAAATTTTGGCACAGGTATAGATGCATACAGAGAAAGGGCCATTTGAAGATGAAGGCAGAATTTTGGGTGAATCATCTACAAGCCAAGGAATGCCAAAAATTGCCAGTAAACCTCCAGAAGCTAGACGAGAGATATGAAACAGATTCTCCCTCGCAAACCTGCCGACATATTAATCTCACACAAGTAGTCTTCTGAACTGTAAAACAACAAATTCCTGTTGTTTAAGGCCCCGACTTTGCAATATTTTGTTACAGTAGACCTAGGACACTAACACAGGGACGCACTGAGTATCCAATAATATAGATGAAATAGAGCCGCAGCAAAGTACATGACTGGGAACTTGAGTGAGGATAGAGAGAAGATTCTAAAAGCTTATGAGGAGTGTAGAAGACTACACTATCAAGTGTTAGGGTAGAATAAAGACATGAAGTTTCAAACATTTCCTTTCTCAAGCATCTATAGGATGATAAGGGCCACCAAAACAATGGAGTAAACAAAGAGAGGAAGATTCTGGACTCGGAGAAAAAAAACCAGTATAAGAGACAAATAGAGGATGTTTCCAACATGGTTGTGAGAGGATTTTTTAGGATGAGGGCTGTGTACTGAGCTTAGACAGCAATTGGATCCATTCAGAGCATGTCAGTTGACTCTAAACAAGGAGAGATTAAGAGACAGAGAGAGACAGAGGGATCTAATTTGTTTGAGGAATTTTATACGGAAGACAGAGTAGTGGATGAATGAATAATCATTCATGGAAAAAGAATCCTCCAAAGAAATAAGAAAAAGTTATGTAAGAAAGAAAATTAAATCATACTAAACTACAGTTGTAAATAAGATTTTCATAGCCATATCAACATAAATACTGCATATTAATTTACATAAAAATACTAACTTGAAAGGACAAGAGAGAATTTTGATTATGTGGGTAGAGGTGAAAGAGTACTACATATTCTTCTTGTATAGTGAAAAATTAGTAGATAAAGCTTAATATTAAAAAATAGAGGTACAAACATTATATTTCTGGGTACAAACCAATAATCTCAAAAAGTACAAACTAATTGCCTTTGGGAAGCCAGAATGGAGGAATAGGCGGGATACTGCTGTTTTTTATCACAAGGCTTGTAGATCTACTCTAACATTTAAATAGTATCCATGTATAACTTTGAAGGAACTAAAATTAGTGAGAGAGAACCACTTTTGAATAAGTCTGTATTTGAAGTATAAAGGTAAATCTATGGCCATTTACTCTAGGCCGGTGACTCTCAAAGTGTAACATGCCCAGATTCACCTGGTATCTTGTTCAAAATGCCGGGCTGGAGTAAGACCTGATATAGTGCATTTACCACAAGCTCTCAGGCAGTGCCAATCCTGCTGGTCCATAGACCACAATTTGAGTAGTGAAACTATAATATAGTATTTTCAACGTGAGCTACATATTTTAGTGCTTTTTTAAACAATACAGATAGTTAGGGACTATTAAATTCCTTTAATGACCCCCGTATTGCTTTTAGCCTAGAGTTCAAACCTCTCAGAATAACACACAAAGCTTTCATATATAATCCTTGCCCTTCTCTGTTGCCACTGCCCCACTTCCACCAACAATTTCAGCTATTGAAATGTCCAAGCAGCCTAGAGTGTCTGCGGTACAAATGAGCCAAAGATGTCCTCTGTGTACTGGCTCCTAGATTGTTTACATCTTCACAGCAGGCTGAGATCTGTTAGCTCAAAAGCCGGCCAGTGCCAAACTAAAACTTTTATACGTCTATTTATTTTTAAAATAGTCCAACCAAACAAGCAGATTTTTAGCTATTTAGAGTGTGCTTACTTTGCATGCCCGCCCCCAAACTTCACCTCCCATCTTCTGGCAATAAATAAACCCCGGGCCATAACGATCCCAAGTTGCAGTAGCTCTTTGCTCCTCAGAGCTCTCTGACTCAGAGATTGCCCATATCATCTAGACACGTAAGTTCCCTCTCCAACTCTCTGAGCTCCCTCTTCTGTCCCCATTCCCACCAAATTCTCTTGCCCTCCTCCCCTTCTGAGTAGCAATACTAGTGCCAAAGTCTTGGACAGACTCCTGTTTTGAGGGACTTCCCCTGCATGTGTACCTGGCAAAGTGTTGCTCATAAAGCTTACATGTGCTACTGCCACATTGTCGTCATACATTTTTCTTTGATTAGCCCCCAAATCTCTCACCCCTCCTCCAAGGCTTTAAAAACTTTACAATCCACTCTGCTTTTATTGACTAATTCTTCTTTATCCTTTAAGACTTATTTTAGGTGTCAGGTCCTCCAGGAAGCCTTCTTTGGCCAACAGCATGGACAATTAATTAGTGCCCTGCCTTCCAATACTCCTATGTGGAACATGATCACAAGTAAGAAGTTCTTAGAGTTTTGTGGGTTTTTTTACCTTTGCTGATCTCTAAAATATCACAAGAAGAACCTCCCTTTCCCTATAGATAAATGAGGACTGGGTTTTCATTCAGTCCACCAATGTTTATTGAGCAAAAATTGTGCACTAAGTATAATCTCTAGTTTGAATTTTTCAAAAATAATGGAGTTTCTGCTCCCTGGAGTTTAAAATCTACTGAAAAAATCAGGCATTAATTAGTCACATGAGTAAGTGCAATTGGGATAAATACTATGGAAGAAGGTACCGAGAAGAGACTATAGGTCACAATTTAGGCCAGGAGTCCAGAGTACAACACAGATCGAAAAAATTTAATTTCATCCTTTCTTGAAGTTAGGACCTTTCAGACTCTCCTCTTTTTCTAGACTCTGCTTCTGGCTGTCCACACTAAAAGCATATGCCTATGCTTTACAGTTAGGAACCCTGGGCCTTTGAATTTGTTTACTTATAAATGTCACTGAATTCAGATGGACTTTCAAAGAGAACCCCTGGCACTGAGGCAGGTGCTCCCTTGGCTAAACCCAGCATGGGGATGAAGGTACCATATATCATGGCACATATCCCATGAAGATTGTAAATTATCTTTCCTTCATTTAAAAAAAGTATTCTGAATGTTGCATATCATAGACTATTTTGAAAATGCAATTAAGTTTAACAATGAAAATAACCTATAACCAACACCAATACATGAACATGGTTGACATTTCACTGTATTTTCTTACCTTCTTTGTTTCTATGTCCCTGTAACAGGAGAGGAATATTAGCTGCTACCTCAGCTTATTCCAGCCATCTCCTTGCTGGACATCCAAATTCCCTTCAGGATTCAGTTAGTAGACTAAGTACCAGTTGGATAGGGGCAGATGCTCTGGGGCCCTAAACTGGTAATTGGTGAAACTCCTGAATTAGCAACAAGAGGGCTGCTTGGCATTGAATGAGTGTCTACATTTTCCTGGTACTTGCAAAAGAAAGCTCTATTTTCCTTCTCAAGGATTGAGGTCTTTTAGCTCCTTCCTCCCATCTGCTTGTTCTCAGGCTGCTTCTTCCTCTTCGCAGCTCTGTCTTTCAGGGAATAGAAAAACCTGCTCCTCGAACAAGCCTGTGAATATTTTTATGCGGCACATCAGTAGTTTGCAACTTCTGTCTTTGAGATTTACCATCTTTAAAGCACTTACTGATGTGGGTGGTGCATGCCTATCATGTGAAATGGGCTTGGAAAAAGGACCTTTAGAGTAAGAATGAGAGAATTCTATGATGTAGGAAGGAGAGGAAGACTCACGAGAATTATAGCCTAATATAGATTAATAATCCGGCCACACGTATATGTACCTTTTTTGGTATAATCAAAAGCTGACATAGCCAATTTTGCTTCTTGATCTTTTTATTGAATACTATAATGTAAACATTTTATCCAAGTCTTAAAACATTCTTTAAGGACTTTGTTTTGATGTTTGTAGAATATTTCATCCTCTGGTCTAATAGCTGCTTAGCTGGTTGCCAATGGATAATTTCCTATAAGAAGCTCAGAATGTGGATTCAGACAGCCCAGGTCTCCTATCCACCACCTCTGTGACCCCTCAGTACTTTCCCTATAAAATTATTTTTCTATAAATAGGAATATTAATATTACCTACCTCATAAAATTATTAGGAAATTTAAAAGTTAATATACATAAATAGCTAAAAATAGCAAATAGTCAACACATGTAGTTGTTGCCATAGTTATTTGGTTTTTGAACTGTTTCTAATTTTTCATTTCTATAAACAAATAGGAATAATATGGGTATATAAAACTTTGTCTTTTTTTTTTTTTTTACCTTTCTACATAGAATTGTAGAAGTTGTATCAACAGGCCAAAGGTTATGAATTTTTAAAGGCTCTGGATATATTTTTGCCAGGTCGTTTATAAGAAAGATTATATAATTTTACACCCGCATAGCAGTCAGCTAAATGTTCTCTCTTCAATAAATTCTCTATCAGTAAAGAGAGTGATCTTTTTAAAACACAAACTGAATCAAATGCCTCCCCAAATATTTAGCTTGGCTTTGGGGGCTCTGCATACACTGTCCCATGCACTTCTCCACCTCCTCTGCTGCTACTTTCCAGCTGGTTCACTGTATTCCAGCCACACAGACTTCCTTTCCATTCTTAAAAAAGCCAACTTTTGTCCAACCTCTGGATTGCAGGGTCTTTAAGCATCCTATTTCTTCTGCCTGAATGTCTTCCCTCCTCCAGGCCACCCCATCTGCCCAACTTTGTCCAGTTAACTCTTGGTCCTACAAATATATGCTAAAACATCAGAACCCTTTATTCCTCTTTTCCTATACTCTCATGACATGATCTCTTACTTCATAGCACCTCACGCAAATGTAATTAGTTCATTGATTAATTAAGTAATAATTTCATTGATGTTCTTCCCCTGGCTTGTCTCTAGACACAATGAAACAGGAATCAAAACTGGCTTCTTGATAATCATTGTATTTATGTGTCTTTTACAAGTATAAAGTAAATACTAAATAAATACTTATTGAGTGAATGAAAGAGGAAAGAAAAGAAGATACATATGACTGGTTTTTACTCTGGTATTATTTGTCTATTTACTTATTAAAGTGCATTTTATATCTTTCTCCTCTATCTAAATATCCCATCAGAAGCATCAGGATTGTACTCATTTGCTTTTGAGCCATCTTCCCCATATTATCCAAAGTAAAGATAAAGGCTTTCTCTCTAGAAAGGCTAAACTGAGAACCTCTAGACTGAAACTCAGAGGGAGAACTGGGGAGAGGAACTGCACCATGATGAAACAGTGAGATTAACTGAGCCCTCTCCCTGATTCCTTACCCCATTCAGCTCACCGAACACTACCAGTGGGTTCGTAGCCCTCAGACAGAGGTTAGAGGATTCCTCTCTGGGTAAACTGGCCAACGCAGGATGCTGACCTTGGAAGAAAGCACTTAATGTAAGAGAGAGTAAAACAAACAAACAAACATAAAAAGGAACTTGGATAAAACAGAAACATTATAGGCAGAAGAAGAAATTTGTAATGTTTAGTTAGCATTATAAAAGAGATAAGAGAATAAAAATGTAATATAATTTTTGAAGAAATATTTGGAAAAATATTTGGAAAAAATTTTTTAAAAATTCTTAGAAATTAAACACAGAAAAGTAGAAATTAAAAATTCAACTAAAGGTTTAGGAGATAAATTTGAGAAAATGATCCTGAAAACAGAAAAAAGGCAGAAAATAGAAAATAGAAAATAAGAAAAATAGAAGACAAATCTATTTTCTATTTAGAATAGCATCTAAATGATAAATGTTCTCTAAAAAAATAAAGTATACAAATTTTCTTTAAAAAGAACAGACAAGAGGAAATTATCTATAGACAGATGATAGATAGATAGATAGATAGATAGATATGAGGATAGACTAAAATATTTTCCAGAAATTCAAGATTTCAAGGATAAAGTCTCCCAAATGAGGTAATAACCAAAGGAAGAAGATGTGAGATCCTGGGAATAGGAAATTCAAGATGGGAGAGAGAAGGAGGTTCCAGAAATAATGGTGAAGGAAGTTCCACAACAACAGCTGGGCAGCAGACTCAGACATCAACCAGACCAGAATAAGGAGAGATGCCAAGGTATGACCTGATGTGCTAGGCAATATCAAAAGGAATTTTACACTGCCGTCAGAGAATTTTAGGATAATAAGTGACTGTATTTCCTCAAATCTAAGATGGCACAGGTTCTAAAATGTACCATCATTTTATACACTACTAAGAAAAAAAAATGTTTTCCTAATCGTGTCTAATGTTTTATTTACATTTATGAATGTTTAGACTTAGGTAGACATAGATTTATATCACACCGACAATATATAAAGAGGAAATACAAACAAAATAAATTGATAATGGTATTTCTAAACTTCTATTTGCGTAGTTCTGATTTCAGATGTATTAACATGTAAAAGAAAAAGACAGCATGTCTTAGAATCCATAGACTATACTAGAAGCAAAATAACAAAGCAAAAGCAAGAAAAAATAAAAAATAATAAAATTTTTAAGATAGAAAATGTAATAATAGACCATCATGTGGTTCAGCTAGAGTAATATCTACATAGTGATTATCATTTAGAATGACATTGAGATATGAAAAGTATATAAAATGCAATTGAATGTTATTTGAATATCTGTAGATGTTGTGACCTTACCAAAGTTGAAAAATATTATAAGAATTTGGAATATCATCAACCAGAATAATACAATTAAGTGATAAAATAATTTGATTTTGGAGGTATGAGGGTGGATAAATCCAGACTTAAATTAAACTTAAAAATTAAGTAATGAGTTACTGAAATCCCAGGAACATGAACTAGATCAACTGTTTTTTAAGGGCTTACCTGAAAAATATAATAATTTTTGGCTTGGGCTTGGGCCAACACGGTCCATTGAGACATGAATCCTAACTTACTGAGGAAGAAGTAATTGTTTCCTTAGTGTAAGAGTCTTTAACTCTAGGAAGTTTAGAGTAAAGTATAAAATATTATATTAAATTTAGCCCATAACAAATATCTTAATACATTTGTTTTAGTTTGTTATGTAAGAATTTGACATTCCAACAGATTAGTTAATTCAAAAAATTAGTCCTAATATTATGGAGTATTTGATTTTGTCTTGAAGATTTTAGTTGGAAAGGATAAGATAATATTAGAAAATATATCAGCTATTTTGAAATATTTAAGATAACTGGAGAATTGTCATATTTATAAGTTTACTTTGCTAGATATACCAGGATTGTTTAAATTCTTATTTTTATTTATTAGTCAGCAAAATTAAATACTTTAAAATATTAAATAGGATTTTGCAAAGCAAAGGAAACCATCAGAAAAACAAAAACACAACGTACTGAATGGGAGAAGATAGATATTTGCCAATGATATATCCAATAAGAGATTAACATCTAAAACTTACAAAGAACTCATACAACTTGACACCAAACAAACAAACAAAACAAAACCATACAAAAACAGACAATCTAATTTAAAAAAGGGCAGAGGACCTGAATAGACAGTTCTTCAACGGGGACACACAGATGCCAAAAGACATATGTAAAGATGTCAACATGACTAATCATCAGAGAAATGCAAATTCAAACCATAAAGAGATACTACCTCACACCTGTCAGAATCCCATTGTTGGTGAGATTAAAAATTGTTGTAGCTACTACAGAAAATAGTATTGAGGTTCCTCAAAAAATTAAAAATAGAACTACCTTATGACCCAGCAATGACACGTCTGAGTATTTATCTGAAGAAATCTAAAACACTAATTTGAAAAGACACATGTACTCTTATGTTCATTCCAGCATTATTTACAATAGCCCAGATATGGAACAACCAAAGTGCCTATCAAAAGACGATTGGATAAAAAAGAAGTGGTACATATACACAATGGAATATCACTTGGCCACAGAAAAAGAATGAAATCTTACCATTTGCAACAACATGGATAAGTCAGACAAAGACAAATGTTATATGATTTCACTTATATGTAGAATCTAAAGAATAAAATAAATGAACAAAGAAAACAGAAACAGACTCATAGATACAGAGAACAAATTAATGGTTGCCAGATGTGAGGGGTAGTTGGGGGCTGGGTGAAAAAGGCGAACAGGCTTAGAAGTAAAAATTAGCAGTTACAAAATAGTCATTGGGATGTAAAGTAAAGCAGAGGGAATATAGTCAATAATATTGTTATAACTACATATTATACCAGATGAGTACTAGACTTATCAGAGGGATCACTTTGTAAATTATATAAATGTCTAATCACATGCTGTACAACAGAAACTAATGTAAATAATATTAACATCAACTGTAATGAAAAAATCAAAAAAATATATTAAATAGGAAATAAAGTTTAAAACTATATATGGGATTTTAATAAACTAAATTTATAAATATGACCAAACATTAATAAAAGACCACCTGATAAGTGATGATTAATACTAACAAATTATGGATAGAATAATAAAATTTGTAAGTTGAATTTAAAAGCTTAGAGTAAACATTTTAGAAGTTATAACATCAAGGAATTACATCATTGTTTAAAATCCTGAATAAACACGAATATTGTTTTATCTGTAACCAAGCTGCTATCTAGAACACACACACAAAATGCCAACTTACGGTCTCAATAATATAAACAATGCAACATTGACTTAACCCCAAATTGCAGAATAACTGTATTTGGAAGGTGAGAAAAAAGATGTGTGTAGGTGGGGGGTGTGGTGGTTAGATGGCTAATTGGTCCTCTTTCATAGCAAGATGCACTAAAACATGTCAGATGTTCAAAAATAAAGAAATAACAACATGAGCATATTATTTGGAAGTACAGAGGAAAATAACAGAAGAAACAGTTCTAACAGTTGAAATTGGTTGCCTCTAGAAAGCCTGAATTAGGGGGAGGGTGGAGTGAGGTAAGTAAACTGCTGTTTTTCATAAGCTTATTTGAAAAACACTATTCATATGTACTACTTCAATAAAAATAAAAGTTAAATTTTTTAAAGAAATACTGAGAAATTCACTCAGTTTTGAATTCTAAGTACACTGAAATTTTAATCTATTTTGATAATTATCTAAAACCAAAAATTTCAATATTCTCGAGGTCTTCATTCCCTTTTCCTATTTCCTCACTCAAAACTATTTCTCCCCTCCCTCCTGCTGGATACCCCTAACCATAGGACCAAGCTTGTGCAAGCATTTATTAAGAGGCCGAACACAGGAAATGACTTTGCTAGAGTTAAACATTTATTGCATCCAGAGGTAGATAGTTCTGTCCCTAGGGCTTCAGAATTTGCTGTACAGCCATTTGTGCACTGGAGCCTTAAAATAATCACAACTACATTCTCCCATCTGAAGCTGGATTTTGAGAAATTAATTGCGAAGTTGATTCGCATTTGTACTCAAATCAATACACCCTTAGAGATCAACATGTTACATCTTCTGCTTGAGCTACTTAAGTCTTTTCTCAGAGCCTACTCACCTGTTGATCCAAATAAAAGTTTCGATTTAAAAGAATATATCCATACTACTCACATCCCCATATGTGCCTCTTTTTTTTTAACATAATTACCAAAATAGTCATTAAAAGTTAGTTTTTCTTTCCATCTTTTAAAACATACCCAAACAAACCAGAGATTTAAATTATTGCAGTTTATTGTTTTTAAAGTCACTGTTAACATAATAAGCAGAATCATGATGTCTTTATTCTCACTTACTCCTTTGCCTAGACTTTTTTTTCCTGTCTTCTACCTGCCTGGCAAACTGGTCTTAATTTTCAAGACTCAATCTAAGTGTAACCTGCAAGTCTTTTTTGATCTCACCAGGTAGAACTGGCCACTGCTCCATGTGACCAATATAGTGGCTTGGACCAGGGTGCTAGATATAGTACTAAAAGTACATGAATCTCAGATATCTATTTGAAAGTAAAGGAGAGTAGTCAAGGATGGCTCCTAGGATTTTGGCTTCCCATTTCCTAAGATGGGGCCAATGACAAGTAGAATGAATTTGAGAAGGGAGTACATCATTGAACAGATTTAAATATGTTAAATAGGCAAATGGATATGCCTGAAGTTCAAGAGAAAGACCCAGGTAAGAGAGGTAATTTGGGAATGGGAAGCATATGATGCTATCTCTGTGTCAAAACTCAGTTGAATTCTTAGACACTTTGCTGGTGTCAAGAATAGCTTGGTGTTGTGTGGGAAATCTCCCCCAACCCACGTGCATTGGAATTGGGTCCAGGAAACCTAAAAGAGTTGGTGTCAGTGAAGTGGAATTTGCTAGATCATTCTTGGCTCACAGAAACATGTACTTTGGGAAGAGGAATGATGAAACAGTGTTGGATGAAGTAGCTTTGATTCCTGGGTAGCTGTGTGGTCATCCATCATATGGAGTAGCACCTGTGCTACAGCTATTAAAGGTAAAAGTTATCAATGAAATTTAGAAATGAATCCAACTCCTGGTGTGTTGGTTTACTGGATGTATAACGAAATGCAGACTAATAAAAAAAAGGCAAAATATTCAATCCTTAGTTATTGTTATCTGTAATAGCTAAACTAAAAAAGGGGCAGTCAGACCTTGATGCTAGGCCAAGCGCAGAGTTCAGTGAGTCAGAGCTTTCGTCACTAGCCTCAAAGCCTCCCCTCCCCATTCCCAAGGGAGAAATTACAAAGGGACAACAGAAAGTACCTCTAAGAACTCTGGTTATCAGTAGGTAGTAATCAATGCAAAAGCAAGAAACTACTGAAGCCTGAGAATGTAGTGTGAGGAAATTGTTTCATTTGTAAATCAGTATCATCATCTTCCTGAGGAACTTTACCAACATGGATTGTGAGAGTGACTAATTTAAGAGGAATATCTTTGGTTTTGAATGTTTCATAGTAGAAGAGCATATGTGGGTTGATACAGGACACTCAGCTCTCTATTGAACAATCGCAGATGGCTATACATGATCCAAACACACAGGAGATTATTCCCCAGGGAACAGCTAATCTGGTGGACAGGATTAAAACAACCGTAAAGTCTGTTATCCTGAAAAAGAGAAGTGGCAGACTCCTATGATTGCCAAGTAGAACACCCCAGGTGAAGCAGCTGATAAGCTTCCTATGCAAGCCATGGGGTGATGGGTTCATGATGACTGAGATGTTCACATGCTGAATATGACAGTTACCTAAGTTATGGTAAATGCTGTGGTTAAAGGGGCCCCTTTTACCTGGGCACCCCATACAACCTTATTGCTGCAAAACAAAAACAGTTCTAGAAGCCTTATGGAATTTTCTGTGTCAGCTCCTACTCATGGGTCTTATAGATACTAATAAAAGCTTTAAGTGATTAACAAGAGATCAAGGGAAGAGTCAAAGGGTTCTTCCAAAAAGGTGGAAATTATAAAATGGTTATTAAGAAATAAAAGGGAATAAAGCAAATACTGACAAGGGCAAAACAAAGAGGAAACAGAAAGCGGAGAGTCATGGGATTTGCTCAATCTCTAGACAGTTATTTAAAATATCATGAATAAAATGAACATTGATGGGATTAAAACAAAGATTTTAATTCAACACTACCCAAGGTTGGGTGGGCCAAAGGAATCCTCGATGGGTCCCCAACATTAAAAGGCCTCCCAAAGTCCACTCTATTTACCTCTGTTTGTAGAATTCAGAAAGTCAGAGGTAGAGATTATTATGAAAAACCTGACCGGTAGTCATGTATGGCAGTAGTTAGGCAGATTAACCAAAATAAAAATTGACAAAAGGACCAGGCTCCTTTGGCTCATCTCCTCACTAGACACCCAAAACTGTTTGTATAGAGTGGGTAAAATGGTCAGGTGGTAGAGAAAAGAAGTCTCTGAGACTCCTTGATGTTGAAATTATATTGGTGAAGCCCCAATTCATGCTAGAATTAGACTGAGAGAATTTAAAAATGTAACCATTGATCGGATTATGAAGTTGAAATGTTTAAACAGATATTATATAAAGAAGTCATGGAAACTTTACCTGAATGTTTTATGAGAATGGATATTATGTCTAGCTGGGGAACACTTCCTCTACGTATATTGTATAATCAAAACCTATTCATGAAGTCCTAACAGGAGCCACAATTAGGAATGTAAGAGTTGATGGAATTAAGGTAACAGTTTATAGGAGAATTGGTGTGTTTGAACAAGCTTTATGTGAAGTGGTTTGTGTCTCTTTTACCTGATTGTATTATGGGGATGAACACTATATCTGACTGGGAAACTTTCCCCTACCTAGTGTTGTAAAACAGAAGGCATGTGAATCTGCCCTTCAAGCTCTGTTAATTAGGTGTGCCAAATGGAAATCAGCAAGATGCCTGAGCCCTCACAGGCTAGGATAGAAGCTGGAGTGCTGGTAGGGACAAATCCTCTGGCCTTATGTGGAACCTAGGTTAGGACTTATGGCAAAAGCCTTTGAGTACCTCCCAACAAGCATTAGAAGTATGGACTAGAGAATTTCCACACAAGGGGCGTTTTCTACCCTGCTACTGGGTATTAATTGGAGCTACATCTATGGCTGAAGGACATAACAAGATCTTGAAACCTGAAATACCCACAATGTCTTGCATAACGTCAGAGTAATGCTCTAGTGGGGAAGGCAGCACCCAGAAATTTTTATAATAAAATGAAAATGGTTATACAAGATCATGCTGCCTGCGAATTACAAAGAGGAGATATTCACGTGCAGAGAGCCTCTTTTCCCCTAGGATTGACTCTCGAACTGCGCGAAGAGTTGCTAGAGTATATTGTCCTTTGGACAGTGCCCAGTGAAGAGCTCTCAAGTGACCAACAAAGAGCTGCTTGGTTTGTGGACAGCAGTGCCACAGTGAATGGACAACATCTTGTTTGGAAGGCCACCACTCTGAGCAAAGAGGTAAAAAAACAATCAGCTCTGGAGCTAAACTGTATGCTGCTTTCCTAGCAGTGATGGAAGAATTGAACATGGTAAAAGCACCTATGTTTGGCTTTTTTACTAACTCATTGGCAGTGGCCAATGGCCTGGCCATATAGTCAGGCAGGAAGGCAATGGAAATCTGGCCTATTAAAGGGATGCCCTTATGGGGCTTAGCCCTGTGGAAATTAGAGGGATGCATTAAAGTAGAACATGTGGATATCCATCAGCATAACAGCCTCCCAGATTTGGAAGGTGATTAAAATTGACCAGCAGATTTCCCCATGTGTTCCCTTGAAATGGTCACCTGGATATGGGGGTACTGCTGCAGTGTAGAGATGAGCTGAATCTAGACGTATTTCTCTTGCACCCTCTGAGGCACAAAATGCCAGTAAAAATTGTTCTGTCTGCCAGTAAGAGCGACAAAGACTGCAGATGGCTACGTGGCAGATTCTCCAGTGGGCAGGCCCTGAACATAGCTGGCAAGGCAGACTGGTGCTAGTAGCCCTGGGGGCTAAAAATGGGCCTTGACTAGAACAGACTCTGACTCTGGACTGGGCTTAGCTTACCCAGTGGCAGATGCAAATGCTCAGAGTATTATGAACAAATAGGAATAGAAGACACTGCACCATTTGGCATATCTGTGAGGGAAGGATATGAAAGTCTGACTGAAATGAGTTTAATCTAATCTACTGGTAAAAATGAGATGGGGAACATAGACAACACTTTCAAGGAGTTTTGCTAGAGAAAAAAAAAAGAGAAATGAGGGGGAAATAGGTCAAGATAGATTTTTTTGTTTGTTTTATTTAGTTTTGTTTTTCAAGATGAGAGAAATAAAAGCATATCGTGGGCTAGTGGAAATAATTCAGTAGAAGATAAAGAAATTGAAGTTGCAAGAGAAAAGAGAGAATTACTGGAGAACTAAGCTTAAAGAATCATGAGTGAATGAGACCTAGTAGAAGAGTTAAGATGGTTCACCCTCGGTACAAACACAAGTAGGTGGATAAAGGTGGTAGTGTGACCTTGTGGGAGTCTTCATTTCAATAAAATCTGAACAAAGATATCAGTTGAAAGGAAAGAAAAGGAAGATTGTGTTAGATGTGCAAATAGAGAGGAGAATAGTCTTTTAGAAGAGTGTAAGTAAATGGCAAAGGAAATATGATATAATTGCCAGAAAACATTAAGAAGCCACTTAGAGTTAGGAATCACAGATCTAAGATATTACCAGTTGTCATTGTTGTGTTTTTCTTTAGCATTGGCCAACTCTGTGGGTGAAGGCACAGTGGACACAAAAGATTGGATTTAACTGGATTTTGATTTAGCTAACAGAGTAGGATACCATGAGAGGCAAGGGGTTTAAGAGTATGTCCAAGGAATGGTGAATAGTAGTAAGAGCAACATCATTTTTTGTCGTGTATTTATGTAAATAATGTTTTACTAAATGTATTAAATACAGAATTTCAGAAATAAAAATATTTTTAATTCATTTTCACATCTAAATTAATTTGTCCTATAATTTGAGATATAAAATTGCTTATAATAAAATATGAAGGACAAATAAACAGAAATGAAGATTCCTTTTATTCCACAAATGCTTATTAATCACCTATTATGTGATAGGCATTATGCTAAGTCTAGGGGTACAATGGGGAGCAAACAGTAGACATGGTTCCTTCTTTCACGGATGCTACAGTCTGGTAGAATATACACGTCTTAAAATGGATTACAAACAAATGAAACAATAAAACACAAATTCAAAAAACTAATTACAGACATAAAGTGATTGCTATGAAGTAAAAAGAACATCATTTTATTAAAGAACTTAACACAAAAATGCAATTAAATAATGGAAATGGGAGAGTATAGAAAGTTTTCCTAAAGAAGCAATACTTATTCTAAGATCAGCAATAAAGCAGTTAACAAATGAAGGGGGGAGGAAAGAAAAGAGGACAGAATTCCAGGTGAAGGAGTTTTCTGGAAGAATATATGATCTCCTTCATTGTTGAGGTATCATTTTCACTCGACCTTCCATTGATAAAAATATCCAACATATGGAGTTATGCAAAGTAGTAAAATTTCATAAAAAGCCTAGCACTACATCTTCTTTATGAGGATTGTGGGAATACATTTTTGTTTTGTTTTGTTTTGTCCATTGAAACAATATTGTTGATGGTAAAAGCACAGAGTTGAAGCCAGACTGGCTAAATTCAAATCCAAAATTGCTGTCTATTATCTGTGGGATCCTGGAGAGGTCAATTAGCCTCTCTTTCCCTAATTTATTCATTTGTAAAATAGGAATAAAAGCAGAAGCCACTCACTGTACAGATTAAATTAATTAAAGGATGTGAAGGTACTTTAAAGAGTACTAGGTATATCAGAGATACAGTACGTACAATAAGAATAATTGTTTTTATCAGGGACAGTTGGCCTTCTGCTACAATTTAATCTGTTTTTGTCCTATACATGCTATGAATTATGAATTATGTTATAGATCATATGTATACTAATGTATGTATCTTTCTTTGCACTTGATGATAAATTGCTGAGAAGTGGTATGCTTCAACCCTCTGGCATTGCATGGATGTGCACCCATATTTTGACCAGCATTTAGGCTTTTTTTGGTTATAGTTGAGTATATCTACTGTTACAGAAATTTTTATCAAATGGAATGTTGTATTGAGCAAATTGTTTAATAAAATGTAGGTTTATCTTGATGCAATAAGATGAGAGAGACATAAAGAAAAATTAGGCTGGCACCAAAAGGAAGATGTTTACAGAACAGGCAAGACTTTTGCCCCATTATTTAATGGGAGAATAAAGTATAAGCGGTAATCAGTTCTACATAAACAATAACTATGCTTAAGGGCAGGTAAATTTTCTAACTGTGATTGCTTTCATAAAAATGGGAGATAGCATTTTACTGGAGGAGTAATTATGACATAATTATTGGGTACATAATTAGTCTTGTTTTGATTCTTTTAATCCCTCCAAGAATGCCACCAAAAACTACAGCATTCAAAAGTATGATCTAAGTCCAGAGTTTAAGAATTACTGACTTATACTCAAAGAAGATATATAGGTCTTCATTATGGTGCATTTTTCTGTTTGACTTAATTTATAGATCCATTTTATGCCCCAATCAACTAATTTCTTTGTTGTATTATTCTGTTTTAGTCTATGTTATTTTGTTATTTTTGTATAGTTTTATAAATCATCTTGTGATAGGCATAATAAGGACCTCCAGAGATGTTTGCATCCTAATCCCTAAAATCTGTGAATACGTTATATTTCATGGCAAAGGAGATTAAGGTTATAGGTGCAAATAATGTTGCTGATTTGCTGACCTTGAGCTGGGGTGATTAATTTAAATTATCCAGGTAGGCTCAATGTAATTACAAGGGTCCTCATAAGTAAAAGAGCAAAACAGAAAAGTCAGAGTCAGAGTGGCTTAATGTGAAAACTCAAACCATCATTGTTGGTTTGGAGGATGAAGAAGACACCGTAAGTTAAAGGAACACTGACACCCTCTATAAACTGGAAAAGGAAATGAATTCCTCTTTATAGCTTCCAGAAGAAACACAATCTTGTTTATTTCTTGATTTTAGCTCAGTGAAACCCATTCCTGACATCTGACCTCCAGAACTATAAGATAATAAATTTGCATTGTTTAAAGCCGTGTTTTTGGTAATTTATTAAAACAATAATAGGAATTAAAACTTTTTTGAAATGGTGATTTTTAAACAAAAAAGTAAATAAAGTTTCTTTAAAACAGTCACCAACTTTTTAAAAAACATAGTAACAAAGTATGTCAAAGTTCAAATATTAAGTCAGAGTAGAAAATTCAAAAACTTACACAACTCTATTTAAATCCTTAACTAGTACTGAAGTTTTAGCTATTCATTTATTTACTTGAGGGAAAAGTGATTATCCTAGAGATACTCCTACTGCTATAGATACTCTTACTGCTGGGATTATCCTAGAGATAACTCCATTCAAAATTTCATGTTCCATTATTCAAACTAGAAATAGTCTTTAACTTGGAACACTGAAAGGCATATTTTGCTTTCCTTGCGTTAGCAAATTCTGCTGTAGGTAAATGAATGAAGAACTCACTATTACATTCTTCAGTACTAACAGTCACTTGCTTAATGCCTTTAACACACTCTACCATCTCCATGGTTGAAAATAATATGGAAAGGACTTTTAAAAATCAGGAAATTTGACCTTCAAAGTGGAGCACTTTCAAAAATGTTTTTGTTCAGAGAAGGTAAATGGTATGTGTCAGCGCCAAGCTGATCAAGAAGGGAAGGCTTTGGTGGTGAGACGCCCAGTTGAAAGAATGCATGAAGAGCTGCCATGAGAATGAAATGGCAGGCACCAACTTTATTGCCGGGAGCATGTGCTTCTGTGCTAGTGGACTAGACGGGCTTTATATATGTCAGAGAACAATACGCATTCTGCCACACATGTGTAATAAACAATAAGCTGAGTTATACTTGCATAAGTTAGGTGCGGGCACCTTACTACATTAATGTAACATTTTAAATCCAGAGTCTTATCCCTAGCCAGACCTGGGACCCACAGTATGCATAGGCATTTGCTTAGAGCCCACATTCTGGTAGGGTCCTGGAATGTGGGTTGGGTATTAGCTATTATGAGTTAACCTTAGTCTCTAGGAAACTGATCCTCTGATTTGAGAAGTCCTGAGCTGACAAATTTCACCAGCATTAAATTCAGCATAAAAACTCAGTAAAAAAAAATGTTAAAGGACACCTCTATGGCAAATACTAGGACCAAACTCATGGGATAGAACAACATGTTAGGCCGAGTCTCTGAAAAGATACACATCCTCATGGATCTTTCAAAATCTCTCAGGTAATAGGTAAGAGAACCACAGTTTGCCATCTAGTTTAGGCCTGCTTAATATCATTTTCCATGTTGAAGACAGATGTTAGAGACATTTTTTTCTGTAATTTCAAGCAAAAAAAAACAAACAAACAGTAGGGCATTGTTCTTTGCACACCCTCACATACACAAATTAGTGCTGATCACATGCCTACAACTACACAGCAACCAGGCCAAAAATAAAATTGGGCAGATTGGAAGATACAGAGATAATCACAATCCCTTCAATCAAGATTTCAGACACCAGTAACGAGATGTACATTTTTCATATAAATCTTTCATGAGCCATTATGTCTGGATAAACATGTAATCATTCATCAGTTCATTCTCTTGGGCACTGGCAGATGTTTACTGGGCACCCATTACATTTAACCTCTGCAATGAACACTGGAGACACACAGCCAAAAGTATGTGGTCCTGGATTTTGTGAGCCTAACCATGGGACTAGATAGACAAATTTCTGACAGAAAGATAAGTATTATTAAAGAAATATGCACAGAGAGCTATTATTGAAGTAGAGAAGTGTATACTTATATCATGAGGAGAGACATTTTTTGTTTGTTTTGTTGTTATTGTTGTTGCCCATTCTGCATTTTTCCTAGTCGTAAGCTGACCCTGAGAAAATGATTCAAGTACAAGGTGATTATTTGGGAAATAACGGAAACATTACTAGGGAAGAGAAGTTGGATCAGAGAAGGAAATGCAGCCAATAAAGGGCATTAACAAGACAACTGCCACAGTGAGAGATTAGAGCTTACTCTCATTTGGGAATTCTGGGAAATGGTTTAAAACATAAATCTCATAGTCATCCCACCCAAGGAGAGAGGGAAGCTCCTATCAGCACTTAGTTCCTCCAGCACTTATGGCTAGCCCAATGAATGAGCAAAACTTTCTTTACTGGCTTTGGAAATAGCCTTTAAGTAAAGACAATGGTAGTTGAATGTCAAGGTCAGTCAGAGCATACGGAAGTGTTAAATTTCAAGGGATATGAGTAAGGCAACTACAGTTCCTGACATAGCATCTGAACTTCTTCCCAGCTTTGGATAATTCCTTATTTTATGACCTTTGGTAGAAAACAAAAACTATTTAGCACTACAAAAACATAAAATCTGAAGTGCCTGCTTTCCCAGCCTCCTTTGCAGCTAAGGCACAGGCATATGAGCTGGGCTCTACCAATCAGACACACCAGAGTGATTTAAGCAGGAAGTTCAGCAAAACTCTTTCCTTTCATCAAAGTTGATAGCAGTAACTTATCCTAATCATATTTAGCACATCAAGTAGATGGCTTTTCCTACTCTCTCTGTCTCCATCTTTTATTTTTCTGCTAAACAATAAACACACAAGGCCAGCTACAAAATTTGTAGGACTTAGTGCAAAATGAAAATGTAGGCTTTTGTTCAGGGTAGAGGAAAAACACCTTTCAGGTACATGTAAAGCATTTTTTCATATCTTCTGTAATCTATAGACTTTTCATGTTGTTTTTTTTCTTTGCAATTTAATGTCATTCTAAATATAGTAAAATAATATGTAAAAGATTTTAAAAATCAGGAAATTTGACCTTCAAATTGATGCACTTTCAAAAATGTTTTTATTCAAGGAAGGTAAAGGGTGGGCATAGGCATTTGCTTGGAGCCTACTGTCTGGTAGGGTCTTGGAATGTGGGTGGCATTAGCTCTTGTGAGTCAAACTTATTCAAACTTATGTTAAATTTTTAGCATAAATTTTACCATTCATCTTTATATTGTGCAATGCCAGTCTTAAATGCAAATATCACAGTATCTAACTTGTACGTGACATCACCAAAATTATGAAATTCCTATTTTGTTGCTTGTCCCCAAAGGGTGTCTTGAGCTGGCCAGGAGAGACAAATAAAGCCAGACTCAGGAAAGTGAAAGGAGGAATAGAGAATCCCTCCAGCCACAGAGCTTTGGAGTGAAACCATTATAGACACTAGGGTGCTCCTCCTTACCTTGTGGAGAGCTGTGTTCCCTGCAGCCTTATGATGACCCTGATGCCCTTGCATCAGCCCCCACTCCATATGCTACACCCCAGAGAGCGGCAGAGTCTGTAGAAGTCTAGCCGGTCATCTCCCTTTCCCACAGGCTTGTCACTGCAAGCTGCATAAATGGGTGAAACCCAATAATCTTTAAAGCTCCACTCTGGGAAGCACTAAGTACTTGGGTCTCAGGTGGGCTCTAAGCTAGTCCCCACTGACAGGTGGCCTCTGGCTGGCCACTCACCAAACACTCCATAATGCTTTCAGCTGCTGTGGAGACACCTGTCTCCATGTCCAGCCTGAAACATAGAAGGATTTACACACCCAGCTTTGATCCTTCTCATGCCCAAACCCAGGCACTTTCCAGAGGCAGAGGGCAGCAGCCATTACAGGGTGATAGCAGGAAGATGAAGTCCAAAATGGACCTAGGGTGCCAGAGAGTTGGGGATCAAGTAACAGAAAAACCTCTCCTCTGAAGGAGACAGGACTGCAGGAGAGCCAAAGCCCTAGCCCCAGTACATATTTCATTGTCTGATTAGCCCTCACTTATAAAACACAAACTAAAAGTTGTTAAGAATATCAACATAGCAATGGAAGAGCATTAAACCCCAAGCATAGGGCTCTTATGAGCATGGGGTCCTGTGTTGATGCACCGGCCATATACCCTTAAAGCCAGCTTTGGGTATACATACACCTTCTCCCTGACCACAGGCAAGCTTCTTGAAAAATAGTCCACACTCACCATCCTGTCCTCTCCTCTCGCATTCATATTTCAACTCATTGTATCAGGCTTCCATCTCCAAAATCAGGAATGGATCAGGCTTTGTAGGACCTAAAGCTTACACAGTTTTGAAGTCTCCTTTAAAAAGACAGATTACAAAATTATGAACATGAGGTAAGGAATATGAAGGAGAATACGCATTTGAGTGGTCCTGATGCTTAAACTCCATTACCTTCACAGTAAATCCTCCTCTATGTGCAATTTCTCTCTCACTGCTTCCCCATTTTCTCTCCAATTGCCAAATCTAATGGACAAATTTAAGCTTGAGTTTTGCTTGATTCCTTCCCTGTAATTAATATAGGTAGCATTAACACTCACTCCTTGATATCCTCCAAATTGGCTTCTAATACATCATCTGTCTTCTGATTAATTCATTTTCTCACCTTGCGCTGGTTTTTCTCTTTTCTATTCCTTCTACCTGTGGTACCTGGATAACTTTTAGTATACATATTTGTTTTTAATAGGAAGATACTCCTTAAAACCACGATGATATATTATGTATGGAAGTGCCTTGCAAATTTCAAGCACTATATAAATATTAAATATTAGTATTACTAGATGATTGATTCTATAATTAGTTTAATGAAAACTTTATCTTGATTTCCAAATCATCTTTTTGTTTCCTAAAAGAAATATATGTATAAAAGACTCATGCAAGCTGTAGAAATGACTTTATAATTTATACAGTATTTTTACATGTTTTACACATTTTATGTTCCCCATTACAAAATAAATAACACTGAAAAATTAAGGGAATGATGTTTATTGTGTGTATATTGCTGTTCTTCCTGTTATGTGAGTGAAATTTTTATTTTTATGAAAATTAGTTACATGAAATGCAGGCAAAAACATCTAAGTGGGACAGATATATTTCCTTAACCAGAAATTAATCTGTCCAAAAGACAAACCAAACAAAACACACAGTTTCTTTTTTTTTTTTATGTTTGATCATTTATGCCACTCAAATTAATGGCTTCATTTTGCTGTGAATTTTTTTCTACTGAATTTGTTGAGTAATTTTGTCTCTGCATTAATAAAGATCAACCTATCTGAAGGCAGAAATAACTTGTATTTGTTATTATCACCTTGTCTCAGAGTTAATCACAGTTCCAAAAACTATCTCCACCATTAAAAGAAATCCACTTAGGTTTATCAAGGACTTCATATAAGATAATAAAAAACATGCTTCTTAGCTGAGATAGTAATTACCAAAAGGAAAATGATAGTTTCCTATTTTTATTGGTGATTTATCATTCTTCTAAAGAGTGAACTAGGCATCCATGATCTTCATATTTGTAAATCAATCATTATAACTGAGAAAGCAAGTTTTTATGGCAAAACATTCTTTTAAAAATTACCATTAAGCCTCTTAAGAGTAGAAAAGCAAGTTTTCGTAGCAAAATATTCTTTTTAAAATTACCATTAAACCTACTACTGCCTTATTATAAGTTTAGTTCAGATTTTGCTTTTATTTTTATGTCAGGGGAAAAAAATCCTATTGGTTTCTCTAAAAGTAAGTTTTCTAGGGATATCTTGCTTCAATGCCAGTCTTATTCATCTCTTGCCCATAAAATAATGAATCATGTTTCCTTAATGCCCATATGGGGATGGTAACTTCCTTAATAAACTCAATGAGTTTTGAAACTCTATCACAGAATAATAACAAAAAGAAATTAACAGCATTGGTAGCTATTAAGATGTCATATTATGTTTCTGAACTTCTTTAACAAGCCCATTTTAGGTAAAGGCACCATGCAACTGTATTGCAGTGGGTTCTAAAAAAAGTCAGATTTTCCAAACACAATTAATTTAACAAGTATAGATCTGGTACCCTTCGATGGGTATGGACATCTTAGAAAACTCCAAAGACATCACTTTTTCCCATAAGGCAGGTCTAATCTATGGGGTTTTACCAGAATAATTATGTACATTTCATGGCCCCTCAACTATAAAGCTGCCAGCAGAACTGAGGTCATACCTGGAGCTATTATTAACAGTCATAGCTCAAGAGGACTATTGCTCCTACTATCATGAGTTATGGAATAACGCCTGCCCTCCAAACAAATACTTCAACCTTTTCTAGGAAGAGCATAAAACTGATCTTGTAAATAAATTCCCTTTACCACTGAGAAGGCTGACAAAATTATCAAGGCACTTTTAAAAATTATTTATCTGTTATCTTCCAGAAAAAGTAATATTTTAATTTGTTCAATTAAACAAGTATTCAACAAATATCATTGAGCCCTTATTATATATAACAAGGGTCCCCAATCCTCGGCCCATGGACTGGTACCAGTCTGTGGTCTGTTAGGAACCAGGCTACGCAGCAGAAAGTTAGCGGTGGGCAAGCAAGTGAAGCTTCATCTGTATTTTCAGCCACTCCCCAGAGCTAGCGTCACCACCTCAGCTCCACCTCAGATCATCAGGCATTAGATTCTCATAGGAGCACCCATCCCTGGTACTTAAAAGGTTCGGGACCACTGGTGTATAAGGTCATACTTTATACATATTTAAGTTAGAGAAATTCAATTCTATACATTAAACATTAAATATCATGAGAGCATATAAACATGCAATGAATTTTAGGTGGTTCAACTTGGCCCCTAAAATGTAAGCAAAGTACCTCATGTGTTCTGCAGCCAATCATCTCTTCTACAGCTGCAAGAAAAGCTAACTGTGCTGGAATTATTGAAAGATGTTGTCTTCCTTCTGATTTTTATTAGTAATGTAAAATATTTTTAAGAGCATTTTCACAGGTTCAATTTTTGCTTTATATGCAAATTTTAAACTCTAACCCCCAATCTGCTGCTGATCTACCTTTCACATTGAGATTTCACTCTATTGTGTTAGGTATTTGGTATGGAAGACAGGAATTTTAAAAGACCCACTTCTTCTCCCCAAGGGATTTGTACATTAGAAAGAGAAGTATATTTTATAAGTTAGTTCTCTATGTGAGGCAATATCCAATACCTGTAAGACAAAACAAAGTCCCAGCAAGCGACCCTCACCAAAACCCATCTCATTATTAAAAACTTTCTTTCACTAAAATTTTTAGGAAAAGAATTTTAAATAATGAGAAAGTTTAACTGCCACATTACACATGTAGTTAACAAGAGAAAATTCTCTCAGATATTTTACTTATATATAAGTAATTTCATTGGTTTGGTACTCATTTAATCATGGCCCTCTGCTTGCTAAAATAAAAGGTGTCTACCTTGAGCATAGGTATTTTTTTTACCAACAAACTTTGTTTGACAATCTGTCTGACAGCTATAAAATTCCATTCATAATTACATATATTATACTCCAAATGATATATCGAGAAACATTTTCATTAAAAATTTACATAGAAAGTTTCAAGACCCTTGTCAACTTCATTTAAAATAAACTAAATTTATAAAATGAGAAATTACTTTTTTAAATTGATAATATGAAATTTTAAATCTAAACTAAAGAGGTATTTACTCTCCTGTTTCTGTTATCTATGTAAGTTTCAAAATAAAAAACTGACCGTTTTTGATGAAATATAAAATAGAAGAAAAGGCAAGACATAAAGAGCCACAACATGTGTAATTTTGTATAATTGAAGAAAAATTTGCTTTTATTTTAATCTCCAAAGATTTTTCCCCTTGTAATTGAAAAAGAATGCATATTTTAATGTACATGCTAGTCAATTTTATTTTAGATACCATTCATCTAATCACTTATTTTCTCTCTCACTTGGTTTATTTTCTATCCCCACCCAAAACACTTCTCTGATTGTACGTATTGAAACTTTTCTGCTCATTAGATGATTATCTACAAAATAGACTTAGTCTCCCAGCTGTCCTTTTCTTTGATTACCCCATAAAACAACAATGTTAAGTGGCTTTATGTACCAAGGAGCAAGAAATTCAAAAACACATAAAACATAATCCATTACCCTCAGTGAATGGTGGAGACACACAAGTAAACAAATAGTTGCAATAAAGTACGAAAAGTACTGTAGTAGAAGTATCTACAAGATACTTCAAAAACATAATAGAAGACATGACCTCTCCCAGGTGTGGAGTATGAGGATTAGGGGAAACCTCACAGGAGATGAAGCTTAGCTTCTATTTAAGCTCCACTTAAGTTAAAGCTCTCCAGTCTAAACAACAGGGTCCGGTTAGACAGAGAAAACATGTGCCTGAAACCTCATGGTTTGTTCAGTGCTCTTAGAGCAGGTAAGCTATTGTTCATGAGCCGAAGCTGGCTTGCCACCTGTTTTCATGCAGTCTTTGAGCTAAGAATGCTTTTTACATTTTTAAATGGTTAGAGGGGAGGGCCGAAAAGAAGACTAATATTTCCTAGCACATGAAGATTATTTAAAATTAAATTTTCAGTGTTTATAAATAAAGGATTTTTTTAATGTATTGTCTATTGGCTGCTTTTGTGCTACAATGGAGAGTTAGAATAGTTATGACAGAGACCTTTTGTCCTCAAATATTTACAAGCCTAAAATATTTACTATCTGGCTCTTTATAGAAAGTATGTCATGTCCTGGTTTAGTGTAACTGGAACAGAGAGTCTTGAGGAAGTGAGACTTGAGGTAAGTATCCTTCCTAGATGTCATGCAAGCAGAATGCATGTGATGGAGAGCTAGTGAAGCAGAAAAGTTTTAAATAGTATAGCAATAAAATTGGATTTCCACTTTTGATAGCTCAAAGAGCAAAGCTATTAATAAAGAGAACTGTTAAATAGTTATGATGGTAAAAGTGTGAACTGGAACAATTATAGTGGGATCAAAAAAAAATGTTTGGGAGATTGAATTAATACAACTTTATGATACACTCAATATAAAGGGTGAAAAGAAGAGAAGACCTTAGTCTCTGATTTGGTTTCAGGAGATTGGTGGTACCATTAACCAAGGGAAAGACTAATTCTTTTTTCCTCTTTTCTGTCATTTAGGAAAACTATATATAAATATGTCCCAGAAGTCTCCCCGGGGGATGGACCTGGAAGATGCATGGGAACATCAAACAAGGCTCACAGATGGTAAACTACAGCACTGATTTGTGAGTGTGGAGAAGAGTATTTAGGAAGGCTTCAGGTATTTTAACTACCATGTGCAGAAAGCCAAGAGATTATGGAAATGAAAGATATTCGATACACTTGGAAATATTATTAATGCAGTAAATAATAAAACAAGAATAGAAAGTTAGTTGGGGCCATATTGCACAAAGACTTGTTAAACAAGCTAAAGAGTTTAAACAAACACAGTTGTAGATAATGGAGAATTTAAGTCACAAGTAACTTAATCAAAATCAAATTTGCAAAATATCACTCTGGCCATGGTTTAGAGAATATCAGAAAAAGAGCAAAGCTTTTGACAAGAAAAATAATTAGACTGTTTTATACTGTAGATGAGACAAGACCTTAGATCTACTCTGAGGTAGTGGCAAAGGAGATAAACAAGAATGGGAGCATATAAGAGTGTTAAGAGTAGTAATTCATTGGCTGACAATGAAGTGAAAGGGTATAATGCAAGAAATCTAGATACCTATGGATAAGGGGCTGTCATTCACCACAATAAGGAACAAATTTAGAGACAAAGATGCATTTCCTTTTGGACAGGTCAAGGATATACATGGGTCTGAATTAAAAAGAGATATCTGGTCAAGAGAGAGATTTGAGCGGCATTAGTGCAAGAATGATGAGAGTGCAGGATGTGCCTGAATGTGATCACCCAGGAGAAGTTTACAAGTGAGGAGACAAAAGGGCTGGGTCAGAACCCTAGTAAGTACCTACTTTTAAGAAAAGGACCTTATGAAGGAGACTTCAGGTTTAAGAACACGTGTAGAATTCTCAGCCATCTCCTTTCTCTTTCTCTTGTCACCTCAGTGATATATGTCCTCCTTGTATTTGGAAAGGGGCATCTGGTCACAGTGTCATCCTCTATTGCTAGTCTCTGCTGGTATAAGGATTATCTGTTTTTATCTCGGTGGTTGCCCTGAGTTTGCTCTGCTGATGACCCTAACTACTCTAAGAACCTCTGTTTTCTCTGCATGGATAAAGTATGGTGGTCATTGGGTTGGAAGTTAGCACTTACTGGTCTTTCCTGCTATTCAACCCCTATCTCATCACTTATTAATAATTCTCTGAGTTCATTTAGGGAAATCCCGTGGGAGGCACAGTGGTTCTTAAATCTCAGCTATTTTCTGCACCCTACTTTGGCACATTGGAACTTTTTGATCTCCATTATTTTCCACAGGAGCTAAAAGGCTTGAAGAGACACCTATCTCTCATCCTCATCACTTCTACTCCACTGGCATTAAGGCAGGCTACAATATGGCCTCTCTCCAGAATTCAGATCTCCATCCCTATCTAGAACTTCTATTGCCTCTCCTTCTCCAAGGTTTCTTCTCTGAAGAAGAGGCAAGAGGATGGTAGCAGTGATCTAAGTGTTCTTTCTATCCTTACCAATGTTCTTCAGGTGCCACTTTAATTCAGAAGGATCATAATCTGCTCTCCAAATAGTGGAAGACTAGTTTTTGTTGTTATAATTTGTTCTTTTTTCTGTGATGTAAGATATGGAACTCAATGCCCTGATTCAGCCAGGCTTCATATTTCACATGCAAAGAAAAGTCCTTAACATGCCAAAGCATTTTTTCTTCTCAAGTGCTTACCTCTTGCAATTCAGAATTGCTTTTAAGATACTGCTTGTTATAGACTTATCAAAAAATACATAATGAAACTCAAAGTTAAAAAAGAAATTTGATTCTTCATTCTCCTTGGGTTTTTCTCTCCTTTGCCTAGGTAATAAACCTTAAAGTTTTTTTTAGAATACATACATTTATATTAATTCAAAATATCTAAAGAACAACATGTTAACTAGAGTCCATTTTACAGTCCATACAATTTAAAGATTTACATACACTCAAGCATATGAAAAAAATCTTACCTTGTTAGAACATAGGTTTGATAGATTACTGAGACATATTGGTTTTGACACCCATACACTTATGACAACAAAAAATTACAATTTTAGACTTTTAGTAAGAACTTCTGTACAGTGATAGAAAATGTACAGAATGTAAAAAAGATAGTAAAACAAATGTATCTTTCTTATGCAATGAATGATGTGGCATTATACAGTAAATTTTATCAGTGTAGTCTGCCCAGCCTGGTCTGAAAGATGAAATTTGCTGAATAATTCCCTAATCTTACTTTATTTTATACTTCATAAATAAATACTGCTTTATTTCTTCCTTCTCCATATCTTAAAAATAAAATAGGGCACTAGTTCTTTTCTTTAAAATAATTCAACTTTGATCCTAATAAGTTAGCAAAACCCATTTTAACATTAATTTTAAATACATTAATATATGAAGATTTTTATTATTTTGAAATCTGATTTTAATGTTAGAAAAGTTTCAGGGTGAAAGGAGTCACAGAGACACAGAAATGCATATTAGATAATATTTTAAAATATTAATGCTCTATATTCTTTTATAGAAATATCTCATTCATCTCATCCTCCAACCTGGTTAATTTTAACTGTTCCTTCAGCACTCAATCAAGTGAAGAAGAACCTCACCTTTACCTCTCCACCTGTATCTGTTTTATAAGACAAGATGCCTTACCTTGCCTATATGTACCTAAGGCACCTAGAACATAACTCTAGCTTGACATTTATGTTACTATATTACATTTGTTTATTTACAGTTCTGTCTTCTCATTTAGAGTGCAGTATCCTTGACAGTGGAAAGTGTCATTTGCTGTTCTGTATCAATAACTAGCATGTTATCTAGCACAGTAGAAACAATAAGTAGTTGCTAAATAAGTAAATGAATAAATGTTGGCACCACTTTACAGATAAAGGAACCGATTGATAGTAAGGACACATTCTTATAAAATATGTCTGCTATATATCCAAAATAAGAACAATAAATATATAACAAACTGCATAATTTTACAAAACTATTGCATCATTAGAGTAGAAGCAAAATTCCTTTTTCTTTTACATAAACATTTAGCAAAAACTATACTCAAAATCAGAAACTAACTTACTGATTATAACTTGATAGTTCATTGAGAGTAACATGACATTTATTCAAAGTTATTATGGTAATTTAATATTAAAACTTTAGACTTCTGCAGAAATGTAAGTTCGAATTCTAGCTATTTAACTTGGATGATTTACTAGACTTCACTGAACTTAGATTTTCTTTACTTTTGATTTATTTCTTTAACTTATCCCTCACCTAAAAAAAAAATTTAAGGATTAAATTTGGCCCTTATAAGATAAAATTCAAAATTTAAAGATTTGTAAAAACAGAAAATAAATTAAAACTAAATGTGTATCTAATTAGTGACACATAGAAAAAAATTGTTTCAAGTGACATTAAAACAATAATTTCACTGCCTATTGAGATATAATTTAAGGATTAAAAAAACTGTTAAAAGAAAAAATTTTAAACTCTTTTCATTAATCATATATTGACAGTAGTATTGGTAGTTGGCAGGTTGGTATTGTCATTCTGAAATAATTATATGTGGATTGAGGAATAAGCTAATCGAGTAATTACATTATAGTCTAGTTATATTCCTTGTGTGGCTGTAAACCAGGATTCTTTATTTTTATTGTGGTTGTTGGTGGGGAAAAGAGGTGCAAATAAAAGATCTTAGGAAAAAAAAAAACACTATAGTCCTGAATTTGATTAGATGTATCAATAAAATTCATGATAATATTACATAAGTATTTATATTAATATCTATTTATACTTGTATATTTTAGGTGTATGTATTTCTTCACTTTATCCTCTGAAAAAAAACTGAAAGCAATGATGAACCCAGTAGCAATGAGCATCCTTAGTACCCAGACTGTGGTCTCTAAATATACTTCCCACTAAAAGGAAACAGAGATCCTTAGAGAAATGGCTAATTCCTGTTCTGTGGTACACAATGTATAAAATAAATCTGAAACATCTTGTCATAACAGATAGTAAGGAAGCTATCAATGACTATTAAGGTCATGTCAAGACTTAAGCATCAGCTTAAGAGGTACAAACTGGCCAAAAATAGGCTATGTTTAGCTTCGAAAATAACAATTACCACAAATTGAATAAGTTTGTAAGCTCACAAGAGTAGTAAATAATAATAATTGAATTGGTCACTTTTGGAGAATAGTAAAGAATCGTCACTGTTTTGAATGTTGGTAATTAAAAGGAATATACAAATCATTTATCCTCTGTTTCCTATATGAACTATACTACTGGGTAAAGTCAAATAAGAGATGAAGAGAACAAATATTTACAAAAGTATCCCAAATGAAAAATAACCAGAAAAAAGCTAGCTTGATAGTTTTATAATGTCACTATTTTCTAAACCCCCAATTGAATTTAGGCACTAAGTATCAGCAGTTACATCACCAAAAGAGAAATAGCTAGATGTTGAGTGCCTACTGATAGAAGAATTCACCATCTTGCCAAGGCAATCAAATCCAAATCTGATCAATCCTTGAGAGCTAAATTTAATTTATAGAAAATTCAGAACACAGAGCAATATGTTAAACAATTCTGCAAGGATACATTCTGCACAATCCAGTCTATGAGAAAGTTTAGAGAAGGCATGTTAATCAATCCTAAAATATGACTTATTTGAACCCTGATTCAAATGAATGGAAAAAGAAAAATATATAAGCCGTTATGATGGCTATAAATAATTAAATAATGGGTTAGCTCAAAGATCTCAAAGATTTCTATTTTCCTTTGCTACAAAATATATGCCAACCCAACGAAATTTGGTCAGAGTGGTAATTAGTATGGTCACTGTGAACCACATTCCCATAGAAAGATAGTTTTTTCTCTTACATTGCCTATGAAAGCATTTTATTAGTTATGATAATTTATGTTTTTAATCTTTTCAGTTAATATACTCAGAGACAATGGAATTGGAATAGTTAAGAAAGCAGAAATGAATACAATAACACATAAATCTAAAAGCATTAAATAGCAGTTCTATTGTTTGGTTTCTGAAATCTAGTAGGCCAAAATGTTTAAAGAAAACTATAAACTCTTTTTTTCCTTTTGTTATAATAATTATAAAATTATTTAAAATCATAAAAATTATCATTTTAGTGGGTAAATCTATTGAATATGAAAATGAAAATATTGAACCTCAGATTAACAACTCTCATTTAAAATCAATATATTACTGAACATCGATTATCTCCTCAGAAATAGTGTTCTATTTTCTCACATGCCTGGGACATTATTTTCCTGAATATGGTACTTTTACAAACCTTATGGCTTAAAACTTGAGAGTAGTTTTTATTTTCTAATAACGTATTCTATTAAAAGTCAATATGCCACACAATGTATGACTTACTATGTTTTCTTTGTCTGTAATGAGCAATGTCACTGATGTTGCCTTTTGCTTTAAGGCTCAAGTGCCTCTGGTTTCAAACCAGACAACGCTGGCATGAGAGCTTCCAGGTTTCCAATGCTGAGCCTCCGGATATTTCAAGCAAAAGTGATTCTTTTTTATTCTGAGTTACAGAGCCAATTTTCACTTCTTTATTTTAAAGCTGTCCTTTCTCCCTGGGAGAAAAAATAACAATTATTTTCCTAACAGAACTCTTCTTTGATGCAAGAAATAAGTATATACATCAAAAAGGTACTAGACTCTTTTTTATTTTGTTCTGTAAGGAAATAACAGTTCATAGGCATACTAATGCACTATCTTCTCCATCTGACTTAAAGTCATCCTTAATTCTGTTTATGCCACTGAAATACACTCATACTGAGAGCATGGCAAATAATAATCTTTGTTGGTAAATTAAGTAATATAAACATTTCTCCTAATGCCAAGTTAGTTAACTTTTCATTTAAACAAGTAAACCACTTTTTCACATTTCAAAGGATCCACTTACTACTAAAATAATATTCTTTTTCTAGGACTCAGGCAATGGTATTTTGGTCCCCTTATAGATAGATGAATTGATTAATTCTTTAATGAGACTATTTTCTCCCTTACAGAATGTATGAAGAGCTAAAATTTCTCTTTATGGAATATCAACAATCTTTTAAACTCATTATTACTTATTTACTAAGATTTCACCATTTCAGTGAATTTTTAATTATTTTTGAAGCTATTAATAAAAAAAGAATGAAATTTAACAAAACTGTTAACAAATATTTTAAAACCACATTACTTCAAAGTACAAAAGTCATGATTCATTAACATCACAACTGTGTCCGGCACATAGTAGAGGCTCAAACAATATATTCTGAATAAATATGCAAATAAATATTATGGCAATTATCATAAAATATACCATAATGCATTTTTTATATGTGTACGTTTAGCCAACCACACTGTAAACTCCTAGAGGGCAAAAAAGTGCTAGAACAACATCTGGAATGTAGCAGATAATAAATAAATACTGAAGGAACAAAAGAAGTAAGTAAGCCTCTTAAAGGAAAATTATCCATTAATGTTATGCTACCTTTGACTTAATAATTAACTTTTTAATGATACAATGTGGTATTATGGCAAAGTATGCTCAGGATGCATATTATGATTACTAAACCAGCCTGTGAAATTAGGTTATAAAGCAGAAAGGCTAGATGCAACTATTAAAGACTACCAACATTTCATAGTCAAAATTTTTTTAATTTTTACCTTTTCAAAATTATCAAACGATGTATGCCAGAGACTTCTTCATCACATCCTTGAGCTTCAGTCCTGTCTAGATGTCACCCCATCCCTGAGCCCTGGTCTGAGATATGGAACTATGGGAATGGACTGAGTGCAGAAATTTAGTGAATGACTGATACAGATGAGTTATAATACTTTGGTTTTTAGGGTCTTTGATATCATCGAACAGTATTGGGTCTTTATCCTTAGTTCCTAGCACAGAGATACTCAAATCCTTGGAATTTCTAGAATAATAAGGGTGAGAAAAGTATATTTTTTTTACTACTGGGGTCATTCTTGACAGGATCCTCGGTAGATCCAGGGTAGAAATTGGGGGCCAGAAAGACCAAGCTTCCAGAGAGGGAGATGGACTGGTGCCTGAGTTAATCGGCAATGGCTAAAATTTTAATCAATTGTGCCCATGTAATGAACCCTCCATAAAAATCCTGAACTATGAGATTCAGAGAGCTCCGGAGTTGTTGAGCACATCTGTGTGTAGGGACAATGGTGCACCCTAGCTCCACGGAAACAGAAACTTCTGTGCTTGAGGGCCCTTCCAGACCCTGCCCTACACACCCCTTCATCTGGCTCTTTGTGTGTATCCTCTGTAATAAAACAGGAAATTTAAGTAAAGTGCCTCCAAAGTTCTGTGAGCTATTTTAACAAATTATTGAAACTGAGGAGGTGATCATGGAAACCCCCAAATTATAGCCAGTCAGTCAGAAGGACGAGTGGCCCAGGACTTGCAACGGATGACTGAAGTGGGAGCAGTCTGTGGGACTGAGTCATTTAACCTGTGGGATATGATGCTAACTCTAAGTAGTTAGTGTCAGAACCAAATTTAATCGTAGAATACCTCGGTGGTGTCTGAAGAATCAGAATTGTTTGTTGGTATTAGAAAACATTCCAGGGTCACGAGTACTTCAAATATCAAAAAGTCTACAAAGTCAAAATGTCAGGCACCAGAAAGATTTTCAGTGAGCTGAGTCCTGAAGGATGACTTAGAGTTTGGACTACTGAGGAAGTTAGGAGAGGGGGAAGAAAGCCATCACAGGAAGAAGGATAGGTAATGATGGAGGAATGCGAGAGAATGTGACTTGTTCTCCTTTGAGTGTCTGGCACATGGGAAGCCAGGACAGGAACCTAAAAGAGGTGAAATTAAAAAGGTAATCAGGACTGGAGTGATTAGTTAAGGGCTTTGTGTTGTGTTCTCAGCTAACTAAGTATGGTTATCATACTTAGTATGGTTATCATACTTATGGTTAAACACTCCTGGAGGGTTGTAAACAAGAAAATGGAATGACTGTATTTTTGTTTTATGAATATTAACACAAAACCAAAACTCCCATTTCTTTGTCAGGTCTATATTTGTTGTACACATTCACTGTGGATCACTAGCTACTACTGCGGAACCATCACAAGTTCCAATGATTCTACAGTGGAGACACTTCAAATAGAAACATTCAGAGACAATTTGAGATCCCTAAAAGAATTTGCAGTGGTCTCTGAGAAAACCAGCATCTCTTGCCAGTATGAGATATTTGCTAGAGTATCCCTCCTGTGGCAGATGCTGTGCTCTCTCCACATGGAACCTGGTCCATAAGAAAAGAAAGTATGCCTTCTCTTGTTTTGCCTTTGGCCGAAGGAACAAATCCATATCAGACCCTCTCTTGGTTCAGGGATTTTGCTCAGTACTCATGAATATGCCTAGCTTTTGCAGTTGAATTTGAACAGCACTTACATACTCACTTAGTCTGACAAATTACCAGATATTAGTGATGAAAGGATAGCTGAGATCCTGAATTCCCAAATCCTGAAACCCCCCATCAGCTTCTATAACACCACCCTTTAAGGTTACCCTGCTAGGTTACTAAGGGGGAGGATATGTAGCTCAGAGAATATACTCATAGTAGTTCTTAAAGTGTGCTACAGAGATCCTTGCAAGGGGCGGGGTCGAAACCATTTCCAAGGGGGTCTCGAAAACCATTTTGGGAGTCCTCGAGGTCAAAACTACTTTCATAATAATACTAAAATGTTGCTTGCTTGTTTTTCTCTGTATTGATATTTTTACTGACTATACAGACCTTACTGACTACCATGACCTTAGAGCAAATGAAGGTTGTGGCAGCTACCATACCAGAGGTCTTTAAATTCTTCCTGCCATGCACTCTCAATGAAAAAAAAAAAAAAGCCAGGTTCACTTATGAATGTCCTTGATTATATAGTAAAAAGTATTAAGGTATTATTAAACTCAATCTATGAGTGCATTGCTTTTTAATATTCTGTATGACTAAATGAGAGGCACACAAAAAGGACTTTTGTTATACTCCAAAGTATGATAGTTATTGCAAGAAAATGTCTTTTGCGTTTCAGGAGCTCAGCTGAGCTGGAAGATAGAGAACTGAGCTGGCATGTGTCAGAGTGGCCCACTAAAGCAACAAGCCAAAAATAAAAGGGTTAGTCACTTACTGCGATGGTATAAGCAAGAGGCTAAAACAGGAGAAAACGCTGTGTCCTCCCATGGAAAGGCACACCAGTCAAGGGTCAAATGGATCAGCACAGATGCGGGTGTCATCTCACTGTTAAGGGAGCCTCAAACAAAAAGCTCTGGCAGTCTTATGGGCTCTGAGGTCAGTGAGAAGGGCTTAGGGTCAGTACTGGGGCAGAAAAGTACTAGTACTGAATGAATCAGAGCAGAGGAATATGTCTGCAAGGGTTTCCCCTTCTTCCCCCTAGGCAGAGGCACCTGAGGAAGACCTCTGCCCAAAGCCTCAGATAAAAAGATCTAGGAACGAAGGTGAATGAGCTGGGAAAGGAAATATTTTGCAAAGAACATGACAGACCAGGGCGTCCTGAGCACTTGGCTGCAACTCTGTTCAGAGATTGCAACGCGCTGGCTGTACACCGAGTGTGGCGTAGGGAGGGAAGCTTCCCTCCGTGAGGCCTGCAAGGTAAAGCATTTATAATGGCCTATGGTCAGGCCTAAACAATCACACATAAGTTTTTAACCAGGAACCTGACTTATGGAATGTCACAGGGAAAAGTGATTGAGTTGCAAGCTGAACTATGTCCTTTTTTATGGAGCACCATTTTTATTTGAAAGAACAACTGACAAACTACGGTTATTGAAACTTAGGTATTTGGCAAGCATTTTCTTGAAAATGAACAAAGTGAGCTTGTCACTTCAAGGAAAACAACTGAGAGTATTTGTTGCCAATGATAGAATGCAATGTGCCAAGCAAAAATTAGAATTTTGGAAAACTTATATCCACCACTGTGAGCCTGACCACCTTATGGTAATTCCTGACTTTTTGGAATGAATTCAGTGATGATGTTAATGACTACAATTGTTACAGCCTGAATTGTGTTCCTCAGAAAAAGACATGTTGAAGTCCTAACTTCTAGCTCCTCAAATTGTAGCCTTATTTGGAAATAGGTTCTTTACAAAAATAATCAAGTTAAAAAGAGGTCCTTAAGGTAGGCTCTAATCCAATATGACTGCCATCTTTATAAAGAAAGAAAATTTGGATGCAGATGTACAGAGGGAAGACAATGTGAAGACACACAAGGAGGATGACATATGAAGATATAGGATTGGTGTGACGTATCTACGATGCAAGGAACACCAAAGACTGCTGGCAAACCCTCAAAGGTAGAAAGAGGCAAGGAAAGCGTCCTCCTCTACAGGTTTCAGAGGGAGGAGGGCCCTACTGACACCTTGATTTCTGACTTCAAGCCTCCAGACCTGTGAGATAGTAAATTTTTGTTAAGACACCCAGTTTGTGATATTTTGTTACAGCAGCCCTAAGAAACTAATACAGCATTTTTTCCATATTGTAAAATAAAATGTGTCAGTATATCAAAGTTCTGTATACTACGATGGAGTAATATTTTTCCAATATCAATGTGTGAAGTTATAAAATCATATGTGGGCAAAATATCCATTCAAGATTTTAATAGGTTTTAATATAAGAGTACAAAGATTTCATTGATATGGTTTTACATATTACAACCAAGGTTTAAAAAACTACCACTGGTTAACTTTTGGCATCATATTGAAGAAGAATGTACAATGGTCTGAATGGTTTTTAAAATATTTCTCCCTTTTTGAATTACATATCTATATGAGGCCACATTGTTCTTCATATACTTCAAACAAAACAACATATTGCAACAAATCAATTGCAAAAGCAGATATAGGAATTATCTTATAGCCAGATATTAACAATATTCACAAAGAGTGTAAAATATAACATCTCTTCTCACTATCTTGAAAAAGTTTTTCAAATAAAAATATGCTAATTATGTTAATTTCTAATGAGTTTATTTTTTGATTAATTAATATTTATAATCTTCAGTTTTCATTTCCAATATAGTGAACATTGAAAGATTGAACACAAAAGCTTTCTGTGATCATCAATAATTTTTAGAAGTGTAAAGGTGTACTGAGATCAAAAGTCTGAAAATCACTTGTTTAGCAAAAACTCGTTTTTATGACTTGCTGAAATTTGAATCCCTCGACACTGTCTAATTTTCCAACCCTGTGAACTGAGTTAGGCCAGTTGTGAGCCTAGGGATTCCCTTCCTTCCTCTTTCTGAGGCCCAGCTGTGTTTTCTAATTCTGCTTTAATGAGTGGGGATGGACATCTGGGCCCATTTACTGCATGTGCTAACGTGGGAGAGGTCTTGAGAGAGAAAGCTAAGTCACGTTCTTCCCACGCTCAGCACATGGTGGACGCCGGAGAGTTTCAGAGCTCCTCTTGGCAGCAGAGGGAAGGAAGGATCCTAGGAGTCTTCCCATCACCACCACCAACATTCGATCCAGTACAGATTCCAAGAACCTGCCTCAGGCGACTCTAAAGGTCTGAGCTGAACTCCAGAATCAGAATTTTCAATAAGCAGCTTAGATGATTCTGAAGCAAGTGGTCCCTGGACCGCATATGACAAACGGTGTCTAGGGAAAGAGTGTGCTTCTAACCATAACCAAATATGGGAGAACGGTGCTGGTGAGCTCAGTGCTAAAGGCTAGGTGATTATCAAGACAAACTTTTCAATTATATCCAGGAAGAACACCTTGCCTCATGATTTTACATAGATCAAGGGAGATGTGTGCTAGTTGCTGGCAGAACATGGTAATTAATCTGGTTAAATCTCACTGGAAGAAAAGATAGATTTGTCAGTCTGGAACCCTAGCTGGGAGAATAAGGCCTTGAAACAGACTCACCTGGAAAATGAAACTGATGCAAAATGAATGCCAATTACCCAGTAGGCCTGTTCATCTTCACTTTTTTTTAATGTGTCATTTGGTAGGTCACACTTGCATAAAGTGCTCATGACAGTAATTTTCAAGTGCCCTTTAGACTCTTGAGAAATGCACAATTCATTTAACTGTCAAATGAAACACAATCCTTGTTTCTCTCAACAAAGAAACAGAATGACAGTGCCATTGTGGGTAGAATCAACAGTGGAAAATCATTAACACTATATTGTATCCCTATTTAATTTGTGAACTATTTTTTTTTAAGTTAGAGAATATCAAAATCACATGTAATAGATGTAAATATTGTAGTTACCCAAGTACAAATAAACAAATTAGCATTTTGGTTTTTTGAGTTAGGCTATTATCCTAGACTTTCAGAGTCTAGTGGAAAATTCTTTCTGCTGCTAGTATTTACCCCCCTTCACTCAGGCTTATCTTTTTAAAATAAAAGATTCCTTTATACTGTGCCATGCTACCACACAGTACCTTCTATGTGCTGGGCATTCAGTCAGATAATATGGTTTCCACCTATATTATCACTTTTCCTCACCATGGGCCCATAGTATTCATCTCGCTCTCCTCACGTCACAATTAAAGAAAATGCAGCTAAAAGAGCTTAAGCCCAATCATCTAGGTAAAGAAGGTATTATCCACCTGAGCTAGAACCCTTGCCCAGTTAGAAGGTTCTGGTCCCTAAGCCCGCTGTCTAGCCCTCCCTGCCACCAGCCTGAGGATTCTCAGATAATTTGATAGCACCAGGTTTTTAAATCAAAATGGTTGAGGTCCGTTGCCTTGGCTGGTAACTCCTAAAATCCACAGATGGCTATGCCTATTTCCTAGAGTAATACAATGGGATTCTACTGGAAAACAAACTGTGTAGAAGGACTAGTTAATTTGGCTTCACTAATGTCCCACCAAACCACTGAGTGGAGTCAGAACTCTTCAAAGAATGCCAAAGATAGCTTTGTGCCAAACCATTGAATCACATAGCAGCACAATAAAAATAAGAATGACTAATGCTTTTTGGCCTCTATCACGTACTCTTCCAAACAGCAAAAAATAGAAAGATGTTCCTCAAAATGTCAAATTAGAAATAGTTCAGGAATGGTTCCCACATTGTACATGTAAATATTACTTCAGAGTCTGAGGACTGCTGCTCACACTTGGATGTACTTGAAAATCTTACTTTTTTCAAGTCTTTAAGATTCCAGACCCCTTTTGATAATCTAATGAGTTGTGCTTTGGGGGAACAAACCAAGAATTAAACTTGAGGAATTTAAATTATTAGAACAAAAAGTATTTTTCAGTGTATTTCCAAGTGCTGAATTGGATTTTGGAAATTAAATTGAAAAATCTAGTATTTGTCAACTGTACTTGCTTCTTTTCTTAAAAGAATGTCTGTAGTAAAAACAAACAGCAGCAAAAGAGAATTCGCATATACTTTTTAGGTAGACTCCTAGAATTACTCAAATTCTCTCTGAAGTTGTCACATGTTAGCATTCTTCAGGTCAGAGCACTCAAGAGTAATGAGTCACCTTATATCTATTACCTAATCAATAAGAAATAAAATTTCCAGCACTAACAAATTGCCATTTCAGCAAAAAGACATTTATTTTGCTTGTCTTGTATTTCCTCATTAGTAAAGTAAGTGCAAGAAAGTCTGATTTATCTGGATTTTTTTCCCCACTGAACAAAAAGTAATTTAGTGAACCTAGAGTTTTATTTTTCATTTTATTGTATTTTTTAATTAAAACTGGCCAGTGGAAGCTCTCTATCCCCAAATCACTGTATGTATTAAATTTCAAGGAATCCTAAAGCAACTAGAGAGAATTTCATTTTTAGCAAACTGCAAGGCATTAAAATCAATAAACGGGCTGATGATGCAATTAATATACTAGCGGCCTTTAATGGAAAAAAAGGAAGATTTAATGTGAACAATCATTACTTCTCTCAGTTAAAGAAATTTCTAAGCCTGAGTTTTAGTTAGTAAACTATATAATCAGAACCACTGAACAGTAGTTGTGTTTTCATTATAGTTAATGTTAATTAGTCTGTTTATTTTTGGTGTGATTATCATTAATTTAGATGCTGTTTCCTGTACAGCTTCTGTATATAATTCATAACCAAGAATATATGCACTAGCATGGTAAAGCACTCCAGGAAGGATTTCAATTCACAATATTATTCAGTAGCTAACACAGAATAAGTTTATCCATGATCTTAACAGAGATCAGATTCCTCTCTAGTCACCCCATCAACTGGCTCTGTCATAAAAATGGCAAGAATAGAGTCATTTAAAATATTTTGACATTTATATTGTGTTCTAAAGATATCCAGTTATGTAAATGATTACAAATCAAAATATAAGAGGCTTAAAGCGAGATGTGAAACACTGCAAATTCGTGGGGTATGTCGAGATGGCTTCAACTTGAATTCTGGCATGAAGGAGTTTACAATCTTGTGGAGGCAATAAGATTTCTACCCAAATGCTCAGAGGTCACAGTGATTCTAGATAAAAGTGTATGTCCTTTGGGGTGGGAGCAACTTAGCTTTATATCCTAGGTTGGAAACTCAGTCATAGGAACTTGGGTAAAGCACTCTGCTTCTCAATTTCTCAAATCCCTTATCTGTAAAATGAAAATAATATCTAACATGCAATATTATTTTGACAATAAATAGAATGACATGTTAAAAATCTGGTGTAGCACTCTGCTTTTAATAGGTCGTAGTGGGGAAACATACTTTCCCCTCTTTCCTACTAGGTTCACTTCACTCCAAAGTTCAAACAATTTCCATTGTATAACCCATGTTTAGGTCAGCCCATTTATCCTCAAAGGAGTTCCATAAACTTGGATGGGGACAAAAATACATTGCATTTTACTAATTTCCATTGGAGAACCGAAATTTAGCATTTCCTTCAATGATGACAGCACACAAAAAGCCAGAGTAGTGTTCACAGCACCTATGACTTTGTCTCCAACATAAATCACATATATTTTCTTATTGCATAATCTGTTGCTAGGATCTCAAAATATTATTGATTTATTATCACTTTGAAATTAATGTCATTATTGAACTCAGTGTTAGATCTTTTTATTTACTGTGTTAATCAAGAAGCACAAATATAACTATGATACACATTTTAAACATTTCATGGTAATGATTTTTAATATTATAATCCTATGTACTTTGTTCTATGCTTTTGAAAGCATTATTCTGAGAAGAAGCCCCTAGGCTATACCAGACCTCACAAAAGGGTACGTGGTAGAAAATAGTTAGGACCCCTACTCCCACCCCTGCCGACATAGAGGAAGCCCATATTGAGACTGCTAAAAACTACTGGTAGAGACTGAAATAGAGAAGCCACAGTGTAAACAATTGCGAAAAAAACCTTAATGATAACAGATATACCAAGCAAGATTGTAAAATCTCTTGACAAATTTAAGGGATAAGATGAGGAGGACAGAAGTTAAAGTACTGACAGCATTTTTGGGTAGGTTTTAGGAAATACTCCTTGTAGATAGCAACTTTACACTTCCAGAGATGAGGCCAAGAAAATTGGAATCTCTGTTCCCTTTCTTTTCACTTCACACATGCAATCTATTATCAAATCCTGGCTGTTCTATCTTCAAAATGAATCCAGATTTTGGTCATCTCACCCACTTCCACTATTGCTACCTGGATACATGCCACCAAGATCTCTCAATTGTAATTAAATAAACTCCTAATTGCTCTTGCTATTTCAGGCAAGGCCTGAAGCATTCATAAAGTTTTAGAAGCACATGGCAAAGGCACAGGACCAAAAATACCTCTTGAAAAAGTCTGGAGAAACCTTCTCAGAACACATCCCTGGGGTTGAAAGGAGAAGTGGAAATTAAAGGGCTCTGCAAATGATTCATTAAAAATATGCCTCAAAATAAACCCCTGCCTGGGGCAACCAGATTGTAAATTTTTTTAATAAAAAGAAGTCACGAGGTATCAAATGCCACTCAGGATGATAGAAGGTAATGTGCATAGGTAAATTTTTATTCCCTCTATATAATAACTCACTCATGTAGGAAGATTTCTCCCTATTATGTGTTTGCAGATCATGAACCTGGACAACCAGATCAGACTGAATAGGATTCTGGAGAATCAGAAGCCAAGATTTTCCCTGTCTATCCCCATTCCTTCAGGTATCACTGCATCTCTGCTTTGCCAATGTAAAGTAACAGGTCTGGCAACATATGCTTGCCTGAGACTACTTCATTAGGCATTGGCAATGTGTTTCATCTTAAACGTCATGAGTGAGAGTCCGTTTTGTAATAATTACTTGTATGTGATCTGGATACTATCAGTGAGGGGCATCAGAGCCCAGAAGGAACTGCAGCCATTCCAGTGAATTCAGCCCAGATGCAGCAACTGAAGAATTGTGACTTTTCAGGGGGACAACACAGCTGGACATAATTTGGGATGGGAATAGAATAAGAAGTGAGATTTCTGTCTTGAATACAGAGTGCCCTTGGAATCTTTTGGGATAACGAACTATTTAGGTATATTTCTAAATCTTCTTCTGATACAAAATGTTCACTCAACAGCATTCCTGGGGAATCCATAAGGTATGATGTACAGAAAGCAGCCACAGGAAGGTAGGAGTAGGACTTCCCAATAGGCTGCTGGTCAGTTTTCTGGAGGATAGACACACCTCTGGATGACCAGAGGCTTAATGATAAAGTTGAAAGGGTTAAGGAACCCAAAAACTAAGCAGTGTTAGGTATATATTTATATATACCTCACATGGTTTTCATGAGGAAGGACTATCACTAACTACTACCTATTTCTTCCCTCATGCACAGCCTTTCCCACAGAATTTAAATAAGTTGCCTAAGAACGGGAGAGAGGGGCTTAGTATTCAAAGCCCATTTCCTTTCTTCCCCTTCCAGTTGCACGTCAGCTGCCTACAACAAGCACAGAATAGTGCCTTCCTCTACACCATAAATTTTACAGGGACAGCATTATAGGTGACAAAGTGAGTAAGTAGTGCTAGAAATCACATTTTTGTTCTATCGGCAATTAAGGGGCCATTTGATTCCCATCTACTAGATTTTTATTTCTCATTTTGTTCAAAACTCAGATAAAAAAGAGGTAGCTGCTATGTGCTTGGCCCCCTAATATCCCATGCATTAGCAGTTCCATAAATAGTTCCTTAAATTAATCCAAGAAAGAAAATAATGCATGTCCTAAAAAAACTGACATGGAAAAAAGAGATGTCTGTGATGACTGAGAGAAAAACGGGTCCTTTGGTTGCTTGGTGGACAGAATATTTCATTGAGGAAATAAAACACAAGGTGGTACTTGAAGAGAGGAAGAATTTACATATGATGAACTGGAAAAAAAACATAAGCAGTTGGATCCATAAGTCTGTCTTCCATCTGTTACCAGCCTATTCTCAACTGGTGTTAATTAAACAATCTTATATGTTTTTTTCTCGGCATATATCAGAATGAGAAACCAATTCTGAAAAATTATAGCCAGACTTTCCAGCGCTGAGCCCCTAGCATGCCATCTTTACTGCCATCTCCCTGATATACACGTACAATGTATTTGTTGGATCTACCAGGCACAGGAAGTACTCATACCTGTGCCTAAAGAATGTACTTACTTAATCTGGGTAGATAACCACTTCAAATAAAGATTAGGTTCATATCTCCCTTTATATGCCTGAAATTCTAATTCTTACAATATAATTAAGGGCACATATCTCTCCCACGGGAATCCATTGGGATTGGTAAAGTGTGACTTTTGTCTGTTATTCTTAAGTATAGAAAAATCTTGGTGCCTTTCTCTAGTAATAACAGAAATAACACACAATGTTTGCAAGTTTTTTGTGAAAAATCTGTCTAGAAATAATGCGTTCTTGTTCATGTTTTTATGGAAGAATAGAGAAGAATACAACAGGATCTGAGAGGGCTCAATAAATTTCATCCTTTAGTTTTTTCCCCAAATTCTGAACCAACTACATAAGAAAAATTAGAAGGCAGGTGGGAAAATAAAATTATTTCTTTCAGTTTTGATAGAATTGATATGGAGAATATGATTTATGCCTATGGACAAGACAGATACAAGACACATTTGAGCCTCCTAATACTAAATCTAAATATTGGACTAAAGTTAGTGCAGCCATGGAAAACTGAAAGCTTCCTAATAGAGGGAACTACTCAGTAAGACTCATGGAGGGACAGATCAGAAACAAGACCGAGAAAATGGAATCGTGCCTGATTCTTTTCTAGTTCCTAAAATAAACCTAGATTCCTGTGAGACATCTATGACTACATCAGCTGAATTCACCCTGGTGATCAACACAGTGACTGATTCCTAAGGTAGGTCACTCTGTCCTGGCCACCTATATCCCTTACAATCAAAGATGTTTTTCTTACCTCACTCATCTCCCATCATTATGCTAGCCCTCTAGGAGATGATATCTCCAGGAAAAGGCCCTCACATCTTTTCTGTGATTAATTTTCTGACTTAATATATATTTCTGATTTTTATAGTACTACAGAAAAAAAAAACATGATTTATGTTTTATAATTTACATAGCTGGTTTCATGTAGTTTTAATAGTTATTTAAAATTTTTTTTTAATATCTAGCCTATGGGACAGAAGAGTTTGGAGGTCTTAGAAGAAGTTTGTGGTACTAAGCGACTTTTCTATTTCTGTATAACTTCTCATTCTATGCTTTTGCTTATGAACCTATAATATCTTAATACTTATGTATAAATTTTCATAGCATAGTTAGAGAACAGTTTAATCTTATTTACAAAGTACTCTTTTTATTGCATTGGTTCTTTTCTATCTAAAGGTGTGGTACAATTCAGTAGAAAAATATCTGTGTGCAGTCAGGAATAAATTTCTTGACTATTCTATATAACAACTGTAAAAAGAAAAGTTACATTTTTATTTAAATCTTTTTATTTCATCCTGAGTTTTTATTCCAGTTGTCAGTAATCTTCAAAAAGTTACATTTACTTTCCCAGCTTTGATATTTTTAAGGAGATCAGGCAGGCTTTTAGCTTTTCCTTTAAAATGAATCTTGTAGAATGCAATCATAAACAGCTTTGAGAAGCTGGTATACTTTTAGACCATTTATTAGAAATTAATAATAAACCAGTTATTAGATTTTTCTGAAAGGTACTTTAGCTAATTTGAGTGTTAGAAGTTTTTGAATTGTGTACTATAAGAATTGATAAACTTAACTCCCTCCTAAAAGCTCCCACAGGCGGTATATATCTTTCATGAATAAATAAACCACAGACAACTAATAATTTACCATCTCTCTGCTTAGAAAAATATGAAGTCTTTTCTCTCTAGTGTATGAGAATTTTTAACAAGAGTATTCTGTTAATAGGAAGCAGTTAATTTTTTTCATTATATCATATCCAATGCAGTAGTTCAGGTTTTCCCCATATACTGACAATTCCACTACATCTTTCTTGAAGAAAGTACAGTTGTGACTAAATGGAATTAGCCATTAGAAATGGTTATGCCTTGTTAGTCATTAAATATAGAATTACATACTTACCTATCTGCTTAGGGGTCAAAAAAATCAAAATTCCAGAGGCACACAAGCATCAGATAAATGAAGACAGATAAAAGATGCAAGTTTTTTTGCCATTTTCATAAAGGTGTTCCTACACAATCTGTAAACAAATGGAAATTCATTACTAGATAGCTTAGAAAAGATAAATTACCTAGAATTTATGGGTGAGTAACTTCTTTAAGTCATGATAATGAATCTCCATTATCCAATATTTTTAGTTTACCCTCTAGTCCTCAGAAATTGGAACAATGATTACAGGCTCTAGTGAAAAATGGTTCCCATCTTCTTTCTTTGATTCTCTTACATAGGAGGAAATGGGATTCTCTTTGCACTTACCTTTGCTGAGGACAAGTTTATAGTGATGAATGTGCCAATGTTAACATTATTTCTAAAGGTTATTTTGTATTATCATATTACTAGGTTTCCAAGTAAGAAATTAAAAAGAAAAGCAGTTCTCAACTTAAAAGCACATTATGGTCCAAAACACTGTACCTTGATTTTGTTTTGTTTAATACTGGAAATATTTTTTTCTTGTTGAAGTAATATCACAAATAGCCACCCGGTTCCCAGGAAGAGTAAGTTCCTCTGCCCAACGAAAAGACTGAGCAGCACATGTCTCCGTCACAGCAGCAGGATGACTCTGGTCGATGACATAACTCTGGACGACTTGATCAAGGCTAGAGACAATGTCTCTCACGCTGAAATCGAGGCAATCTGTATAGAAGCTAGGCCGATGGGCTTAGGAGAACCTAGAATTAAAATAACAAATGAAGACTTCAAGAAATTTGAAGAAAATTTTCTTCGTAAAAAAAGAAGGCACTGCCTACGGGCTGTATCTCTAGCAAACCACAGTTGCCTCCAAGGAACTGGTTAGAAGTGTCTTGACTCCTCTGAGGAATGAGGTTGGGGAAGTTGCCTAGAGAAATCCATGTTCCTGTTGATCTTATTATTAGGAAAACATTTTGTGCATCTTTATGAGCTCAATGTATAGAATGCCCCTTAGACTGCCTTAGTCAAGTGCAATACTCTCTTCCCAATAAAGCCTCATTTTTCTCAAAAAAAAAAAAAAAAAGAATGAAAGAAGAGAGGAAGGGAGGGTGAGAGTGAGAAAGGAAGGAAAGGAGGGAGGAAAGAAGAGAAAAAAAGAAAAGGAAAGATAAGGAGAGAATAGAAAAGAGAAAAGACTAAAACCATAAAAGCTTAATGTAGCCAACCAATAAACATACAGATTTATAATATCAATATGTAGATTAGGTTTACCATCTTTTATTACATTATTTTTGTAACATACCAGAATTACTCAGGACTACATTTAAATAAATACTTGTAAGAAGTTCTCATATTTGTACAAGAGGAGATACATGTTGTGGGTATTAAATTCAGCATTGCTGGTAATACCCAAACTTGGAAGCCACATAGTGTCTACTGACAGGTGAATGGAACAAGGTAATATGACCTATATTTTTATTTATATAGAGTTATAATATTTTTACACTGTTAGAATATTTATACAATTATAATTGCACAAATATTGTACAAGTATTAAAGGAAATGAAGTATATCTACATATACAATATTGTTAAACCTCAAGACATATTGTTGACAGGAAAAAAGTAGATTGCATAATAATGCATGTCATATCATAAATGTAATTCAGATAATGTTTGAAATCTTAAATGATATATATGGTTGGACAATATGTGTATATGTAGTGAAAGTATACAAGCTACAAGCACGATGGTAAGAATGCATACCCACTTGAGGATAGTAGTCATATCTAGAAAGGAAGGGTGGCAAATAAGTTTTAGATTGGAGAAGATAAAATTTCAAATATATCTATAATATTCTCTTTTTAAAACTTCAACATTTTAGTAGCCCAAGAAGTTAAAATTATTTTCCTAATAACTCTAAAATGCTTGTCTTTTTTCATTGTGTTGACATTTGCAGATTGTAGAAAAACAATAGTGAGTATAACACTGGTACCTTAGCATAATTCAAGGCAGTAGCACCAAACTGTACCTGTAGCATATCTGCATTCACAGTAAAAGTTCCAGATTCACTCAAAATGGCATTTAAGAAGAAAAAATTAATTTTACTACATCTTAGACCTTGAGTATATGTACTTTGGGTATTCTGTGTGACAAAATGGAAAGTTCACATAAAGCACTTCCTTTGCATTCCAGAGTATGATGGCTGTCGAGGAAAAGCTCCTGTGCGATTGAGTTGCAAGTTGAACTAAATTTTTTTATGCAACGCCATTTTTTTCTTGTAAGAAACATTAGCAGACATACTGTAATTATTCAGATTTGAATATTTGGCATACTTTTAAAGACATAAATCAAGGTAAGCATCTCATATTGAGTAAAGCAACAGATTTTGTTATCAATGATAATTTTGCTTTGAAGGGAAAATTCAAACTTTGGAGAACTTGGATCTGCATCATGAGCTTTTCAGCTTTAAAATACTTAATGAATTTTCTGATAAGACAGGCGGTGATATAACAAATATGATTTTTAAAATTCATAATGAAATGTCCATATTTAGATCTGCATCACTCCAATGAACAGTGCATGATATTATAAAATCTTACATGGGCGAGACATCTATTCAAATTGCAAAACTGGCCAATGGATTTTAACATATAACATATTAAGGAAACTTCCATGATATTATGTGAGAAAACGCATTGCAACTAACCTCTAAGATACTACTAATTGTTGTAGTGTCAAAGAATATCTCTACTATCTGAAAAGGCTATTAAAATATTGCTCTCTTTTCTAAAAATTTATCAGATAACTCAACCAAAACATCAGAGAGCAACAGATTGAATCCAGAAATTATAGCTGCATTCTATGCCTTATTTATCTAGTTCCAGTACAATGTCTTAACCAGTGATCCTGAACACTGTCAGAATTTGTTTATAACATGTTCTTTTCTTCTTTAGTTTTCCTTATAAAGTGACAATTGCCTTTCCTCTCCTATTACCCTTTTTTACATTAATTGCCCTAATACTAAAAAAGGAGGCAGTAGGATACTCAGGTAATCCCTGTCAGATGAACCACATTGTGAAGCAGTCAGCATGGTACCATGTTTGGGCCCACCTGGGCTGCTCCAGGAATGTAGTTGCATCAGTTCTCCCCAAACTGATAAGATGCAAATTTGTCAAACTCACAAGACACTGTTTAGAAAACGAGAACACCAGTTTATTAATTTAAATTAGAATACACATCAATACGTCTGCCCACTAGCCAGGGCAAATCTTTTCTTACAAATCAGGCATTGAGGATGGTAATTAGAAAAATCTATCCAGTGTACATAAAATAATAGATCATTAGATGTTTTTGAAAAATATTTCACTCAAATTGTAGGGAAGTGTAGCAATACCCAAACACAGAGAAACCATCTTTAGAGACATAGTACTTGAGCCTACCAAATTAAGACGCCTTTCTCTGTTCTCCTAGAAGAATGCTGCATATGCATACACAGTTGTCTGTTCGCTTCTTTTTAAAACATGAAAATAACAACCATATATAATAAAGCATAAATCAATGCACATTTTTAGTAGATTTCAGAATCCTGTGTATCATTGGCATTTGAGCTATGAGTTGTTTTTTTGTTTTGTTTTTTGTTTTGTTTTGTTTTGTTTTTTGTATTTGTATTTGTATATATGTATAAGTAATCAATAAATGTTGCCTGGGATGGGATTAATTCCCAGGTACAGCCCTGGAATTAAGCCCTGAAATTTTTCTCTTTTAACCTAAAACCCAGTAGCTCATAGGGGACTATGTTCAGTTATGTGCTCTCATAAAATTAATGTTCTAGAAGCAAGTTTTCCTCATCATTATTAATGAGTGTTTTTTTAGCAGCTACTTTGTGCACAACACTGGAACAAATGTTTATATCATTGAAAGCATGACAAAATAGACCAGCCATCAAGGGATTTATAGTCTATAAAGGAAGTTGACACATAAGATTATTGTCTAATTTAGAATTCTTAATTGACTGTCTATTGTTTCTAGGATAAGATCTAAATTTGTAAACATGATTGCATGATCCAGTTTCATGTCAACTCTTTAGCATTAATCTTTTCTATGGATAATCCTCTTTCTGCCGCCCAAAGTCTAATATAAACCCATACTGAAATTCAAGCTCTGAAATCTCTATTTCTAGCCTCCCTAATATCTCTGCCACTGCTGACAATTATTTGACCAGGTTGACTCCTATCATCCTTGACTAAACTATAAACTCCACTTGGATAGTGCTTAGAACATAAAATATGCTCAACTGTTTAAAGACTTGTAGAGATAATAATGTCTTTTCCTGTCTGTTGGTTGGTTGGTTGGTTTTTTTAAAAAAATTTCTTCACCAAGGAATAAATTTTCTATAGGTAAGTACAATGGTTCTACGACCATGTCTACATCAGAGAAAAGTTTACAATATCTCTTTATGGCATAGACTATTTCAGCAAACAAAAAAGCTTTCAAATGTGTTTATAAAGAATTGGATTTTAAAGTAATCCTATGTAACCAGAGAAACCTTTCTATGTTATTAAAAAAAAAAAATCTATGAACTGATCATACGACTTTAGACTCTGCATTAATTGAAGAAAGTCATATTGTTTATCCCTTCTAATTCTATCTCTCATATTTTATGAAAACTAAATATATTTGCTGATCTACTAATATACCCTCTCATAACTATTAATATGCTAGTTAATAATGTGATAGTACAATTGATGCAATGTAATTCCAAGTTTGGAATTTTTAGGTAGGAACAAATTTTTAAAGTTTTAAATTAAATTACCATTTAATGCTTTTTCTCTTTTATGGATATTGGCATTGCATGTCTTTTAAATAAAGAATAGTGCTCACAAAAAATTAACTTGAAATGGATTAAAGACTTAAACGTAAGACCTGCAACCACAAAATTCCAAGAATAAAACAAAGGAAAAAACTTCTTCATGTGAGTTTTAGAAATCACACCTAAAGCACAAGCAACAGAATAAAAAATAAGTAAGTGGGTCTAGATCAAACTAAAAAGCTACACACAAAAGAAAACATCAACAAAGTGAAATGAATACTCGCTTTGGCCACATATACACTAAATCAAAGTGAAAAGATAACCTATGGAATGGAAAAATATTTGCAAATCATTTATCTGATAAGGGTTAATATCCAAAATATATAAAGAACTTGTACAACTCAATAGCAAAAAATAATAATAATAATAAAATAAATAAAGTAATAAAAATGAACACAGGACCTAAATAGACACTTTTTCCAAAGAAGATATATAAATGGCCAACTGGTATATGAAAAGATATTTAACTTCAACAGTGAATAAGAAGATGAAAATTAAAACCATAATGAGATATCACCTATGTCTGTTTGAATTGCCATCATGAAAAAGACAAGTGATAACAAATGCTAGTGTGGATGTGGTAAAATAAAACACTTGTGCACTGCTGGTGGTAATGTAAATTGGTGCAACCATTATGGAAAACAATATGAAATTTCCTCAAAAATTTAAAAAGAGAACTACCATATGATCCAGGAATTTCACTTCTGGGAATATCTCCAAAGGAAATAAAAACACTAACACAAAATCATATCTACATGCCATGTTCACAGCAGCATAATTTACAATAACAAAGACATGGAAGCGGCTTAAGTGTCCATTGTTAGATGAATGGATAAAGAAGCTGTGAGATATATGTATATGGTGGAATATTATTTACCCATAAAAAATGAGGAAATCCTATCATTTGTGACAAAATAAAAGGAACTCGAAGGCATTATTCTTAGTAAAATAAGTCAGATAGAGAAAACAAATACTGTATGATCTCACTTATATGTGGAATCTAAAAACAAAAACAACAAACTCATAGAAAAAGAGATTAGATTTGTGGTTACCAGAGTGAGGATTAGAAGGAAAGGGAATTGAAGGAAGGTGGTCAAAAGGTACAAACTTCCAATAATAAGATAAATAAGTTTTAGGATGCAATGTATAACATAACACTATTGTATAATATAGAAGAAAGTTGTTAAGAGAATAGACCCTAAGTGTTCTCATCACAAGAATTTTCTTCTTTTTATTGTATCTATATGAGATGATGGATATTGACTAAAACCTATTGTGGTAATCACTTTATAATATATGTAAATCAAACCATCATGCTGTACTCCTTAAACTTATACAGTAATGTATGTCAATTATTTCTCAATAAAACTAGAAAAAAATTGACAGTATTTGACAAGCAACTCAATTGTTGATTCTTTTTGTCATTGTTGTTCTCAATAAAATTAATTGTTCTTGCAGCAGGGAAACAAAAGAATGATGCTATATCTGGGCATGAGGCCACCAACTTTAATTTGAGTAACAATATTTAATATCTCTAACAAAAAGCTAAAATGGAATTATTCTGCCTTAGGCTTAGCCTGAAAGTCTAAGAACAATATGATAGTTCCCAAATATTTTCCAGATGCTAAAGTGAGAGATTACATGCAAAACTTGCTGGACTGTGAAACTGGTTCTACCAACTTTAGATTACCCCCCTTCACTCCTATATAAGAGGGGAAAAGAGAACTTTAGAGAGAGTCCTTGAAGTGTTAAAGGCTTCCCTCTTAACACAAGCTAAAGAAAGAAAAGTCTGCAAAATAAGGAGGTCAAAAGAAAGTGAGTTGAGTTTGGTGGTAGTTATTTGTGGGTTGCATTTATTTTCCCCTACCCAGCTCCTGCAAGGGAGGATGAGCATTAACTGACACACTGCCACAGGAGCTTCAAGAAGATCACTCTGAGAGTCTGATGAGTGTTCCACAGAATTTTGGCCTGCAGCAGAAAGCAAGAAAAAGGAGGTGAGGGACAGAAGTGAGAATGAACTGTTTCAACAAACAGTGGGGCAATGAAGCGTGAATATTCCCTTGGACTAAGATAATTGTTGCTAATCTTTCGAAAATGCAAACCTGAGTTCATTTTGAAATGGATTCTCCTCAAAAGCATTACTTTTTTGGAGAACAGAGATCCCAACAGAGATAATATATGATGGGTAGAAGCCAAAACACCAGCAGGTAAAGGGAGAGTGGGAAATGTACAGCCATAAGAGAGGCATTTGTGTGGACAAGGGATGCCTTGGAGGGCTCTCTAAAAATCACAAAAAGTGCATTGATGAGAGAAAGAGTCAGCATCTGTGTGCATCCCCCAAAGAAACAGCCGTGCAGTACAGTGCTTTTTCCCCAGTGCCTTCTTTCCTGGGCTCAGAAACACTGGATACTAGATGAGGGACAGCTATGAAACCAGGAAGAAGAGGGGAAAAAAAATAAACAAGAGCTTAAGTCAGTCCTGCTCCCTTCCTCTGCTGTAGGCTTCCTGGTCTTAGCTGGCTGGGAACAGGGAGGTATTTTAACTTGAGTGACTTTAAAAGTCCACTTATTACATCGGAGAGACTTTTATTTTGTTCAGATGAGATTGTTTTTATGACTCAAAAAGAATGAGAAAATCTATAGTGGGGTTAAAGATATTACTCAAGGTCATCCAAATATTATAACTACTCTGCAGATATTCCTACAGATATTGCTTCCATAGTCCACCTTAAGCTCACAGTATACAAAGTGATGAAACAGATATTCATTCTGTTTCCAGCTCTGAAATGTTCTTCTAAAGCACAAAGGAAAGAAGATCATGTATCTAATAATAAGTGCACCCATATTAAGTCTATATACTGTGTGCCATGTACATTATATATTAACTCTAATATCCAAAACTCCAAAAGAAGCTGATTTTATTTTCTAGACTTACTAAAAAAAGGTTGAGTATCTTGCCTGAGATTTCACAGCTAGTAAATGATGGTGCCAGGATTCAAATGTAGATCTGATTCATCCTAAGAACTGCTCCTTCTACTGTTCCCTACTTCCTCTTCTTAAGAAACAAATTAATGACTAGGTTTATAAAGGCTAAAGATTTTGTCAATCACATTTAAATGGCCCATTTAATGGTATATTTATATGAATTAAATAATTTTCACATATTTCATATCTAAAATATATGAGAAAATTATTTTACTGATAGGACTACTGAAGCCCCCAAAATTCAAATGTCCACAGATAAATAACAAGTTGATGACACAACAAAACTACAGCCTATATATCCTTATTTGTATGCCTTCTACTTCATAATATTACTCATAGTGATGGAGTTTATTGGATGTATGTGGACAGATACCCAGACAGTGGTTACCAGGACTAAAATGGTGAAAGAAAGAGTGTTTTCTTTACATTTACTTTCCAAAAATAAGAAAACATTGCATAGATGCTGTTATACTCTGGAGAACGTGAAAAGTAAATCTCCGAATATGAAAAATTATACTAAAAAAAACCCAGGCCATTTACTAGTTGTAAGGTAAGAATTATGTCAAAATTTCTTTATAATGTTTAGGGTATAAAGTATTTTCCCAGCAATTTAACTTACTACTTATTTAACACAACATTTTCTTCACTGTTCATAATAAAATTCCAAGACAGAAAATGCTTGGTGTCAAAATATCCAATTTTATATTCACAATCATAACAATTGCATTATTTCTATTAGAACTTTTAGAATAGAAGTTATAAGCCACAATTTTTACAAAGCCAATCTGAAAATACAAGTTAAAAAAACAGAAATCACCTCTGTGATTGATCATTGCCTATACTTACCCATTGTTTCACTGTAATTTTACACAATCTATGTTTAAAAGTTGAATTATGAGCCAAACAGACATGATTATGTTTATATTTTCTCTTTCTTTATAAAATAAATAAAATATAAAGAATATGGCAGTTACATTTTATCTTCCAGATTTTTAAATCACTTATCTACTAAAACTAATACTTAAATTATATGGATAAGTCTGAAGAGAGAAAATAAATACCACACTTGTTTATTCCACAAGTAATTTTCCCCATGCTTCATTGATCTAGCTGTTTTCAAGGATCAGTTGTAGTACTTTCATGACTATTTGACTTTGCAGGATAAAGTGTTTTATATCTATTGATATTTTGATGCTATGTGGTTTGTAAAGAATATGGATTAAGCATGTCTATTATTCTCTCTAATGAAATTAGTTCTGTTTGTACTGGTTTGACTTTTAAAAAAATAAAATACTGTCAACCTGCTCATTGACCACAAACTTGATAAAGGTGGTAAAAATTTCACATAGTTCATTTTCTCCCACCACCTCCAATTTTATTTTTTTGTTATAAAAATAACATTACTAAAAATGAAGATAGCTTTACTTTTTCCTTTGCAATTCATTTTCCTTTTATGTATGTTTCTTTTTAAAAAGGATTTTCATTAAAATATAGCTAACATACAATATTGTATTGGTTTCAGATGTATACCATAGTTATTCAACATTTACATACCTAAAGAAGTGGTCACCATGATAAGTCCTGCAACCATCTGACACCGTACAATGATAAGGATATTATCAACTATATTCCCTACACTGCACATCACATCCCCATGACTTATTTGTTTTATACCTGGAAGTTTGATCTTCTTATTCCCCTTCACCATTTTCCCCCTTTTTGATTTTTCAATTATAGTTGACATTCAGTATTATTTTATATTTGTTTCAGGTGTACAGCATAATGGTTAGACATTTATATAACTTACCAAGTGATCCCTTGATGAGTTAGGTACCCACCTGGCACTACACATAGTTATTACCATATTACTGACTATACTCCCTATGCTTTACTTTATTTATATTCCCATAACTATTTTGTAACTACCAATTTGCTTTCACCTTTTTCACCCACCTCCCAACCCCGCTTCCATCTGACAACCATCAGCTTTTTCTCTGTATCTGCATCTCTTTCTGTTTTGTTTGCTTATTTTGTTCTTTAGAATCCACAAAAGTGAGAATATTTGTCCTTCCCTGTCTGACTTATTTCACTTGACATAATTCCTTCCAGTTCCATCTATGTTGTCACAAATGGTAAGATTTCATTCTTTTTATGGCCAAGTAATATTTCATTGTGTATATGTACCACCTCTTTATTCAGTCATCTTTCAATGGGCATGTAGGTTGGTTTTTTGTTTGTTTGTTTGTTTGTTTGTTTGTTTTTACTTTGGCTACTGTAAATAATGCTGCAGTGAACATAAGGGTGCATATATCTTTTCAAACTAGTATTTTGAATTTCTTCAGATAAATACCCAGAAATAAAATTGCTGAGTCATATGGTAGTTCTATTTTTAATTTTTGGAGGAAATTCCATACTATTTTCCATAACAGCTACACCGATTTGCAATTCCATCAACAGTGCATGAGGATTCTTTTCCTCCACATCCTCACCAATATCTGTTGTTTGTTGACTTAATGATGATGGCATTCTGACAGGTGTGAGGTGCTATTTCATTGTGGTTTTAATTTGCATTTCTCTGATGATTAATGACATTGAGCATCTTTTCATATGTCTAGTGACCATTTGTATGTTCTCCTTGGAGAAATGTCTATTCAGGTCTTGTGCCCATTTCTTAATTGGATTGTTAGTTTGTTGGTGTTAAGTTGCATGAGTTCTTTATATATTTTTAATATTAACCCCATATCAGATGTATCATTAGCGAATATCTTCTCCCATTTAGTAGATTCTCTTTCCATTTTGTAGATGCAAAAACTTTTTAGTTTGATGTAGTGTCATTTGTTTATTTCCTTTTGTTTACATTGCCCAAGACAATATATCAAAAAAAATATATTAATCAGAACAATGTCAAAGAGTTTACTGCCTAGTTTCCTCCTAGAAATTTTATGGTTTGGGGTCTTACATTTAAGTGTTAAATCCATTTTGAGTTTATTTTTGTATATGGTGTAAGAAGTTGGTCTAGTTTCATTTTTTTTGCATGTATCTGTCCAGTTTTCCCAACACCATTTATTGAATAGCCTGTCTTTACCCCATTACATATTCTTGCCTCCTCTGTCATAGATTAATTCACCATATAAGCATGGGTTTATTTCTGGGCTATTATTTCTGGGTTCCAAAGATCTATGTGTCTGTTTTTGTGCCAGTGCTATATTGTTTTGATTACCATAGCTTTGTAATACAGTTTGGTATCAAGTATTGTGATACCTCCAACTTTGTTCTTCTTTCTTAAGCATATTAGAAAGAAGAAATTGATTCGCATTTTTGAAAACCTTGTTTCTATAATGTAGAATATAACTGCTTCATAGTTAGGTACGAGTTTCCTAATATATTCCTTTCCTTTTATAGAATGTTATTTTACCAGAATAGTGCACCTTAATATATTTCTTTCATTTTAATAGTACCTTGTGCTATAGCTTCACTTTTTATTTTATTTTAGAATGCTATATATAAACCTAATTTCTCACCTTACATGCATAAATAATTCTTTCATTAGGCCAACGAGACTTCAAGGCTTGAATTAAAGTCATGCTAAATCAATTCTTATTAGTGGCTTGGTAGTATGTGGAGAGAGAGGGAGAGGTAAAGGGAGAGAGAGAGAAGAGAATGCCAACTGCTAGTTTTTCAAGGTCTAGAAAATCAAAGTAAATGTAACATTGGTATTTTATAAAAGCTACTATGAATGGTTTCATTATTAGCCAGGATAGCTCTGCTTCATGCTCAAGGTGACAAAAGGTGAACATACACAGAAAACCACCACCGCTATTATCTCTTCTGATGCAAAGAATTATGAAGTATTTATTACAAAAATAAATGAGTTTAAATAATATCCACTTAGATATTAAAACTTTATTTCTGCATCTCACAAATTTCTCAAAAAACTTGCAAAATTATGGCAAAGTGTTATATTTGTGCATCTGAGACATTCATTCATTCAAGAAATATTGAACATCTTTGATAGTCTAGACACTATTCTAAGCACAAATGGAATACAGCAGTGAACAAAACATATGAAAGTCTCCCTTCTTATTCTAATGGAGGGAGACTGACACCAATAAACAAACGAATGAGAATATCATGTGGTATTTGTGGTAGACAATTCAAAAATATCCCCCAGTGACATTTACCCTTGCGTGATGCCCTGGCCTTGAGCTGGGGTGGAACCTGTGAATATAATGGAAATCACTCCTATGATTATGTTACTTTATATGAAAAAAGAGATTTTGTAGATGTAATTAAGGTGCCAAGTCAGTTGAATCTAAGATAAGTAGATGATCTGAGTGGGGCTGACTTAATAACATAAACCCTTATCTGCACCTGGAGGTCGGTAAAAAAGGAAAGTCAGAGATTCAGAAGTGAGGCGGGATTCATGTGTAAACGATTCCCTGATGCTGATGATAATGGGAGCCATATGGCAAGGACCTGAGAGCATCCTCTAGGAGCAGAGAGTGGCCCCTGGCTGACAGCAAGAGAAATGGATCCACTTCTACAACTACAGGGAACTGATTTCTGCCAACCTGAATGAGCCCCAAATCAAATTTTCCCCAGAGCCTCCAGATGAAAATTCAGCCCTGCCAATACCTTAATTTCAGCCCTGTGAGACACTAAGAATTTAATCATGGCATGCTGAACTTGAGACTTACAGAATGCTTGCTAATAAATGAGTATTGTTTTAAGTTGTCAAAATTGTGGTATATTGTTATGCAGCAGTAGAAAACTAATACAGTATTTTAGGAGCCAATCAATGCTATATAAGAAATAGAGAAAAGATGTGACAGGGCATGCTGGAAATGGGAGTGGAATGGATGGAAATAAAAATCTAAGAGTTGGCCAAATTTAAGTAAAATGTAGAATAAAGCAAGGGAGCCAGGTTTGTGAATATATGCAGGGAGAAGTTTCCAGCAGTGAGAACCTCTACAAAGACCCTAAGTATACCTGGGGTCTTGCCAACTGATTAACAGAGTCTGTGGGTTATTCAAATGAAGAACAAGGTATAGATTCTGCCTGCTTTTTAGAGTTTATTGCTTAGATGTAAAAGCAGTCCCCTTTTGCCTCTCTCTTCCTTCTTTACTTCCCTCCTTTTTTTTTCTTCTTTCATTACTTTCTCTCAAACTTTACTCCTTCCTTCCCTTCCTCTGCTCTCCTTTCAATAAATATTTACTATATGCCTACTTTGTGCCCCAAACTGTGATAGACAATGGAAATATAATAATGAATAAGATAGACACAGTAATTATCCTTAGGGAGTTTACCAACCGGTGAAGTAAAGAGATAATCACCAGCAGTATGATAAATTGTATGAGGAGACAAATTATGGTACAGAAGAACAGAAAAGGGTAGGCTAGCCCAGATTTGGTGACTCAGAGAAGCTTTCTCTAAGCAAGTAAGGTGTAGGTTGAGACTGGAAAGAAGAGTGCTATCCAGGAGAAGAGGGCCAGATGGTAGGCAGTGTTTCCTAGCAGAGGGGAAACTAAACTGTTCAAAGGCCCTGAAGGGATAGAGAATGCTTACAAGAGGAACTACAAGGAGTTCAGAAGTCCTGGGGCATGCAGTACAAAGGATGCAGGATGGGGAGAGGTGAGGAAATGTTAAAAGTAACCCTAGGGAAGTAGACTGGGGCCAAAACACACAGGTCTTTTGAGTCATGTGAATGAGTTTGGATTTTGCTCTAAGAGAATGAGAGTCACCGAAGGGTTTAAACGTGGGAGTTCACCTTTTAGAAAGATTGCCCCAGTTGTTACATGGAGTATAGATGTTTATGAGTTAACACTGGAGAGAGGGAGTCCAGTTAGGAGGAAAGTCCAACTAACCAAGAGAGAAATGGGGAGTAATTTGGCAAGGTCAACACAAATAGTTAGAAAGGAATGGGTTCAGGACAGTTTTGGGAAAATTGATAAGCATATAATCTGGAAGGATTGAAGAAGTTTCCAGAATGACCTCCAGGTTTCTGCATTGGCCTACTCTGTAAAAGGTCATTAACTGAACTGTGTCTAATATATTTTAATTAGATGCATAATGAATTACATTATCAATGTAAGTGGAGCTGTGTAGACTGTAGGAGTTGAGAAGAAAAGAGGAGTTTAGATAGGTGCGATGTTAGAAAAGTCTTCTGAGAAAAATGGAGCTTGGCTGGAACTCAAGGAAAGGTAGTACTTGTCAGAGGGAAAAATGGAAGATGCTTCCTGTGAGTAGAACAGCATAAGCAATGGTAAGATGATAAGAAGAAATATGACTGATAAGGGTGTGTATAGACAGGGCTGAGGGAATGAAGGGTGTCTGTAGAAGTAAGATCATTTCTCTAAAAAGGGTCAAGTTACAAAGACAGGCTTTAGAGCATGAGAATGATCTAACAGGGAAGTGTGGGTGATCTTTGAGTAAGGAAAAACAAGGCAAGAGCTGTGTGTTTTGGAGATTAGCCTAGCTTTAGTCAACTGGATACTTTGTGCACAGCAAAGGATATCTGGGTACAGGAAGAGAAAGTAAGATGTTTCAAAACTCCAAGGACAAGGTAATGATGTCATATATAAGGGTATGTCTCCTTGTCAATTAACTAGGAAGAAAGAACAAATAAAGACAGTTATATTTTTGAAACAGAAGGACTAGACACTGAGCAGATAAACCCAGCAGCATATTTGGGGTGGATTCTGATTCTGGCAATCAGAAGTTCTATGAGGCGGTTATTATTAAGGCAATCCAACATGAACCAACTGAAGTTTGCAAAAGACTTAGTGAGGAATCCACAATCATATGATATAGAGGGACCTGAACATGAAGGTAAGCAGCACTGGTGGCTTATATCAGGAAAATCTGCCAACAGTTGACAAAGCTCCAATCAACAAGCAAGGATTGAGAAGAAAGATCCAGCTCTTAGAAGAGATACTGACAAGAGCAAAGCAAGTGCCTTGGTCAAGGAGAAATTGGATCACTAAACAGATTATTAATGCAGGGGCATGAGGACAGAGAGTAAAACCAAGATCCACTCACTGTAATGGGGACAATGTGAAAATCAGGGTTAGGGAAACATATAAAAGGTCAGTCCAGATTTGGGGCACATAAAGGAGAGAAAATAGTGTGGAATAGACTATTTGGTGGCTGAATTTCTTTATATTCACCAGTTTAAAGTGTAAACAGATACATAGAGTTTTTAAAGACAGTCTTGCCTACTGTTTAAGTGCCAAGAGTTGTTAAAAAAGGAAGAAAGAATATTTAGAATCAGGTAGGCATGAAAATAAGAGCCCAGAAATAAATAGTTCCACATTAATAAGCATCTACTATATCCCAGGCACAGAGCTCTTGTCAGGACCTTTATTTCTTTAGTGCTCATATCAGCCTTGTAAGGAATTAATATTACCTAAGTTTTCTGACGAGGAAACCAATTCATTAATAAAATCACACAAATAGTAAATGGTAAAGCCAGATGCCTTGAATCAAAGCCTCTGTTGTTTCAAAACTCAGTCTCATTTCAGAACATGACTTTGATATTATAAATGCTGCATACTAGCAACTGTGTAGCAGAACTGGAGATTAAGGAATGAATCCAAAAAGTCTTCCCAAGGGAGATATGACAGATTGAATATAGAAGATATAAAAGAGGAGAGAGAAGAATCAGATGAAAAATTTGGGGGCCTGGAGGATTATAAGATTGGTCAAGATAGAAATGAGAAATGTGAAGGGAAATTGTTTTTGGGTGATATTTTGATATGTGTGTGGATTGTGTGTGATATGTGTGTAAGAGAAGAAAGTGGTGAAGGAGAAAGTTGGACTCAATTTGGGGTATAATTAAGTGAAAATATTTTAGAAGCATTTGAAAATAACAACATTTAAGAGGAGACATACATTAGGAGGCATATTTTAATTTGATTCTATTTATTAACACAGTATCTTGACTAAAAGAAATTAAAAATATTGGTTTCTGTGGAACCTGTGGCCATTTTTATGATTTAGACTGTGAGAAAACTATTATAGATATGTTTGTGTATGCGTGTTGTCTTTAGGTTATATATCATTAGGAATGTATAGTCAAATTATGTATATGAAACAGACTATATACTATGTACTATATGTGAGTGTGTGTAGTATGTATGTATGTATTTACAATTTCCTATATAATTTTTTCACTTAAGTATATTATACCCGAAATTAAGTCTTTCTTCTTTATCTGTTCCCCCCAGGAGCAACCCACAAGCATACATATGTAGTAAATATTCTGTTATATATAATTTGACTGTATATCCCTAATAATACATACATACCTACATATATACATATATACCTACATATTCTATACATATTTTATACTGTTTGCATAAATTAAAATATGGTCTTTTAAAATATACTTTTAAGAGTATCAATTCTATATAAAAATTCACTAGATTTTAATATTTTAAAGTTTCAAAGATATGTGCAGAATGAAAGACATATATATTGAAGTTCAATGCAAATATAAGAAGAAAGATATGAGAATTAGGAAGAATCACTAAAATACCTATCAGAGAAGTCCTTGTTTAGAAAAGGGTAGCTTTGTTGGACGTATTATGCATGTCCCATGTTTATACAGGAAGAAGCCATTTTCAGGATTCTATTTTGTAAGGGGTACTGTTCAGTACTAAAAGAATTAGAATAAAAAATATCAGATAATCACTTTTTACTATCAAAGCTATAAATTTTTAATGAATATCCAGGAATTTAAGAAATAAGGATCCATCTTGAGAAATCTACTAGGGGGTAAAGCTTCAGATAACCACTGAAATCACTGAAGAGATAGCAACACAAGGATTTGTGATTTGATTTTGAAATTGTATAAATATCTTTGCATAATTATGAATCTAAATTTTAACAAAGAGACTCGAAAAAATTGAATATAAAATAAAACAATTGAACCTGAATGAGAATACAGTCTGTGGCATAATTTCATTAAAAGGCACAATTCCAAGTGACTTCAAAGCATAAAAATTTGACTCAGATATAACTTAAGACAGAAAGAACTAGAAACTTAATAATAATTCAACTATTTTAAGTAATCATATTTCTGGTGGTAGGCTGCTGATGGAATCCTGAAACTGTTATATATACATTTTTGGAATACAAAACAAAATTATGTAATGCTCTAATTCTTATTGCCAATGTTCTTGAGACCTAATTTTTGTGCAGGAAAAAGGTGATTAAAATGTAGATCTAAATTTGAATTAAAAGTATAAACAAGAACTCACAATGTATTTTATATATTTTTTCCTGAATTTGGACAATAGAAAGGCTAGAAACAAAGAGCAAACCAATGGCAACAAGGATCCTGAGAGAAGAGGTTGATTCCAGATCTGGAGCCAGAAATGTACAAGAGAATTTGGAATACTGGATACCAAGAAAGCTATCAAAGACTATTAGGGTTGTGTCAATAAGATGTATAGCCAATCTGAAGAAGGTGCCACTGGCCAAAGATGGACCAACTTGATTTTCATTAAGGATAATGAATTCCTAGTTATATTAAAATAAAGAAATTAGTCACCACTGGAGGATATAATGAGCCAACTCAATATTTTTAAAATAGTAATCAAAAGAATTGAACATTTCTCCTGCCTTCTCAGTATGAATTATACCACTGGATAACCAAATAGTAGATAAAAGAAAGATTTACCTTTAGATTTTTTTTTTAGCAAAAGTATTCTGGACAACAAATGAAGAATAAATAATAGAATACAGATATTACCATTTTGCAACTCCAAGTAAACCTAGGCTTTGAGAATAAGTGGCTGCTAAAGTCACTAAAAGAGAGGCAACTAGAGGTTAGATGTTTCTTGATGGGAGAATGCAACACCATTTTTTAAATGGTCTTTTAAAAACATACAAAACTAATCGAAAACTGATAAAAACCTTTACCACTTTCCAATCACTAATTTATAGGAAATATAGAGTTTAGAGAGACATATTGTAAAACACAATGGAGATAAAACAGTGAATTTCAAATTGTAGGATATCCTTTAAATAATTATGTCTTCAACAAACAAATTGCAAGAGAAAAAAGAGAAATGGGTGAGGAACCAAAGGATTAAAGGAGAATTAAAAGACATTATCAATTGAAATGTAGAGAATTAATCCAAATTATTAAAAGTGTAATATAAGACAACTGTATAGTTGAACACTACATATCTAATGATATTAAGGACATCTACCAAAATTTTTGTGGAAGAAGTGATATAATTTCTAAAATTTCTTCAAAAAATATGGAAAGAGAGCAAGTGAGTGGAGGTATAGATGAAATAAGATTGACTCTGTGTTGATAATTATTGAAATTGAGTTTGAGGTATATGTGGGTTCTTTATTTTATTCTCTCTACTTTTGCATATGTTTGAAATTTTCCAAAGAATATATATGTTATTTGGGACAGACATGTATCCTGTAACGGAAAACTGGTGATATTATCTAAACATCAGCTTGAACATCAGATTGTACTCTTGCTAGAAAGAATCACCACTATGAGATATACAAATGTTCAGTATGGTGCTGACTGGCATAGATCTGCTCAATGTGGAATAAATAAGTAGATTATGTGGAATCTGATTTCCTAAAGAGGAGGATTTGGACCAAAATCAGAAAAGAGATTTTTCTAGCTATTCTTAGATTAGGATGTGATTAGTACTCTAATTAGAAGTTGTGCCTGTCAAGAAACAAATGAGATAATCAAAATCATCTAACTGAGGAGATTGTAATGAAAGGACCACTTTCAGAAGAGTGGTCAGAGTGACAGGGACAGGCAACACTCAGGAGGGAGAACTGCTGGAAGCTGTGACAAGTCCAGGACCTAAAAGGGGAGAAAATTTTACAACCTGAATCCTATGAGAGCTGAAGCTCTAAAGTGGTCTGCCCAACAGGAGCTGGGGCCATGGAGTAGGCAACTACCACCACAACCACAGTGAGACAGCAGGAGAGAAGAGAGAAATACTGAGCTTGTCTCTCCCACTGCCCTCTGAACTCCTGCAGCTTCTTCTATTAAACTAGAAGCCAAAGGGCAAAGGAGTCAGCCTGGTGTGATCCTTAGAGGTCATTCTCCCAGGGCAGGACATAGAAAGGCAGACAATGGAGCTAGCTGGCAATAACTAATGCAGAATGTATTGTTCATTAACAACACCAGGGCCACCTGGTATGTCTGTAAATCATTTGTTTGTATTATATGGGTGTACATACTGACCATGTATTTTCATATATATATTTGTTTAAACATAGAAACACATATTAACTGCTTAGTGTGTGTGTGTAGGGGAGGGAGGGAAGGAAGGAGAGAGAGAAAGAGAGAGAGAGAGAGAGAGAGAGAGAGAGAGAGAGAGAGAGAGAGAGAGAGATCCAGAGTATGGATTTATTTCACTTTATATTTAATTCTTCAGTTTTAAGACATTTACAATAAATCCATGAAAGGGAAATACAAATGTCTGATAAACTAAAAGATGTTCAACAATGCCAGAAATCTGGGAAATGAAAATTTATAACATGATACTAATTTCTGCCCATGAAATCAGCAAATATTTAAACATTTTATAATGTCACATATTGGTGAAGGTGAGGGGTAAGGGGAACTCACACACACTACTAGGGAGAGTGCAAATTTGTTTAACCATTTGTTCAGTTTGGTGGTATCTGTTCCAGAGACAGTGCAATAACATGATCAAGAGCTAAGACATACTCTGGGCTCAGATCTCTGCTCTGCCATTGGATCTTCATATCATCTTCAGTGAGTTAATGTCTTATATCTTGGTTTTCATCTTCTTAATAAAAATATTTGACTCAGTTTCATGATCTGGAAAATGAAGAAATAATAGCCACCTCACAGTTATAAGAGTGCCAGGCATATCAGTGCTCAGTAAATATGAAAAATGTCAACACACTATAAGTCAGCAATAACATTCCTCCTATACTTGCATAAAAAAAGCTGACATGAGAATATTTATTTTGTAATTATTTGTACTGTTAGCAAATAAATGGAAACAACTATTAGTATTTATTGCTAGCTATGAAAACATTCCTGACACATACTGTTGAGTGAATAAAATATCAACTAAAAGCATATGTTTTCCATGGAGGTCTATTTATATCTGCTAACAGCTATAATATATTTACATCTATATAAGTTCTAGAAAAACTGGAGGGAATATATCCAAAATGACAATAGTTGTTTTTGCTAAGGGACTAGGATTAAAAGTGAGGAAAGATAGTCAAAGGAGCTTTTATATATATCTGTTGTGTTTGAATTCTTACAGAAAAAATTATTCATGTCAGTTGTGTGATTAAAAATTAATACAATTTTGAAAAATAATTCAGGTTTACCTGCTTCAAAACCAGTGTACATAATCACTACACATCAGAAAACCTTTTCATTTACCAAGAAAGTCTTTCCTCTGTGGCTATTTCTTCAGTGAAACAATACATGTTGCTGCCTTGCTGAAGTTGTTATGTTAATCATTTATTTCCCACCAAATGTGAGTCATATCAAGATGCATGTATGGTAGCAATTATCTATATCACTTCTGATGATCTATATTATTTTTCTCTGTTACTTTCAAACATCATTTTTTCCTTGGAAAAAAGAAAAGAATGACAATAACTAAAATACAGTTACAGTTTATAGTTACTTAACATTTTCACATAAATAATAGGGGTTTAAAAAGGCAACTTAATGATTTTCCACTAAAGAGTTGTAAATAAGATTTAAAATATGAGATATGGAGTTGAAATGGAGACAGAATAAAAGTTTAGAATGAGTGATTATCCAAACTTTCAGATGAAATATTGAAGAAAAAAAAGAGCAAAATGGGAAGAAGATAAAGTTTGGCAAGGAAAATATAAAATTGTAGTTAATTGTTTGAATATGTTTTAACAAGTTTTCTAAATAATGATTATTTCAATATGTATGCAAGTGTTAGAAAGTAGACAGTTGTTAATTATTGTTATTTTAATAATAATATTTTATGTTGTAGAAAAGCCTAAATGATTCAATTGCATGTTTATCATCTTTTTCCCTTTTGGGGTCTCCAAATCAGAGAAAGCATGTTTTTTTCTAAACAACTATAAGCTTAAGTTTCATCTGGGGACCACTACCCAAACTGGGGTCCTAGGGTTTACAAGGAAATTGCCTCATACACGATCAAGGAAGCCAAGTGATAAACCCATAAATTAGATGTCACCAAAATTTTTAGCCAGCTCAGCTCATCCCTTGGATGTTGATGTCTTCCTTGATTTTCTATTATAAATATAACCATTTGAAAATTATAAATCATATTACTTATCATCATTGACCTCGACATCACTTGTTTAATTGGTTGGTTATTTTTGCACAATGGTAATACTATTATACAATAGAATTAATAATGGTATAAACTAAAATTCAAGCTCTGTGTAATGTCTTGATTCTATGTTTTTTCATTTATTATAATATTTCTATGTTGTCAACAATAACACCATAAAAATTATAGGCTCCCTTTGGATTATCCCCCAATCTCCAGATAATTTTTTTCTACAAAACAAACAAAAAAAGCACTAGTATTAGGACTAATATTTCAATTTGATTTTACTTTAAGAATATGGTGACATTTAAAAAATGTAATTAGTGAATTTTAGCAGTTGATAATCACCATGTTCTGTAGAACTACTGTTTTCATTAGGGATGAAATATATTAAAAATAGGTGTTCGACTTAGTTTAACATATGTTTAATTTGCTGAGAGACATTGAACAAATTCCAAGCAGCTGATGTAAGCAAATTTCAAAATAATTAATTCCACTTTTCTTTAAAACTTAAAAACTAGATAAGTGGATTGTGTGTTTTTTTATCTGATAGAAGTACAGAGTATCATTCTAGAACAGTGGATCATCTCCTTTTGTCTTCCACTACAAATTGTGGAAAATAAATATACAGTTTTATTTTTTTTAATATTTCAAAGAAATTATTTATTTTTTAAATATGCAGATAACATAACACAAAGAAGAAAGTAAAAGTCACCTTCAATCTCATTACCTAGAGGACCCATAATTAATATTTTGATGTACATCTTTCCAGAGAGTATTCTAGACATATATGAGCATGCAGATATTTACTTTTTAAACACAGAAACATATTTTGTATAACCTTAATGTATAGCAAATTTTTTACATATGGTTAAACATTGATTTACCAGTATCATTTTAATGGTATCATAGTATTACATTACATGTACCATTTTATATAATATATATATGCAATGTACAATATATAAATATAAAATTTAACATATATAAATATGTTTTAAAATTTGTTAAATAAAACTTACATTAAAAAATGTTTTCCAACCTTAATGTTAGCTATTAGAGAATTGGTTAAATTTTATTTAAGTTCCTCCAGTTAGTTATTTGCAAAAGGCATTCATAGAATCATGTAGCCTCTGGTAATAGTTACCTTCTCCTGCTTCTGTTGGAGTTAGGGAACAGAATTTACTTTTGATTTTGTCTCTGCCCATTTATCTGCATCATTGAGAAAATTTAGTGTTTTCTCCTTTGTTTATTCATTAAGCAAATATTTATTAACTCCCTAGGATAAAAGAACATTGACATAATGTTTCTTCTTGAAAATTGTTTGATATAACATTTACCCAGTTCCTCTGGGAATACCCTAGTAAGCCTAGAAGAATATAATTGATGGTGGTTTAGAGAGAGGGATAAAAAGGCACAATGCTAATGACCAAGAGGCTAAACAAGAGTGAAAAAAATCAACCAATTAGAAAACAGAAACTTATTAAGAGGAGGTAGTCAGCAATTCTTCACCCAATAGACATTCCTTAACTATCTGGTATGTACCCAACACTGTGCTAATTCTAGTGAGAAGAAACATTTGTAATCAAGTGTTAAGTACTACAAAAGAGGTAAACTGGGATAGCTCCTAGGAAAGGCAACTTTCCATAATCAAAGTAAAAAGTTGTGGTCAGAGAGAGATGTTCCAACTAAGAATGGAGATTAAGCATCTGGAGTATTTAATTAATCAAAATTAATTAATCACTTAATTAATTAAAATTAATTAATTATTTAATCAATTAAAATTAATTAATTAAGTGATTAATTAATTAAACAAGGAGAACATTAGACTGAGATGACTCTGATACCATGACACCTACATAAGCAAACCCAAATTTAAGCCTGTAAATGCCTTATGGTTATAAATTCGAAACTTAAGGACAACGGATCACAAACAGCCATCTAGGCTTTCAGATCTAGCTAATCAATAATCTCCTTACTTTGTTTCCTCCTTGCTCTGTAAAACCTCTTCCTGAGCTTCTGTCAGGGAAGCACTCCCAACCACTTCCATTTTGGTGCTGCACCATTCTAATCAATTTTTGCTCAAATAAACTCTTAAAATTTTTAATATATCTGTTTATCTTTAAACAAGAGTTTAAAACTACAGTAATCTCTTATTGTCTTATCAGACTCGCTGATTTTAAACTTTAAATGCAGTTGCTATAGAGATGATGTAGCAGCAGAGTAAAAAAGTCCTATTAAAATATAGGCATATGTCTGTTAATAACATATAGTGTCTGGGAGATTATCAAATGAAGTAATAACCAGGAATAGATGAAGATTTGAGCCCAAGCTCTGTCACTCACCTCTCAGTTGGGTGAACCCTCAGTTTTATCTGCTTTCCAGGATTATAAAGAGAAAATAAATTAAAAACCATCATGTATGTGCCAGCATTTCATAAACTGTTAAGGTTACCAATATAAAATCTACTACAGTACACATTGCAGGAGCAGTTTGAATGCTGACATCATCTAAGCAGTGACATATTAAAACTACATTTAACACTACATATTTTGTTCTGACAAAATAATGAGAAAGATATGAGACATGCTAATCTATTAATCTAATATCTTATAGACCTTATCATTAATTAAAAACACTCTGCTGCTTACATTCTTCTCTCCTCAGTGACTCTCCCTCAGACATGTTAATATAAGCCTAATTGTCTTTCCAACTCGGTTCATTTCCAGTTAAAAAATAAATATAGTAGAATAATGTAAATTAGCAGTAAGTAGAGATATTTTATTATTTGGTTATATATATTCAGCTTCGCTATAGTCAAAATTCTGATTACCATTGGTTTCAAGAAGAGAAGTTAGTGTCACTAGATGAAGTTGAGAAAGTGCATTTCTGTCTAGTGTGTACACACAGACTCCCCAAGGAAGAGTCAAGAATACTGAGGTTAAGTTCCTGTTGAGTATGGTTGAGAGGTGGGTCTCCCTTCTTCTGGCCAGTCCCCACTAATGAGACAGAAGTTCTAGCCTGAATATAGTATGCCAGAAATATTAGAGCGACAATTGCCCTTCCTCTGCTTGTGAAGCAGAAGTTCTGTCAGGAGAGGCAAGTGGAGAGTGCCCAGGTTTTTGGCCCCTACCCACCCAGTGCTCACTTTTAGAGTGGGTGTGTCCCTTTTAGAGTGGATGTGTCAGTCAGTTAGAAGCTTCTCATTATTCCTACCCTCAGCTTTAGAGCCCCAGCTCAAAGATTTCATCTGCTGGGGTGGGGGAGAAACAGGCCATAAAGCAAGTAGCTCTTAACCTCTTCCCCAAGGAACTGATTTCCTTTACAACAGACAGAAGCTCAAGCCTGAAGGTGCTCTGAAGAAAAATAGAGGTTGTGGTGAAATGGTACTTGTGGAGAGCAGGTTGTTAGCTGACAAGGTCCTTGCAATCTGTGAGGCCAACCAAACATTGCCTCACCTCCATAAATCCTCCTAATAATAGGGAAGTAGGAACTGATCGGAGAACAATGCAGGTGTTGAAATGTAAATAATGATAGCAGGCTGTGTAGGGTAGGGGTAATCTATGGAAATGCAAATGATTATAGTAGGATGCAGAGGTTAAGTGGGGATAATCTTATTTTAGTCAGCAAATGTATGCTCTTGTATAAAAGCAACTTGCAAAAATAAAATCGCACTCTACTCCATCATCAGTGGATAGTGGGCCTCCCAATCCCACTCAGGATTATTTTCCAGGGCCGCACTGGACGTGGCAGGGTTTAAAACGTGCTGGATGCGGCAGATACTGGGAGAATGTTCAGGACTAGGCTAAACTGTAAACAAGCTAGTCTGCGGGAGAGAACAGAAGAGTAAGACACCTGGGAGAAGTTCTTCTGAGGTCAGAATAAAAATCAAACACTGACCTCAGAAACTATTCCTTCAGCAGAGCCAGAATTTGATTAAGTCTCACTTCTTCTTAAAAACGTTCATTAGAATTCACTAGTGAAACCATCTAAGCCTGGTACTTTCTTTTTCTGTAATGTTAATTATTATTGATTCAATTTCTTTAATAGACATAGACCTATTCAGATTATCAATTCTCCTTGTGTGAATTTTGGTAGTTTGTGACTTCCAAGGAACCTAAACTTCCATTTCATTTGTTATTAAATTTGTAGGAATATGCCTCTGGGCTGTGACCTATACAAGTGTATCTCTGTAAGAGGTTCTTTTTTAGATCTGTAGCATGAGAATCTGGAGGGGTTCCTAAAAGTAATACCTCTAAAAGTGTTGGGGTGCCCATAAAGTAAGGCCAAGAATTTCTCATTCACACTAGTCTGGAATCAGCCTCTAACCATTTAAATTAACCATTTAAATCTTCCCACCAGTTCATGGTTCCATTGACTTCTGTTCCATATAAGTATATCTTGACTGTGATTCTTGCATTTGCCTCTCTCTTAAGAGTTCAGGGTAATAATTTTCCCTGAAACCTCAGTTTTTTTGATGGGGTCCAAGAAAAGTCATTGATTTTCAATTTGTTCTGCTTTTTTTTTTTTTTTGATATATGAATAGAAGTGGTAACTTTTAAGCTCTTAACATGTTAGAGCTGAAATAGGAAATGGTCAGCTTATTATTTTTTATTGCCGAGTAGTATTCCATTATGTAAATATGCCACGGTTAGTTTATTCATTCTCCTGTTGATAGATGTTTGAATTGTTTTGAATTTTTGCCCATTTTGAGTAAAGCTGTGGTGAATGTTCTTTTAACTGGCTTTTGGACTATAATTCCAGATGCAGACTAAACAATAGATCACAACAAAGCCCCTGTACAGCAAATGAATCACCCATAGCATAACTGATTTTGTGACTCACTTGGCACGAGCCAACTGGACACTGTCTGCAGAAAAGAGACTTGAGAACATCTGACTTAACTGTTGGTGGACTTCAGCCTGAGAACAGTCACTTCGTATAGCACAAGCCATTAACTCGAGAGTACATAAAAGTATGTTTATCTTCCCAAAACTACATTTCTATTGAGGCACAATTTGACTTGATGACCACGTATGCAATCTTAGTCATTTCCAAGTAAACTCGCCCAGTCAATAAAGATTTCATATTCTTACTCACCATGTTCCCTTAATTTTCCTTCCTGATTGTAAGTTCTGGGGTGTATATAATGCTGTTACATCAGTGAGGAAATGACATCTTGTTCTGCTCTGTGCTGGCCATCGCTGAGTTAGACAATTTCCTAAAGATATCTTTATATCATTGATGCTCTTTCTCTTTTGAAAGCTTACACACTATTTTATTTTGTCAACTGAAAGTACCTCCATTAACTATAACAGGTTGTTATCAAATATCTGCAATTAATTTGTATTTAAAATTCATATCACAGTACACAGGTTGTCTGGAAAATCATATCCCTTCTAATCTCACGTTATAGCAAATCATCATTAACAGCTGCAGCTGATTCACTTTATAAGTTCCATGTGCTTAACAGAATATTGTACAACCAATAAAATCATCTGGAATAGATCATTTCACTGCCACAATGGAATATGTTTTCATTCTTAATCTTAAAAATGTTAACCTATATGTGGCAAACTCTATTCATCCTCAGTATAGAGGAGAATAATTCTCCTCTGTCACTATCATACCATATTAAGGGCTATTCTCACTAAATATTAGTTGATTTACTTTCTATAATCAGCAAATTTCTGCCTTCACCCCAGATACATACACACTAATAAAGTTTGAGAGATTTTAATATGCCACTTAAAGCCCACCTTCTGAATTTTATTAGACTCTTTATGATATTAGCAGGGTATAAATTGTGAGCACTTTTTTCCTTATACTGTATCATCTTAGATACAATGAAAAGTCAGTTCAAAACTTGTCGTTAGCCAGTCTATAAAAAATATAGGAAATTGGGTTTCATTTGAACGTCCTTGAGATAGTTTATGATGGTCAAATTTGGTGAATTTTTAATCTTTATGAAAATTTATCATAAACTTAGGTAATATGGTCGATATACTATGAACCACATAATTTTCAAAATAAGTGACTTTATGCAATGATTATTACAGTGGTCATTAGACATTAGTTAGTATGAACTTATATTTTTATGGTTTTTAGTTTTTTTAAATGGTAGAAAACATGAGAAGTTGAATTCAATTAGCTCTAACACTACTTACCAGTCAAAAATTTTTTAGTTTTCACTTAAATTTATCTCCATGGGAACAGAAGAGAATGGAATGCCTAAAAAGTAAGGAAAATGGCAAAAGACATAAGGGCCGGAAACTACATGGCATGTTTGAGAGACAGACAAGCAATTTGACTACAGTAGAGGGTTTATGTTGGAATTAGTATGAAGTAAATCTTAGAAGGTAGGTTGGGGCCAGCTTTTAAAGAGCCTTGAATAGTAGGATGAAGAATTTTGTATTTTATTCTACAGATAATGGAGAGCTATTACAGAGATTCAGGTTAAGGTGAACATAAAAATGGTTTTAAAAGAAATGATCTGGTGTTAACAATTAGGTATGGATTAAAAGAAAGCTGAGGCTGAAAGAAGAAAAATCAATAGAGGGGACGTTTTCTAAACTAGGTGTGAGCTAATGATGGCTTGAGCAAAGGTGATGTCAGTAAAATTTATAGAGTAACAAAAGCATGTAGAAAAGAGAATCAGTGAAACTGGCTGATATAATATACAGAGCTAATGAGAAGAAAGAGTCAAAGACGATTCCAATTTAATGTTGGGAGAATTATGTCTCCACTTAGATCAACATGGAAAGCATTTAAAGAAAATAGAAAATGTGAGTTCAGTGTTAGAGACTTTTAATTTGAAGCATAAGTAGATACATGAGAGGAAATATGCTGTGTGCAGTGGAAACTGCAGAATTGGGTGAGAGGTCAGGGATGTATCCATTTTAATTTTAAATAAAACTTCACTGAAAAAAATAGGCAAATATTAAAGTTTCAACTTGAACATCACATTTGAAAACTGAAGAATATAGTCATTCATATTACTTATCAGGTTTTAAATTTATACTCAAATATATTGTTTAGATTCTGCATTTAATCATGTTTTTTTAAAAGCATGTGCTTTACTAGACCATTATAAGCAATGTCTTCTGATTTGGCAGAGATTAGCTTCATAAACTGAATGTTTATCATCAAAGGGGATTTTGTTTGTTTGTTTGTTTGTTTTTACCATTTAAGTGAATGTTCCCATTTAATACTTCCAATAAAATGTGAGTGTTTATTTTTCTGGCAAAAGAGGTCTCTGGATATGTTATGTCTGCATAATATAAAAGTAACTAAGTGGTTCAAGGCAATGGGAAATATTCTGTTTTATGGAACTTATTGGTTAAATCACAATAAAAAATTTAATAATTTTATAGATAAAACCACAATGACTTGCTTCCAAATAAATAAACATTAATTTTTTGTATGTTAAAGAAGCTCAAAACATGTAAGCGGTCAAGTCACATAATTCATTTAGCCTTACTCTCCTCATTTGTGAAGTGAGAAGTTAGCTAAGTTTCCTCTTAGTTTGTACTTTTTATTATATGTAAACACTAAATCTTGACAAAACAAAAATAGCTTATTATTGAACATGTTAAGTGTACTAAAATATGCCAGAAGGAAAAATTGTCAAGAAAATTTAAAATCCTAAACTGGTGTGATTGATATTATCTGGAATTTTTTACACAGTCTTTTTATCCAGGCAGCTTAATGAGCTCTATGGTTGTAGAAATCACAATATTTAAAGGAAGGGAATAAAAGCGAATATTCTAAGTCCCACATTAGTTGACATAGTAAGTCCATGGCGCAACCTAGGCGGTCAAAGAGTACTCCTCAAGATCATAGGCATCACCTGGGATCTTATTAGAAATGCCGAATCCTAGAGTCTTCTCCAAAACTACTAAATCAGAATTTGCATTTTACCAGGATTCCCAGGTGATTCCTTGGTACATTAAAATTTGAGAAACACTGTTAACAATTCTACTGGATCTACACTCACTGGAGAAATTTATACCATCCACCTATAGAGATACCACCTCTGTCTTACTTGTTTTCAATTTATCAAGCTTTATAATGTCACTTGCCCTAATGTCATACACTTAGTAAAAGAAGATATGCGAAACTGAAGAGATCCATCTTGAAGGAAATAGCTTGAATTAGATTCCTTGTAAAAAATAGTACAAAGATAAATAAGTTCTGGGGATGTAATGTACAGCATGATGACTGTAGTTAATAATACTGTATTGTATATTTGAAAGTTGCTAAGAAAGTAAATTTTGAAAGTTCTCATCACTAGAAAAATATTTGTAATTATGTGAAGTGATAAATATTTACTAAATTTATGGTGGTAATCATTTTGCAATGTATACATACATCTCAAACCAATACAATGTTATATGTCAATTATATCTCAATAAAACTGGGGGAATAAAAGAATGATTCAGGCCCTTAGAAATTGCGTAAGTCACACGCAGAGAACTATTTCTTATGTAAGCTTCATTAAGCTTTTTAAAATACACAGTTGCCACGATGTTTGGAAACTAGTAAACTGAACTGAATGAAAAGGGTACTTATTTGCTTTGCTAGAGAAGGGAGAGACACAAAGAAATAAACTAACATTTCTTGAGCATCTATTCTGTGCTTAGTACTACACTAGGTATTTCATATAAAGAATCAGGGTCTCTAAAATGTTAAACTTGAGATCTGTTCTCTATCATATAAATTTGATGTTATTGTGATCTGTCGCAACTGTTAAAAACAGCTTTCCAATCATTTAATAACATTAAAATTTTGTGCTTTATTATAAACTATTGATACTTCCAGACCTTTTCTCTCTCCCTAGTTAGACATTATTAAGAAAATATTCTATAAAATTAGAAATCAGATAATCTCATTGTTATAATATCCAAAGAGTCTATCTTAGATCTTAAATACACAGGAGGATCTTATCTGGGCTTCCATAATGATGCTGTTTATCTGAGTGTGGTCCCTGAAAGTATCTTGGGAGTATACTGAAACCATTTTGCAAACTAAGTTTTGGCCTCATGTAAGGTATCATTTAATTACGTGATTCCTTCATTCAATGTATATCTACCGTGTGTTTCCTATTTGTCACACAATTTTAACAGCAAAGTATAAAAATAAGGAAGAAAATGATATAAATAAATCAATAATTATAAGTTGTGAAAAGTGCTATGAAGAAAAGAAAGCATAAGACCATGAGAGAAAATTAGCAGCAAAGAGGTTCCTCTTCTGATGTGGACAAGAAGAATCCAAGCAGAAAAACTATCCTCCAGATAACTATGTAGACTCTAGATAAGATATAGGCAGCCCTCATATTGCACAATACATCACAGTAACTGAAATTTGTGCATATTGGAACTGCGTCCTTGCTCTATGCAGTTCTATAGTAGCAGTTACTGCATAAAGTGAGAGCAAGATTATAAAATTCATAGGTTTCAGTTAACATAGTAATGTGCATGCAAGAACTGCCCACATTGCAAAATAACCATCTCAAGGCAATGTATGATGAAAAAAACACAAAACAAAACAAAAACAGGTGGATATTGAAGGAGATCAATACTTGCAAAATGGAATAACAGAGTAGATTTTACCTTTTTGACAGTTCTTAGCCCAAAAGAATGTTTCAGGAGTCACCATGCACAGAATGTATAAAATTCCTGCAGAAAATGTACAGACTTTCTGACCCAAAGAAGCAGAGGACAGGCATCAAGGAAACCACAGCTTCCGGAAAGTGAGAGAATAACCACCAAAAAGGAGGGAAAGGAGGGAGACAGAAAAAAAGATACTTAGTTCTGTAAACAAACTGTGCTCACCTACCTAGCAGAACCCTAAGTCATACATGTGTGAAGCAGACCACAGAGGTCAGCTAAAGATGAAAGAATTGAACTAAGATTTGATCTGCTGCAATAGAGACCGAGTTTGCAGTTCGAGTCCAACCATGTTTGTTACCTACTAAAACAAATGAAGAAAAAAATAACACTCTATGGAAGAATTTAAAAGAAAATATGTTCATAGATTTACATTCACTGTGTCTAAATAAACTCCAAATACTACCTAAAATACAGAGAACAAGAATATTGCTGACTCATTTTCAAGAGAAAAGACATGAACATCAACCCCAAAATGACTCAAGCATTAGGAATAGCAGACAAGAATTTTTAAGCAGCTAGTCTAACTATGCTTATCAACATAAGAAAAATAGTCTCAAAATGAATAAAAGGTAGGGAATCAGAAAAAAAGTAAAAAATGTCAAAAAGAACTGAAAATAAATTCTACAACTTAAAAAATACAATATATTAAATAAAAATTCACAAGATAGGCTTAGCAGCAGAATGGATAATACAGAAGAATGAGAAAATAAACTTGAAGTTATGTGAATATAAATTATTCAATTTGAAGCAGAGATTGAGAAAGTGACAGTCTTAGGGTCCTATGGGATAATATCAAAAGGTTTAATATACATGTAATTAAAGTTAAGAAGGAGAAGAGTAACAGAATGAGGTAGAAATAATACTTGAATACATAATACTATTTCCAAGTTTTGGTAAAATATATATATTTACAGTTTCCACATTCTCAGAAAACCAAAAACAGGAAAGATATAAAGAAAAACATTCATCAGTGCATCACAGTCAAACTGATGAAAACCAAAGATTCAGATAAAATTGTGAAAGCAACCAGAAACTCAGAGGTAAAAAATATGTGTCGTCAATTTTAAGTCACTGAATTTGGGGGTAATTTGCTATGCAGAAATAGATAACTAACACAACTATTACAGTTGAAGGTATCAACACCCCCCTTTCAATAATTGATAGAATGAATAGATAAAAAATCAAGATATAGAAGATTCTAAAAATATCAACCAATCTACCCTAAATGTAACTTACAAAACACTTCTGTCAATAACAGAAGAAAATAAATTATTTTCACATGAACACAGATTATTTATTAGGATAAATCATATTCTGAACTATAATATAAACCTCAGTAAACAGGATTAAATCATTCAAAATATGTTTTCTGTTCACAATGGAATTAAATGAGAAATCAACCACAGAATAATGTCTGAAAACACCCTCTTTTATTTGGAGATTAAAATCAGACTTCTAAATAAAATGGATCAAAAAAGACATTACTGGGAAAATTAGAAAAAGTTTTTAAGTGAATATAAATGAAAAATATGTGAGATGGAGCTAAAGCAGTGCTTAGAAAATTATAACATTAAACTTTAATATTAGGAAAGAAGAAACATTTCAAATCACTAATCAATAATCTAAGTTTGCACTATAAAAAACTTGAATAAGAAGAGTAAATCAATTTTCAAATAAGTAAAAAGAAGGAATAAAGAGTGAAATCAATTAAAAAGAACCCCAAAAGAGACAATAAACCAAAAGCTAATTTTTTGAATAGATAAAGAACATTGATAATCTCTATAAGACTTATCAAGTATTTACCAAAGAGCAATAAAAATATAGATTCAAAAAAATAAAAACGATCAGGCATATTTACTCAAGGGATGAAAATATAGACCCTCAAAAATGCTTGTACATAAATATTCATAGCAGCCTTATTTGTAAATGTCAAATACTGTAAACAACCCAACATCTATCAACAGGGGAATGGATAAACAAACTGGGATATATTTATGCAGCGGACTAGAACTCAGCAATGAAAAGAAACCAATTATTGATAAACACAATGACGTTGGTTCTTATGAATCTCATAGACATAAAACTGAGCTAAAAGAGACACAAAAGCATACATACTGTATGATTCCATTTACAGGTTGTCCCCCCTTATGTGCAGGGGATATGTTCCAAGGCTCCCAGTGGATGCCTTGAGGGATGCTACTGAATCCTGTATGTGCTGTGTTTTTTTCCTATACATACATATGATAAAGTTGAATTGATAAATTAGGCACAATAAGAGATTAACAATAATAATTAATAATAAAATAGAACAATCAGAACATTATACCAAAATATGTTATGTTAATGTGGTCTCTCTCAAATTGTCTTATTGTATTATACTCACCCTTCTTGTGATAATGTGAGGTGATAAAATTCCTTGTCAAGAACTTTCACTTTTTCACTCAAAAGAAGCACTTTTACAGCTCCTCTTTGGCATATCCAAATTGCCAGCATCACTACTCTTGCACTTTGGTGCCGTGATTAAATAAAATAAGGGTTACTTGAACACAAGCACTGCTGTACATCAACAGCGGATCTGATAACCAAAATGGCTACCAAGCGTCTGGGCGGGGAGCTTAAACAACGTGGATATGCTGGAGGAAGGGATGACTCAAGTCTAGAGCAGGACTGAGCAGGACATTGCGAGATCTCATCATGCTACTTAGAATAGAGCACAATTTAAAACTTATGAATTGTTTATTTCTGGAATTTTTCATTTAATATTTTCAGACCCAGCTGACCTGGGTAACTAAAACCTCGGAATAATAGGGGTACTACTGTATATGAAGTTCTAGAACAGACAAATCAAAACTATGGTAATAGATAGCAAAACAATTATTATCTCTGGGTGGAGGAGGTAGGCAAGGATTTACTAGAAAGGGGCACAAAGGAGTTTTCTTGGTGCCCTCTGTCTTGACTGGTATGAGTAGGTTTCAAGGGTGTATATATTTACCTAAATCATCAGATTGTTTGCCTATGATGGGGGCGGGGGGAAGGAAGAAGGAGAGAAGGCAGGACACAGAGAGACTATGAAAGAAAAAACAAAAGAAGAAAAAAAAAGAAAAAAGAACAGAACTGGCCAGGATCTTGGGGTCTAAATTAATCTGGAACAGGTATAAAGGTGTAAAGGAGTTACAAAACAAAACTGACTTGGAAAACTCAGAAGTAAATGCTAAGAAGGAGTAGTCTCTAAAGAATGGAAAGGAGACTCCAAGAACAAACAGTCTTTAAGTTATTTACTCTACTTCTCTAATACTTGTAATTGTGTGTATATGTAATATGTTTTATAAATAACCACAATGGCTATAAATGTGTATGTGTGCAATAAGAGCCAAGTTAAAATTTATAAGGCCCCTAAATACAGATAATATTATAGTATTCTGTTCTACCTATCCCCATTATATAATTCTAAATTAAAAGAACACAACTGTAGACTGAAATATCTATGAATGAATATATATGATATCTAGGATGTGCTTCAAAAATAATATGGATGGAGACATGAATGAGTAGGTGGATGTGTTTGGTTATGATTTGATAATTGTTACAGCTGGATAATGGGTACTATTATGTATGTATGAAAGAAAGTTAAAGAAAACTGTAACCATAAAACAAGTGTGTTAAGTAAGGCCAGCAAAGTTTTTATTTACTTGTCATGAATAACTACTTAGAAGCTTTAAAAAATATCTTTTAACTATTTTAGTGCCCGTTACTAATGTTAAAAGCCCGCACAGAACATACCTACTGGCTGATCCCATTCTGGTTAGACTGAGGATTATTACTGCCTTATCTTAGGAAGGTTTCACAAGTTAAAGGAGCCTCTGGGGCAGTGCAAATAAAAACTAAGAGAAGGAACCAAATCCTGTATCACTGCCTGGTAGGATGCATCCCAGCAAATAAGAGAAAGGACCAGAAATATTTTCATGTCAGATGAGGCAGAAGTACCAGCAGAACAACAGGTCCTAGTGTAGTTTTTCTATTAAGAACACAAAGAAAATTATAATTGAGATTTTGGAAATAAAAACGAAGGTAGTAAATTTTAATTTCCTAAAGGCTATTTTGATTGTAGATTGCAGTTCTCTGATATGACCTATTATAAAACAAATGGTTTAATAGTCATTAGACATTCCATACATATTCTTAGAGTTGAAATATTTGTTCATCGAACAAATATAAGTCATTCTGTAATATGATGAGCAAATAATTGAAAAAAATAAATCAGCTTACATTTTTAGATTATCAAAAATTTATGACACAGAAAAAATACCAAAGAAAGAAATCCTTTATACTTAAATACCTCCACATTTACTTTTTAAAGTTTCTTAAAGTAAAAATTAAAGTTATATTACTTCAAATGAATATACTATAGTAATCTTATCTGGTTAAGGTAAGATCATAGGTAGTAATTACTCCTGGTAACGAAACAACAAATTGATTTGGGTTTAATTCTTATTTATTCATTTATAGACATAGAAGGAAGATTTCTGTTATCAAACTTTAAGTCATATTTATAAAAATATTAATAATGTCCTAAGAATATATATCTAAAGATTTGAAAAATGCACGTAGATTAATAATAAGTAGAAAGAGAACACATTACTTTCATTTTTGGGGTAATGTCATGTCAAAACAGTAACCTATTTTTGGTTAATCAACAAAGCAATCAACAAGTATTTACTGAATAACTACAAGGTGCTATGAAATGTACAAGAGATATGTAAGATAAGGAGTTCACAATCCTGGTGAAGGAGTGGACAATCCTGATGTCTAATATACATAAAAATGATTAGATAAAAACAGAACATATTATGTGAATAGGTTTTAAGACATTGTTTCCATGAGTAAGTCATATGAGTTCAAGGAGGGTTAGATAACACTGGGCTGGGGAATGTACTTGGAATGATGGTAAGAAAAGAACAGAAAGGGTTTGAAACAGAATACTTTATGTTAGGTATATAATTCTTAAAATATTCACTCCTATAAAATAAGCAAGTTATTTCTACTATCTTTGAGATTAAAAAACAGATCTAAAATAGCCACTATTTCTTTTAATGTAAACTATAAAATATATTTTAAATGCTGAGAGTCTCTTCTAAACATTTAAGACAGATATAGATGAGTGGAGTTACAATTATTTTTCTTTGTCAAACTGAAGAAATATCATTACAAAGAGAAATATACTGCACTATTAATCACAAGATTTAAATGAATATCTTTACGTGTATATAATTCTGTCATCCAAAAAACTTTTTTGGTTCGTTTGTTTTAAACATACAAAGAAAAAGTTGTATGTATGCCAATAGCAAAAGCAAGCTACATGTGGTATTTAGTTCATTTTGTTCATATAAAACATACAAAAGCGTGTTCTGTCAAAGGTGTTTTCAAGCTTAAAAGAATTGTTTCTATATGCTGCATAGGGCCAGAAGTAAAGCTTAATAGAATTGTTTCTATATGCTGCATAGGGCCAGAAGTAAAATTTTAATTTTCCTCACCATCATCCTTATTTTATGCCTACAAGTATTTTCCAAGCACCTCCTATATGAGATAAACGTGTTTAATTCTCTAGGGAGGGAAAAAAAAAGAAAGGATGTTTTCATCATGGCTTCTGTCCTTGAGAATCATAAAATACTTTTTGAGATATGTGTAAATTAAAAAAAAAATGACGATTTCAAAATCAAGAAATTTTCATGTATGTGTAGTGGGAAGCACAGACAATATTAACCATTGATTAAGAACTGGGTACAAAATAAGCTTTGTGGTTATGATAAAACATTGTAAAATGCCCAGTATTCCTGTTCCTTTCAGTCTAGCTGACGGGCATGAAAAAAGGAAAAAGTAAGAGCAATACGTAAATGAAAAAGCATTGAAACCATGAAGAATGTTCAAGCTGATAACGGTGATGCAGGTCAGGGATAAAAAGGAGAAAAAAAAAGCAGGAGAATGACACATGATATTTGTGGCACAAATAAACGATAAGCATCTTAATTAACAAAGAAAATTTGCATATTAGTAAATATATAATCACCTCATAGGAATACACTTTGAACTATCTCACAAAATATATCCCATATAAAGTAAAATATCATTATTTCCAGTAATGAATTTTAATTATAGATCTACCCATATATTGGTCATACAGTTTTAAAGATTACGATTTGATTAATTTAGTTTCCTCTCCCCACCCTCCATTTTTTTGTCATTTAGTTTTCATAAAACGCAATGCTTTGCAACATCAAATAATTATGTGATATTTTCTGTAGGGATTAACTTTTAAATTAAAACATGCACTTGTTAACATGCTTCCTGACGATATAAAGGAGATTTGGGCTATATCTATATAATATGTAAAAAATCATTTCACTAGGAAATAAGTTAGGCAAACTAATTTCACATAAACAAAATTGTTTTCACAAAGCTTTTCACTTTGTAGCAGGTTTCTTTGGTATTATTAAAAACATTAGGCTTTATTTAGAATCATCAAGGAAAAATTTGACATTTCTCTGAAATAATATGGACAGCTATTCAAATAACTTATCTTCAATAAATAGCACTTTTTGTCCTTAATTATTTGGATTGGTCATCAGCATTGATCAAATTTTATTTGTTGTGATGTTTACTATTTATTCAATATTATGTTTGGTTCCATGTATCAAGGTATTCTGTATTCTTGGACAAAACAAAAACAAAACATTCCACTTTAAAACAATTTAAAATAGAGTTAATAACAATTCTAGCAGCAAAGTTAGTAGATTATAAGCACCCTCTGATAAACTGTACTCTCTAACTGGTTTTTCTTCACTGTCTCCATTGTGACAGTACACTTAAGTTTCATCTGAAACATTTGTGTTTTATATATGGTCCACCGGGAAAATAAATTCTCTCAGGAGTAAAGGGCACACTAGTGTGATGCCATTGAGAAATGTGAACTACCATAATATGTATTTAATGAATTGCCCTTACAGGGTGAAATCACAGCTACTTAAAATGCAGATTTGCCCACACTAACATGAGAAAACAAAATATACTTGACCGCTTATACCCATTCTTAGTCCCCTTCAGTCCCAGGAGAACATGGAGAGGGTAAACAGCATTTCTTCTGAGAATGTTAGACAGAAAGATCAACCTAGGAGACATTGTGGCACCATAATATATACTGCCAGAGCAGCCCTGCCCTGTGCGCAGGAGGCTTCAGTCTCACTAAGGGGACAGGGAGCACAGGTGGGATGAAAGGAATACCTCTGTTAAGCAATTATTCCTTAACAGCTGACAGGACCATGCCTCAATGTAGAATTTCTCAGGCAATTAAATATTAATTTTAACTTTATAAATATGCATTTTGAAGTGTTGTATAAAGAGACTAAATGACCAGCTTTGGTGTTTATTAACGCAAGCACATAGTTACGTCCCCTCACGTTTCATGAATGCTTAGGACAAAATTTATTCATTTCAGTGGAGGTCAGAAGACCGTTCTGTCTGAGGTTGATGTGTTCCAAAATGGGGGTATCTTGAAAAGTCAGAGAACAGCAAATGGTTCTTCTTGCCCACCTTGGCCTCAAAGTTTGATAGCTCTCACACCAAAAAAAAAAAAAAAAATCTAACCATGAATCCTCCAAGTCACAGCTCATCATTTTTAGTTTTGTATTGGACTGCTAATGAACTTTTCATTCTTGAAAACTAATCAGTTTATTAGGGAAGCAGAATTTACATACATATTGTGTTTTCAAGTCCCCATATCATCTTTCCTTGGAACAATAGTTTACACCAAGGGGATATAAGCATTTCTAATTGATAAAATAGTGATCTTCACTTCTTCAACTCTTTTTAATACATTTCCTTTTCTACTTTTGTCATTCAAGTCTTTCAAAGGCTCTAAAATGTTTAATCCTCATGCTCCCAAACTATTAGCAACTTATAGATAATAGTAATTACTCTTATTTAACCTATAACACATATACACTCTATATATCACTATGTTTATAAGACACATACACACACATGGTTTCACTATAACACAGTGAATATTCTGATTTTATTTATAGCAAGTCTCATTAACTCTGAATTTGATAAATTATAAGAGCAAAATAGTAAATATTGGTAATTTATTTTCCTTAGTAAAGATGGCCTAAATTAGCATGAACCATAAATATGTGTACATAGCCATATTAAAAATAGTTTTCCCTACTTGAAGGTATTCTGACACAAACTGCTAGTAACTGTTGAGCCACTGAAGTTATAATGCATTTTGGAAATATGTTATAATCATCAAACCTAAATACACCTCTAATTAAAATAAATCCTGCCATGAGTGTGCAGATCAAAAGGAAAGTGCTCTTAATATATTGTTGTTCAATTCGGGCCTCCAGCTCTTCTGCAAAAATCTCCCAGAGATACTGCAAAGCCATTAGAGTCTGCTACATGCTAAAGCTTCTAGTTTAACTCCAGTAGTCTGTGTAAAATCCTAGACTATAAACCACTGTTGCGACCTATGCCCAGGAATCCATCTAGTCATATTGTTTATGAAGATTGGAGGAAGAGATACTGAGCAACATCTTTAAGGTTGACTGATCAAAAAATATAAATAGTATTTCCAAAACAATGAGTGAAAATTTTCAGCACGTCTCTATTCGACATATAGAAAACCAGGGAGAATTATCATTTCAAATGAAGTTCACAAAGGTGCTACCTCTAATTATTATCAGGCTCCATAAAGGCTGCAGGAAAAGCACTTTGAACAATCTGAAGTACTTTTAAAAAATATATGATGTCATTATTGCTATTTTTTGCTTTAAACACTGCAAGCCTAACCCTTCTTTTCCTGCTTTAATATTTCTGTGCCTTTGTTTTCCCATTCATATCCCTGAATTTCGGTGTTAATTTCTTCTTAAAATGTTTATGTACCACGGCTATATAATCCTATTGTCATTTTTATTATTACATTATATTGATAGGTCAGTCTATTTCTTCTATTGAATCCTATACTTGGATTTTAAAATTGAGATCATTCAGCGTAGTTTCTGCAGGACTGACACCTGGTGTCTTTGCCATTAAATTTCTTAAAGCTTATAAAAAAAAAAAAATTTTGATAGCAGTAAGAAACCAAAAAACTCTATGATTTCCTAAATTTGTTTTCCATATGGCAAAATGTGGAAATTTTTAGCTTTCACTTGAAAGTTCATTCTCTTTTTTTGCTCCTTTTGTTTTTTCTCTTCTCCTCTCCCTCATCTTGTATTTCTTCAATTCTCTTTTATTCTTCTCTTCCCCCCACCTCTTTTCACTACCTACCCTTCTATCTTCTCTTTGACACATTCTCTCTCTTGCACCATTTCTCTTTTTTTTCGTATTATTAGAAGGCTGCAAAATTTTCTTATATATGTAACCTAAACAAAAGGTGCTCTTTGTGACAATTTTTACAATCATTAAAAAAAAAAATCCCCATGTAGTGTTTACGTGGGTAGGATGTATATGTAGGTACAGGGCAAGGTTAACTTATTACCTCGGCCATTGAGATGCTGTGAGGGGTCAAAGACAGACTGAAATATGGGGCAGAAAGACAAATGAAATAATTTTAATGTGGAACAGAAATTAAATAGGTAAAAAGAAAAGGAGTGTATCTTATACTTTCTTTGCGACAACTCATAGCATCAAAAATGAAGAGTTTCACCTGTAGACTTTCTAGTATATATATCTTGTCTCAACAACTACATGTAAACTAATAGAGGCAAGGTTCCAAATATTAAACTTCTCTATATCTTTTAAGACACTGCACTGCTCTTTATATATACATCGGGCACTTAAAGGACGTTTGAGTGAAATATATAAATCATTATGAAATTGGTGAGCAACCCCAAAATATTGATTAAAATTGCTTGATATTACTGCAATCTAAGAAGTTAAACAACATAAATGAATATGAATGCACACACATATACATTGACATACAACACATACACATACCCCTCAAAAAGAAAAAATTATATGAGAACATGAAACCGGAGATATATACAAATACACAAGAGAAAATTATATGAAAATATATACACATAGAAAATTAATTAATTAATTTGCAATTTTAGTAGGTAACTTAAAAATAATCACGAATATCTTCATTAGTTTCCAAAACCTAAGTTTCCAGGAATTGATTATCGTGAATAAGCAACCTGTAAGTAGCTGTACAATTAATATTGATAGTGAGATACTGACTTATATGTATTTGGATAGGTCATGTTATCTGACCTATGCTTCTGTGTCTCTGAAGTGACTACTTATTTGCCTTCTCATCCGCCTCCTCTGCAAAGATGCTCTGCAAATAAATGAGGTAATGTTTGCAGCTTGGGAAAGAAACCTATTTCATATTCTCAGATATTATTACTATTGCATGTTCAAGCTTAGTATATTATTGCCTCTGTTTTAAATTTAAATTGTACTGTGTGAGTCCTCTGGTTCTGATCAAATTATGGGTCAACATAAGAGGATGAATATTTTTTATTTTAATTGAGGCTCTGTTCGGATCCCTTGCACGTGTGAGGTAAAACTGAGGAAAATAAACAAAGCACATAAATCAAGCTTTGGAAAAAAAATATCAGGAAGGATTTTTTTTTTTTCAATGAAGAGAGTAAACACTGTATTTCCCTGGAGGAATATTTCGGTCCAGGAAGGAGGATAGCGCATGCAGTGTGAGTGTGTATGTGCGTGTGTGTGCATGTGTGTGTGTGAGAGTGTGTGCTGTGCGTGCGCGCCCGCGGAGAGGGGCGGGGGAGGCGGATGAGGAGGATGAGATCATAGTTTCAGGATCCTCAGGAAACCCTGGTACTGGCAGCAGCCAGCCTCTGCTGTGCCCACATGACCCACAACTCTGGCAGCGGACCCGGCACTTCTAACATTATTAAATAATAAGAAAGCAGCTCCTACTCCATGCCCGAACCTCCCTACAGACCAATGGACACCTTCTAAGAGTTTGGCGAGTCGGTGACTGAGGCGCCCGTCCATTCCAAGGTGTGTGCAAGGCGTTTTCCTCTTGACATCTCCAGAGTGGGGGAGGGCCCGGGGATGGAGGGGGTCGGGGTGACCAGCGAGAAGTGGGTGCCCGGCCGGGCCGCTGCACGCTGCCCCGGCCGCGGGTTGCCGCGGAGCAAGCCGCGAGGCGGGAGATGCACATGACGCGCAGCCCCAGCTGCGCAAGGACTGCAACCGCCCACGGCGCCGGGGCGCGCGGGCAGAGAGGAGCCTCTGCTGCTGGAGCAAGGGCAGGCGCCGCGCACCCGGCAAAGTCGAGTGAAAGCGGACGGCGAGCGCGGGCGAGGACAGGGAATCACCCCAACGCCCACTCGCGGGGTTCCCACCTGTGCGCCGGCGCGGGCCGCGGCAAGCGCGAAGCATGTGCGGGGCGCCGCAGCCAGGACTGCGGCGCTGCGCCTCCCCCGGCGGCGGGCGGCGCCTCGGGCCCGCGGGGCAGCTGTAGCGGCTGCTGCAGGATGGCCGGCCCGGGCGCGCGGGGCCGCGCAGGTAAACCTCAGCTGCCCGCCGAGGCGGGGCAGAGCCGCAGCCCCCGCTGTCGCCGCTGCGCCGCTCCCGGGCTGGCGATGGCAGCCGGCTCCCTCGCGTCGCGGTTTGAGTTGTTTTTGTTATCATTGCTGCCCTTTGGGTCGTCCTCGCGGGCTGAGCCGGTGGGTGGTGGCGTGGCCACATCCATTAGGGATGACACTCACGTTGAGGAGCAGTCTGGGGAGTACTGACCAGGAAATCCACGATGGTTTCCTTAACAGCTAGCGGCTTCCGCGCGTGTTGCAGTGCACTGCGGTGCCCGGGTGGATGGCCGTGTGGGAGTGGGCACTCCGTACGGGGGTCGCGCCGGGCGGTTGTGTACCGGGGTGAGTGTCTTCCGCTCCTGTAGCCTGTTGCCCACTTTGGAGTTTTCCGCTGGACAGAAGGCGGACGGAAGGTTGGTTCTGGTACCCGAAGTGGTAGGTGGAGAAGTGTCTGTCAAAAGACCAAAGCCAAGGAGAGAAGAGGGGTGGTGACTCAGTGCTTGGGCTCAAAGGTACCATGGCTGGGACTTGGTAAAGTAAAACTTTCCCTTTAGCAAGCTTGGGGTATGGCTTTGAGAATATAACTGAAGATTTTAGGGGGGAAATATTAGCTGTACACTCGTGAAGCTAACCACCATTAGGTTCATTCTTGCTCTAAAAAATGGTCTTTTGAATTGATGTTTACGTTCAAGTTGTCCAGTTATTTGTTATCACTTGGTATCGCTTGGTATTTAATATATGTTTGTGTTTCCTTTTGAATATACAATAATTGTTGAAGTATGAAGTTGTTCATTTCTTTAACAACAAAAAAAATTATTTATTTTACTATTGCCAAAGGTAGAAACTTGTGGGGGGGGGGGGACAAACGAACAAACAAACAAAAAAAACAGCTCTGCATATTCCAGGCACAGTTTTATAGTTTTATGTTCTTTAAGCCTTATTCTCTCACTTAATTCTTACACAACCATAAGGAGTTGGTAATAATATTATCCACTTTTTATATGAGGAAAGCCAGATATAGAGAGGTGAAATAATTTAACCATGGTCATACAGTTATGAAATGTTAGAACCCACATGGTCTTTTGGTGTACTCTTAACCAACTCACATTTTTTTTTCATAAAAATAGGACCCAATTGTACCTAAAGTCTTCTATATTTGATATATTGCCCACATTTCTCTACCAAGATGAACCCCTTGACTAACTATGTGTTACAAGTTGGAGGCAATTAACTCTTTTTCTAATTTTTAATACTATAATTATGGCAAAGATTCTTTGAGTAGTTTCCTTTTGGCACAATTAACCACATTTCCTACAACAGTTATAGATTAATGTAGTATTTACCAGCAAAGTTAAGATTTTCAGCAGTTAAGATTTACCACCAAAGTAAATTATTCTAAAGCAGATAGCTGAATGTATGTATTTGTTTGCACTTAATTTTAAACTTCCTAAGATATTAGTCTGTCCTTTGCTCAAAGTACGGTCATCATTTTCTTCAGAATCTCATCTTGTAAAAATTTTTGAGCAAGTTTAATCATCTTTAATCCAATCACTCTCACAAGAGCTTTGGCCGTTTTAAAGGAAGAATTATGTAATTCTCTTTCAAGTATCAGTAATTAAAAGCAGGCTATATTTTGAGGGTATTTGTGTATGTCAAGCCTTATAGCCAATTGTATAAACGCTATATAAAGTTGTGGAGCAATGAAGACCGAAATCAAATTTCTCATTAGATTTAAGTCTAAAAACTTTTCAATTCTTCACTTGTTTTAAATAATATTGAGAAAGGTTTCAAGTGGGGTAATTTCTCACTAGACATATTTGGAGAATTCCTCTTTATTTGAGCTTATCATGGAGCTCTTGTGATATTTATTCTATTGGACAGATATCTCTCAAATCTTTATCTGTTATTTTTTCAAGTAAATTTAATTGCTTCTTCATATAACAAGTTTCAAAATTGTTTTGACATTCATAGATTTCCTTAATTCTTGTTTTTCAGTTTAATTAATTGAACACATGTATTCTAAATCCACACCTACCCAACATTATAAGTGAAGAGAGAATAGAATCCAACTGGAACTACATGGAACCATGATCTTAACATGTGAAAAAAAATTTTTTTCCTGCTCTTCATTGGTTAACCTCTTCCAGTACACCCCCAAATTATGGCTACAGTGTTATTTTGGGATGTTGGAGTGCAGTGTTGTGGTCGGAAGAGTTGCATGACATTAGACACAAGTGTTTTTAATACTGAAATTGAGTTTGAATTTTCCAAGACTATTTATATAGAATGTTGATTGTCTTTAAGGCATAAATCCTATAACACATACATAAGTCCTTTCTTAACTGAATCAGAGCTGTTTCAGTTTTATAGTTTCTGTTACTTATTTTAGAGACAACATTCCCTTGCTACTTTTACCTCTCCTGATACATTTGACATGACTTTTTCCTTTTAAGTTATTCACCTCTAGTTTTGGGAGAATTGTACTGTCTCAGCTTCTTGAGAGCATCTCTGTTCAGTGGAGAACTGGAAATCAGTAGTGAGCAAAAAGTTGAGTGAGCCTTGCCAACACAGAGGGTCAGATGTTAATAAAATAATGATACAGATAAATCTTTATTTACATATTGAGGTAAAGTCTCTGAAAGAAGGAATTCTATAAGAATGTGTAATAGAGATTCTTGACCAGACAGGGAGGTTGAAACAGGATGCCCATAAATCACATATTTAAGGAGGAATGACGTGTGAGGAAGTGTTCATTAAGTCAGGTGGTCTTCTTAAATGCTTTCATAAATATTTTCTGAATTGTTTTCTGAATCAGAGACCTGTGTTTCCGGTTATCTCTACACTTCTCTATTTATCAGAAGACATACTATTTCCTCTCATTATCCACCTATGGAAATGGAGAGGTTTACAAAACCCCTATTAATAGTTTTTAAAGCACACAGAGCCATAACCTTATCTGGTTATTATCCTACTTGCCAAGAGTTATTTAAGTTTAATGAAATGTAGTCATTTTCTTTCTTTTCCTTAACAACTACTTTGAAATTTTAAAAGTAGTGTGTGTGTGTGTGTGTGTGTGTGTGTGTGTGTGTGTGTATTGTTCAAGTGATGGAATGTCTCAAAACAGGAAGGTTTGTGATTCATCACCCAGTACCTAAGACTCTATGAAGTGTCCAAAGGAGAAGAGGCCCCAAGGTAAAGGAAGTAGTATTAAGTGTTTAATATGCTGAGGAAACAGGTATTAACAATTTAAAGCAAACATAATAATATCTAAATTAATTGAATACTTACTATGTGCTCAATAAAAATTAACTTATATATTTCTCACAATAGCCTTATGAAGTCTGCATGCATTTGCATTATTCCTACTTTATAGAAGGAGAAACTGAAGTACAAGGAGGACAATAATCATGACCACTGTCACATAGGTAGAGATGAGCCCTAAACTCAAGATTTCTGATTCTGTAGTGCATACTGTGAACTATTGATGTTCATAAATTTACTGGTGCATTAAATTCCCATCATTGTTAAAAATAGTAACTCCTGATTTGATCTTTTGATTATTCCCTTCATAAAAATCAGTGGGAAAAAATAAGACTTTCTTTGTATCAATGCTTTTTGCCTGTATTTTACAGTGCCCCTCCTTGAGATATATATATATATATAGATATATCTATTTTGAGATATATATATATATATATATCAAGAAATAAGAGACATATGAATACCTAGACAAACACTGGTGACTGCTAGATTATGAGAAATGTCTCATTATATATTATATAGTTTTAAAATTCAAAAAATAGTAATGAGTACCACTTGAAACTGTTGAAATTTTCAGCATAAAGAATATGTACTTTAGCATGTCAAAAATTAGGGAAATATCTTTAACAGCTGACAGTTCTATGAGCATTAATAAACTTAAGAATTTTAAGTCACCTGTTTTATCTCCCTCAAGTCTTTGTCCAGAGTATGTGCTACAAGGAGGCTATAAAGTATAACATAAAAACATCTGTTAAATTATCTTGGTAAAATTTTAAAAACCCTGTTAATTTTTACTTTAAGATCTTTTGACAGGAATTATAATAATTGTTATAATTTTTAAAAAAACTTAGTCATTTTAAATATTATCCAAATAACGTAAACTTAAGACAGATGGCACATATCATTAGCAAAGTGAAGTACTGATTGGTTAAATGTGCTAAAACATAAAGATGTTTGCACTGTGTCTGAAAATAAACATTAGTGAATGTTATTTCTCCTTGCAAATAATAGATAATATGCAGTTTATATGATTAATGTTAACATTAACCATGAATCACAATTCATACATAGTACACATATCAAAAGCTTCTCTGAAGCTTTTGAACATGCTTGAAGTAGAGCATATATTTTCTATGACTCATATATCCCTATTAAGAATGTGATACATCATTTCTCTGTATGCTCAGCTTCATACAAAGCTTTATATCATAGAGTAACCAGCAAACTACTGCTCTAATTTATACCATAAGGAAAGAGATGCAAGACTTGATTTTGCTTTTTGTGTGCATGATGTGTGTGCATGTATTATCAGAATGAAGGATACCATCAAATACACCAAAGATAACTCATTAACTGGAGTTTATAATTTGATGCCATAGTGCAATATCCTATTCCAAAGAGTTTTGTATGTTTAATGTAAATATATAATACATCCATCATTATAATAGTTTAGGTTATGCAGTCCTAACAACTCTAAAATCTCAATGACTGAAAAAAAAACAAAGCTTTATTTCTGCTAATGCTATGTCCCTGTGTTGATCAATAAAAGACTATACCTTCTTCACTCAGGGACTCAAGTTGATAAAACCCCCATCATCCAAAACATCCTCATCCTTTATCGGGCACATGGGAACATAATGAATCACCCACAAGTTTTTAAAGGCTTTTATCAGGAAGCTGTACTTGGCCAATTCCATTCATATTTTATTGGCCAAAGCAAGTCATATGGCTGTTCCTATTCATAGGTCAAGCTTTCACGTGCCCAGAATGAAGAAAACAGCAAGATTAATGAACAGACCTATGTTTGACACATATATTAGCCAGTTTCATTCAATAGTTTTATCATCTAAAAAATTATTTATCATTTAAAGTAAAAGTAGAATCACCCAAAATGTGTTTTAGAACTTCAGCATGGGAAAGTAATTCCTGCATAAAACCACCAGCAAAGAAAGTAGATACTAAACCTGTGAAATTGATGATATTCATAATTTTCAGTAGGGATTGTATTTAGTCAAGGAATGATGATAAAAGCTATGGTTTATTTTTAGTGAATGCATGAGGTAGCCCATTTGACAGCAAGCACAAGCCAAGAACAGTGCCAAGACCTGCATACAGCACCGGAGCTGTGTTTTCTGAAAAGATTTGATATTGTCAACATGGCCCAGAAAGCAGAACAGCTATGTGTGTATCTTTTTTTGCCACCTGTACCAAAATGGACAAAAGTATCGTAGGTGTTACCATATATTATTATAAAAAGCAGTATAGTTAAACACACAAATCATACTCTGTGTTTATTTTACATTGCCAAATATAATCTAAAAAGTTAGAATATATTTAATCCACATTTTTAAATTAAACCTTTATTTTCAGATAATGGGAGAGTTACACACCATTGTAAGAAATTACATAGAGGGAGCCCATGGTTCCATTTACACAGGTTACCCCCATCTTAAAACTTAATAGGAAAATACAACAACCAATCCAGTTAGAAAATGTGCAAATGACATGAAGAGACATTTCACCAAGGAAGATATACAAATGGCAAATAAACACATGAAAAGATGTTCAACATCATTAAAGAAATGAAAATTAAAACCACAATGAGATATCACTACACACCTATTGGAATAATCATTGCAAGTATATAAAAATTTATTGATTTTTGTATATTTATTTGTATCTTGGGAACTTGCTCAATTTATCAGTCCTAACAGGTTTTTCTGATTTCTTAGAATTGTCTATGTAGACTATCATGTCATTTGAATATAAGGACAATTGTATTTTTTCTTTCTGATCTGAATGCATTTTTTTTTCTTTTCTTGCCTTACTGCACTGGCTAGAATTTCTGGTGCTATATTGTGTAAGAATGGTGAGAGTGGATATCTGTACCTTGCTTGTTGCTTATCTTAAAGGATTTTTACCATTCTTCAGTCTTTTACCATTGAGTATAAATCAGCTCTTATTTTCTTTTGTAGATATTCTTTATCAAATTGAAGAATTTTGCTTTTATTCCAATTTTTCTGAGTGTTTTTTTTATCATTAATAGGTATTAATTTTTGTGACATGCTTTTTTTTTTTTTACCAAGTGATGTAATTATTTAATTTTCCTTCTTTACCTTGTTAATATGGTGGAGTACATTGATTGACTTTGGCTAGAACCAGCCTTGCATCTCTATAGTAAACCCCATTGTGTAGAATTCTTTGTCTGCATTACTATTTACCAGTATTTTGTTAAAGAGTTTTACATCTACATTCATGAGAGACATTGGTCTCTAGTTTTCTTTTTTTGGTACAATGTTTGTTATTAGTATCGGAGTAATACTAGCTTCATTAAATGAATTAGGTTGTGTTCCCTCCTCTTCTATTTTCTGAAAGAGATTGTATAGAATTGGTATTCTTTAAATGTGAATTCTTCAGTGACTCCATTTGAGCTAAGAAATTTCTTTTTTACTACTTTTTTTTCTGGTTATTAACTCCATTTCTTTAATACTTGTATTTGTTTGCTAGGGCTGCTATAGCAAAATACAACAACCTGGGTGGCTTAAACAACACAGATGTATTTTCTCATAGTTCTGGAGACTTGAAAGACCAAGGTTAAGGTGTCAACAGGTTTGATTTCTTCTGAGGCCTCTCTGCTTGGTTTGTAGATGGCTGCATGCTCACTGTGTCCTCACATGGTCTTCCTTTGTACGCCTATCCTTGGTGTCTTTCTGTGTGTTCAAATTTCCTCCTCTTATAAAGACACCAGTCAGATTGGACAGCATTCTGCCACATTTTAACTTAATCATCACTTTAAAGGCCAAATCTCCAATTATAGTCCCATTCTGTACAAGGGGTTAGGGCTGCAACATATGAATTTTGGAGGGACACAATTTAGCCCATAATAATACTTACAGGCCATTCAAATGATCTGTTTCATATTGCGTGAGTTGTATTCACTTAAGGTTTATTAAGGAAGTAGTTCGTTTCATCTAAGTTGTCAAATTTAGTTGTGTAGAGTTGCTTGTAGTATTTATTTTTGTTTTTTTGATGTCTACAGGGTCTGTAGTGATATCCCTTGCTTCATTCTTGATGTTGGCAGTTTGTGTCTTCTCACTCCTGTCAGTTTTGCTAGAGGTTTGTCAATTTTATTGATCTTTAAAAGAATACATAGTTTCATTAATTTTCTGAGTTGTTTTTCTGTTTTCTATTTCATTGATCTCTGCTCTTATTATTATTTCCTCTATTCTACTTCCTTTTAGTTTATTTTGCTTTTCTTTTTCTATATTCTTGAGTGGGAGCTTAGATAATTGGTTTTAGGTTTTCCTCTTTTCCACTGTATGCATTTAGTACTATAAATTTCCCTCTAAGTGCTGCCTCAGCCACGTCTTAGAAATTTTGATGTGTTGTGTTTTCATTTTAATTTGGTTCAAGTACTTTTTAAAATTTCTTTCCAAATTTCCTCTTTGATCCATGGATTATATAGAAGTGTGTTGTTTAGTTCCCAAATTTTTGGAGATTTCTCTAAAATTGTCTTGTTACTGATTTCCAGTTTGATTCCATTTTGGTCAGAGAACACACTCTGTATGTTTTAAATTTTTAAAAATTTGTTGAGGTTTATTTTATGGCCCAAAATGTTTACTATTTTGGGCTCTGTTTCATACACTTGAAAAGATTGTGTATTTAACTGTTTGGCTTAGAGTGTTCTATAAATGTTCATTAGATACTATTGGTTGATATTACTGATGAGTTCTTGTATATATTTGCTAATTTTCTGTCTAGTTGTCCTATTGATTATTGAAAGAGTATGTGAAATCTTCAGTTATAATTGTGGATTCGTCTATTTTTCACTTCTATCAGTTTGACATTACATATTTTGCAGCTCTGTTGTTTGATCTATACATATTTAGCATCACTATGTCTTCTTGGTATTTTGACCTTTTTATCATTATATATTATTTTCTCTATGTCTAGTAATTTCATTGGCTCAAAGTCTACTATAACAATATAAACACTCCTTTTTTTCTTTGATTTTTGCATATTTCTTTTTCTATTCATTTACTTTTAATCTGCCTATATTGTTATATTTGATGAGTTTCTTGTAGGTAAGTTATAGTTGGGTCTTTACATTTGCTATAATCATTGACATGCTAGGGCTTATGTCTGTCATTTTATTTTTTGTTTTTTTGTTCTCTTTGTTTTTTTGTTTGTTTGTTTGTTTGTTTCTCTGTGGTTTTTCTCTACCTTCCTGTCAGTTAATTGAGCATTTATAGAATTCCATTATTATTTGTCTATAATGGTTTCGAGTGTATCTCTGAATAGATTGTTTAGGGGCTGCTCCAAATATTACATCATATACGTGTAATTTATTACTATTTACTACTGTTGTCAGTTTATCAATTCAAGTGAAGATAGAGTCCTTACCTTCCTTTAATATCCTTCTACCCTCCTCTATTTATAGTATAATTGTCTTAAATATTTCCTCTACATACATTTAGAACCACATCAGACAGTGTTACAATTTTTGTTTCAACTGTCAAATATAATTTTGAAAGCTCAAGAGGAGAAAGCCCATTGTATTTATTCATATTTTTGCTTACTTTGTTCTTTCTTCTTTCATGATAATCCAACATTCCTTCTTTTATTGCTTTCTTTTTGTTTGGAGAACTTCTTCCAGACATTCTTTTAGAGCAGGCAGATCTGCTGGTGATAAAATATCTTTGTTTTCCTTTATCTGAGAATGTCAATTTCTCTTTCATTCCTGAAGGATATTTTAACTGGATATAGGATTCTAAATTGACAGTTCTTTTTTTTTTTAGCACTTGAAAAATGTTGTGCCACTTGTTTCTGGCCTCCATGGATTCTCATGAGAAATCTACTGTCATTCTAATTGATTTTCCTCCTAAAGGTGAAGTGTCATTTCTCTCTTGCTCTTCTCAAGAATTTTTTTGTCTTTTGTTTTTATAAATTTGACTATGCTATGTATGCCCTGTTCTTTTTAGCCCCTCTCCTTCCAGGTCTCCAAGTATGAATGCTATATCTTTGGTTGTAGTCCCACAGTACATTAGTTTCCTATGGCTGCTGTAACATATTACCACAAACTTGTTGTCTTACAATAACACATATTTATTCTCTTATAGCTCTGGAGGCCAGAAGTAAGAAATTAGTTTCACTGAGCAAAAGTCAAGGTGTTAAGTTTAGTTCCTTTCGGAGACTATAGGAGATAATATGTTTCCTTGCCTTTTCTAGCTTCCGGAGGCCACTTATATTCTTTGACTTGCAATTGCTTCCTTGTATTGCTCCAATATCTATTATCATGTCTGTCATAATCTTCTATCGTCACATTTCCTACTTCCTTTTCTGTAGTCAAATTTCCTTTCATATCCCTCAAATTTCCTTTCATATGGATGCTGTGATTACAATTAGGGCCCACCTAAATAATCTCCCTATCTCAAGATCTTCAATTTAATCACATCTACAAAATCTCTTTTCCTATCTAAGGTAGCAGTCATAGTTTCCAGGGATTAGGAGCAATCTGAGTATCTTTGGGAGCTATTATTCAGCCTGTCACACACAGGTTTCTGAGGCTCTGTTGTTGTTGTTGTTTTCAGTCTGTTTTCTCTGATATTTAAACTGGGTACTTGTAACCTGAGGGGTCTCCCTTGTAACTTGAGGGGGCTCCATATGGAGCAGAGTAGGGATTCAGACCCCTCACCACATCTTCACTGACACCTTCCTAGCTGGGAGTGGTAGGAATGCCTCTTTTTCATTCCCCTTTTGGCCTCCACTGACAAAATGGGGACAGGGAGGCAGCCTGATTACTGCTGGGCTGTCATGACAATCCTAACTGTCCACTAGCCTCCTGTAACATCACCCAGTGGAGAGGGAGCGGAGAAATTCAGTACTGCCAGGTGAGGGTGGAAATCCAGATTCCCCACATAGTCTCCCTGGTTGCTCCTAATCCCTGGAAACTAATCCCTAGATAGCCCCATGGTGGTGGGGGGAGTCTCATTTCCACATGATGGGAATGAAAGTCTCAGCGTCCTACTTGACCTTCTGTGATATCATCTTGGTGAGGATGAGGGGAGTTGGGGCACCTTGTTACAGCCTAGTGAAGGTGGAAGCATAAGCTTAGCCTTTACTGGTATGGGAGTGGTAGAGCCAGTTTTTTCTGTCTTATATGGGTGGAGTAGAACAGTTGTTATCTAAATGGTTTGGTTTTCTTATGCTGCTTCTTTCCAGACCCTTTGGATAGAGAGAGCATGATTTTCTTGGACTCTCCACCCCGCCCCCTTCTTTTTTTTTTTTTTAATCTGTGCTTATTGGCATTTCTGGGTTTCTGGTTTCTTTAACTCCAAGTCTGAGATATATGAGGCAAAACAAAAATCCAGGGAACTCACCACCTGTCATTCTTTGGGCCCTGAAGCTCCGATAACTAGTTTGCCATCCCTCTAACTTTCAGAGTCTTGTATGTTTATTTTATATATAACGTCCAGGGGTTTTAGTTGTATTTAGTGGTAGGAATAGGGAAAAGTACTTCTGTTCCTTCACAGAAGTCTAATCCATATTTTTTCTGCAAGTGTAAACTGGAAAATATCAACATTGATTCTCAAGGATGAATCTCAGGGGATTACTGCTGATCTGTTTCTGAATAATAAGCACTTTGCAGGTCAGTGGGATGAGGGAGTCCTTGGACAATGATGCAGAAAGGATCACAAAACATTCCATCTGTGCTGAGGTTCAGGGACCACGTGGAGGGACTCTTACTCCTCCAAATCAATGCTTTTTCTTCTCTTGGGAAAATATTGCTGCAAACTGTGGCAAAACTGGATATTTCCCGCATTCTCATAGGTTGTCTTTTCTGGCAGGTTTCTAGAACTACATCATCCCAGCCCTTACTGTATTCTCACTAAGTATTCTTTGTATCTGGGAACATTATCCATCTGAAATGCAGTTTTGAACCAGAAAATGTGTGGGAAAATGTTACTAAGTTAGAAAGAAAATAGTGAACTCAAAATCCATATTTAAACTGTAACTAAGGAGCACCCACCAGCAAACATTCATGTTAATTCTTTTAATGTAAAATTATACATTAAAAATAAATGTATCGATTTTGTAAATTATTTGATCACTACTCAATAGATTAAGTACAAGAGATAGAGCTAAGAATTTTCTGCTCGAAACCAATATGCTGAGGGATAACCGTTGACAGGGAGGCAATCACAAAGAAAAATAGTGTAGGGAAATTCTCCCAAAAGATAAATCAAGTTATTGACATTGTAGTTAACCATGAAGTTATTGTACTAGAGCAACTTTTCAGAGTATGGTAGTCAGATAAGCAGCATCAGCACAACCTTTGAACTCATTGTGAATGCAAATTCTGACTCCACTGCAGATGTACTGAATCAGACACTCTGGGGATAGAGCCCAGGAATGTCTTGTAGCAAGCCCTCCAGGTGCTTCCAATATATGCTCAAGCTGGAAACCACTGGACTGGAATAACACTTCCAGCCATTGCAGAATACATTAAATTTATCCTTTTCATCATTCTTGACTCATTAGTTTCATTTTTTGGAAAATTTATTTATTGTATTTCACATTTTGTGTTCTTTAATTATAAATATTTTTAAAATAAATATAGTAAAGAAATTAAAGTTTTATTATTCCCCATGGTCTCTTGAAATACATCTTAATGATTTGCACAGTTGTTTTGTATCCTTAATCCAAAGTCATAACTCTTTCATATCTAATTTTGTAGTTGTAACCAAAAACATGAGCCATGTCTACACTTCTCTGTCTTTGTTTCCCCAGAGCTGCCAAATCATAGAGCAATGGGTTTTTTAAAACTGTTTTTATGTTCTTTTCTAGATCTGACACCAGTCAGGAAGATATTTGGAGAAAGGGGTGGGGACGTCTCTACATCCCTTAACAGAGAAGCTTTTTAGGAGATTCTGTCACACAATATTGTTAGAGACAGATGCATATGCAGATGTCTGGTTTCATCATTGTCATTACCACATCAATTCTACCATGGGGGATTCACTTGTCTACTGCACACTGGCATTTTTCTCTGGGGTCATGTGAGATTAAAAGAAATCTTGACTACAAGGCTGTCCTGAGGACAGAGAAGCTGCATTTCTGAATAGAGATTTTCAAATTGGGGTACAGTTAAAAAACCCTGGATGGGGTAAAACAAAATCAGTAAGAAGTAAAAGGTTAAAAGATTTTAAAATGTTTTGTGGTTGTGGTAAAATATAGATAGAAACAGATTTGAGAAATAATCTGTGGCTTCCAGTCCTATATATGATTCACTTTTATTTTAAGGACAGTATTTCATATTATTTTATTCTTCCAATTAACAATTCACTAAACTTAGAGAATATAATAGATTTGAATTCACTTAATATCCACCATTTTTGGTTACTCATATTTAAGCTTTTTGATTAGTTGTCATATTTGATTATTGTAATTTTTAAGCTGAATTTTTTAGTTCTATAGATCATAAAGTTCAGTTCCATATACATTTTAGTCCATACACCTTTTTAAAGGTATGTTGTTCTTGAGTAAGCTAGGGAAATGGCTCATGAACAATTTATCTGTTTTTGATTTAAAGTGACACACATTCTTAGCTTAGAAAATATTATTCTCTCATCCTTTCAATATTCCACCACTACCAGTTGTACTATGTTTTTCATTCCTTCTGTTCCCTTGTGCATTCAATCTGATTCTATTTCTCATTTACTCATTTTGCTTGGGTATTTAGATGGTGTGCCTCTGCAATGTTTTGGGGATAAGACTTTTCCAAACCTTCATTATACAGTGTTTGTTAAATAATACCATTTGGTCAGGTTGGAAGAACCATCCCTTTAAGAACATATTTTTAAATGGTGCAGCAGATGTTTCTCTCACACAGTCATCCTCTATAAAATAAAGGCCCCCAGCCCTGGCAACGGTAGCCAGATATCTTCATTCTTAGAGTAATCACTTCGTTGGCACTTTTTAAATGTGGCAGTTAAATCCCCACAATGCTTAGGTAAGGCTTAAATGTGAAGTAAAAAAGCTCTTACACAATAAATGGGGGCCAGAAGAGGGGGATTCAGAAAGGTAAGAAGTACACATTGTGTGTTCTGTGGGTGGCAGTCCAGATTTTCCCCTACAATGTTAGCTTCTATTTATAAACAAAATGTGTCAGGTGATTTTTTTTCCATATGCAGATAAATTCTGCCTCTTCCTTTTAACTTTAACACTGTAAAAGTAACATTTACCATTAGAATGTATACAAAATAATACATTTTGCTAGTACTGCTAAGCAACTTTTAGGAAGTGATATGTAAGTCAGATTGATTTTTAAATTTGATGAAACTGTGAATTGGATTTTCAAAACAGGAGAACATTTCAAAGCATCTGGCTGTTCTTTTTTGTTTTCCTCAGTGTTGGTGTAGTAATTACACCTCCTTTTTTCTGTTGTTTGTTTGTGGAGTTTTTATTTTCTCTTTTTTTTTTCTCTTTATTGGCTTAAAAAAATTTTTTTTCTCTTTTGCCTATTTTCTAGGAGCATATAACATAACAGTTATAAATTAAAAGTCCTCTAAATACCTCTAATATTTTTAATATGAGATCGAGAGTTGCTCAGTATTCATACAGTTGGGATTCTTGTATAGACAAGGAAGAAAAACAACAGACGGGACTCAGAAAATTGTGATGCTTGATTACCAGTCCTGTGGACTAATTATAAAGGCAAAATAATCCAACTTCACCCAATCACAGTGGTTTAAGAAAAAAATAGCCCCGTGATTTCACATGAGTGAGCATGTGGAATGTTTTGGGGGTTTTGTTTTTAGGATTGAGTTTGGTGATGAAGGTGGGAAAGGTAACAGACATCAGTGCTTCACTTTTTTCTTTGCTTTAATAGCTTCTGCCCACTTGTGAACAGGTGATAATTTATGACACCAATAGCATTTGTTCTGTCCTACCAATTCATCTGTTCTCTCCATCGTCTTTGTTTGTTTCATTTTGTTTTTTTCACAGCTTCTCTCTTTCCGTACCCCCAGCCAGAATCCAGCTGAATTGGATGGTCATGCAAGGAGACTCAGCAGTAACCTTGCAAAACTAGAAACATTTTAGTCCCTGAGTTGTGTTCCTCCAAGCTCCCACCAAGCCCATGACAAAACTATATCTTTAATTTTCCCTCCTCTCGCATCATCAGTCATTCCTTATTTTTCACTTGGATTCGGTATCTTATGGTATTCTGTGGGAGAATTAGTGTTTGGCATAGTTCATATTTCCCTTACCTTCTGCCCTCCTGGTTTCATGTGGCTATGAAACTGGCCATCCATTTTATTTTTTGCAGTGTCACTCAAAATATATTTCAGAGACTACCTGTAACAGAATTGTCTGGGGTGTTGTTAAAAGGACAGGTATCTAAACCCCATCCCAGACCCAATGAATCAGCATCTCTCTTTCTGACTTTAAGATTTTAAGGTTAACACTAATTATGGGGACTAGTCTAGATCTATGCTTCACAACCCAGGGTAGCTTTTTAAAAATCAGAATGGATGGATCTCATCCCCAAGTTTTTCATTTAAAAAGCCTGGGGTGATTCTAACATGTAGCCTATGTTAACAATCGGAAATGAGCTACAGTTAGAAGGAAAGAACAGCGATTGGTGTTGACAGAGAAGCATTATTTCAGTGAATTTATCAAACTCCAGGAATTGATCCTCTTTTATAAATTTCAGAAACCAAATCTTTCTCTCAAGGGCATAATCACATTAACTTAGCTTATAGAGACTGAGCTATAAATAAGAATGCCAGTTTTAGAATTATCATTGTCACTAGGACTAGCATGTCTAGCTCATTCTTGCCCTGTAGGCAAGAATCTCCATGGAAAGAAAAATTATCATCAGAAGTTTGCTCCCTGAATTTCAAGTCAAACTAAGGGAAAATTAGTTGAATAAAAGATATACTGAAGAATTATTATGTGTCGGGAACTCTACTAAAACATTTCAAATGTATTATTTCACTTAATCCCCCTCAACAACCCTTTGCAGTGGTATTATTAACTCTGGTATTATTATTTCTAGATGAGAAAAAGATTTAAAAAGAGAGAAAGAGGCTATGTAACTTGCTCAATATGGCAGAGCTACCAAGTTATAGAGCTTAAATTCTTGGGCTCTATGACTACTATGTTATTAGTGAAAGAAGAAAGAAGCTACTAGGTAACTTTAGAGTTGCCTGGGCCCTTGCCATCTAAGGCAGCAAGCAGATGGGTTCAGAATAGCTTCTAGTTGATGGAGAAGAAAGGAATGTGCAAACTACTATTTGTGTAGATAGGATGCTTTCAAGTCATGAGTAATTAGGATGAGCAGCCAGTGGTTGGATGAAGAGTGATGCCTTGGGCAGACTTTGTTGTTTATTTAACTGACCTCTTTATAGTTGTGATTAAGTGAAATATCTATACAATCAGGTTCTACTGTCAAAAACACTTTTTAAAGATGTATCACAGCCCTACAGAAATAGCAAGCCATAAATAATAAGTAGTAATATAGGCACATTTAAATATAGTAGACGAATTTACATATATCAGTCTCATGGCTGTTCCCATGTCCTGAGGTGAACTTGTCTCAGAAAGTATGAATGGATTTGGCTTGAACTTCCACTAGCTCCACTCAAGCATATTTTCTATCATTTTAATGGATTTTCATGGAGCTTATAGTTTCCTTGTGCTTCTGTTCTAAGTTTCTTCATCTGTTGAATGCCTGGTCACCAATCCAAGTTTTGTTTCCCAAGTTCAATGCCTGTTTGCACATGAGATCATCTACTGACCCTTGATCCTTTATTCCCCCAAATACCACGAGCTCCAGGCTGTGTGTTTAGTAGACTTTACTGTAGGATTTGGGCAATGGAGTTAAATTATGAAATAGAAATATTAGATGCCCTTGTATTAAAACCTTTAACCTTTTCTTACAAAAGTCTTAGTTTGTGTTTTTAACTTATGCTTCAGCATCTCACCAGGTGAGAAATGAAGTTATTTTTAAGTTTACAGATTTATCTCAAAAGTGGTAGATGTACACTAGTAAGTCATATTTCTGGTTCTCTGTTTTCCTCAATGTATCCAGTAGGAACTGTCTATCAGATTTTTAGCTACTATTGAAATGTAACCCTTGCTGTCTCAGAAAAGCAAAGCAGATGGCCATCTCATCTATGAAACAACACTCCCTGAAAAACACTTCATCACATACAAATGTTCCATCCTCCAATGGTGAATCCAGAAGACAAATAGCATAGTTGCAGTTCCTGGTCTTGTGGCTAATATTCTGAGACCATTTTAAGTCAGAGAGTGTCACCCTAACTCCACAGCGGTTGTGGCCGTACCATTCACTGAACAAGACTTGCGAGCAGTTTGTAATCTGCTGAGAGTGGGAAACTTTAGGGCTCTAGATATAGAGGACGTGATATATCCTTGAATGGACCTTTTTCAAAAATAAACTCCAGTATGAGAGATGACTAGTAACAAAACTTAAAAAACATGTTTGCCCCTCACCATGTTATAGCTTACCGGATTTTGCATATTTGGTAGAAAAAAATAGAAGTTTTCTACCGTGGTAAAAAGTAGCAACTGAATTATGGGATACAAACTAGCAAGCCAGCCTAGAAGAATAATACTTGTTTCACATTAGTTGTGACCACCTCTATAATCAGGATGGTTACAATTAATGAGTTCACTTGCATGGATCTAATGATTCATGGAAAACTTGAGAAGTTGCTTAAGATTTGGTGGCCAAAGTAATAGCCACACTGTTCTAGATTGCCATACCTTTAAACAGACATAGCTTTTAGAGCTCAATTTATTTTCCAAAAGTCTTTCGCCTATATCTTTTAAAACTGCCAAGGTGTATATTCTTGTGGGCTAGATCTGTTGTACTAATCTCCATGTCCATGAACCCAGAAAACACTGATTGTGATTAATGCAAACCCATAAGATAAATACAAAGATTTACAACAGATATATGCTAATAGTAAATTTGACATAGAATTGTTACAGAACTAAAGAATTTATATGATCAAAACTTGTGTCAGTCTTTACCTACTGATAGACTAAGAGGTAAGTATGGCAGATCTCAGATACAAAAATATTTTTTCTTTAATACTACCTGAAATGTTACTCTAGCCCTGCCAGGTACTGAGCTGACAACTGAATGATTTGCTCTAAGTTCACATTAGAGAAGTCATCAGTCTATTACTAGGTGACATCCCAGCTACCTAGATAACTCAGTGTGGGACTGGAGAAAGATGAAGGTATCCATTCATCAGTGTCTATGTGAAGGCTGGACCACACAGATAGGTCCTTGTCCTCAGGGAGCTTACAGTCTACTTGGGAGATGCAATTAAGAAGAGAAATAATTAGTGAAAGAACATGACATAGAGAAAGGTAAAATTGTGTTGTATGAAATAAGAGATATATGTAGGAATTCCAAAAATCAGGAAGGCTATCAGGAGATATGTGATTTCTCGGTAGCTTTCTTGGATTAAAAGTCAAGAACTGCATGAACAAGTGGGTATCACCGTTAACCACTGCCTGTAACCTACCTCGCATCCCTGCTATGAAAACATACACAGGCGTCCTAGGTCTCTAGACTCACGTGCAGTGAAATAGAAAAGACGTAGCAGGAGAAAGGTAGTAGGTGTCCAGTCCTGTGGTCCACTGCAAGAGTTCATACATTGTGCTCAGCTTTATTTCTGGAAAGGAAATAGTAAAGAGGAAGGAGAATAATATTTTTAAATTAATGTGCATACAGTGAAACATAGCTTGCAAAGACATTTTCCCACATGGTGTCTCATTCCTTCCTCACAGCAATCCTGTGAATTAGTGGTTCCTTACTCCTTTATGCTCAGAGTTGTGATCTGCCAAAGATCAAACAGCTAGTAAGTGGCCCAGCAAAAACCTGAGTCCTATCTGAGTGCTCCCAAACTCTGGATTCTTTGTCCATACCACAGTGTTTGAGTTATGACTCCTGACAGAAGAGATTCTCCTGAATATAGAGAACTGGGGGAGTGGAATAGAAAATATAAAATGTGGCCTATATTGTGCACAGAGATTGTAGTTGGTAAGAATTTCCTCCACAGTGGATATTTAAGGCCTATAAAGTTTGCTTTCAGCTCCCGAAGGAATTCATTAGGATGAAGGATCAATTTCCATTTTTAAGGAAACCTGTGATTGTATAATCTTTGTCCTAATCCCACATCAACTCAGAGAGGAATTTGAGACCCAGGAAATATATATAGAGAGAGAGATAGAGATCTAGGGATAGTGATAGAGATATAAAAACAGTGGTTTAAACTTTTAGAATCACCTGAAGGGCTTTTGAAAACACAGATTGCTGGGCCCCACACCTAAAGTTCCTGATTTAATAGATCTGGTGTGGGAGCCAAAAATTTGCATTTCTAACAAGTTCTCAGGTGAGGCTGCTGATGATGATCCAGAGACCACACTTTTAAGAGCCATCACTATGACATGTAAGAACCATGGTGAATTACACTGATATTATTTTAAAGTACATTATTTACACATAATATCTAAGGCACCCTTAAAGAAGAAATGGACCACTGAGATGTGGCCAAAGAAGTGTTTTAATAGCCCATGAAATTCACCCACTGTGCAATTTCTGGATGTTTAGTTTTATCAGAAATGGACACACTGTTTTCTAGAATGGATATGCTATTTTACATCCCCTCCAACTGGAAAGATCAGGTTTCTCTGTATCCTCACCAGCATTTTGGTATTATCACTTTGTTTTATTTTAGCTGTCTTATTTTAGCTGGTGTCAAAGCACATCTTTGAGGTACAGTGGCATTCTAGGGGTCACTTGTGGTCCCCAAAGCACCATTCTGATAAGCAAGCCTATTTTTAATAGGTATGTCCGGATGTATTTAAGAAATGGGCTTTATGCACCCACTTTATGTGAAAGATGATCATGATGTTTTTTCCATCCTGCTCTCTTAATGGCCAGTGTTAGCAAACACTTTATGTCTTGAGGGCTTAGAATATTGTGTTTTTGGGCATTGGTTTCAGTTATGCCCAGGGAACACTTTTAAATTATATATTCTGGGATTCAAGACTCTGAATCAGTAGAACTGAATTGGATCTTTAGAATCTCACCTTCTACAGCTTCCTAGGTGAGGCTAGAATTGTAGGACCATTGCTCTGGGATATATCACAGGACCTCCAGAGTTGCCAGTGCTATGCTCCTGCCATTTCCTTTCTAGGTAACTAGTGCTTTTAAACACTTAATAACATTACCCAGATTTTCTCTCTAGATGAGAACTAGAACTTGTTCTGCCCTATCTGAGGCAGCCTGTACCCACTCATCAAACCTTTCCTCAAGTCACATCTTAGAGGCAAAAGATGGTGTCAGCTTGGCAGTAACAATGATAACAACAACAATATAGAAGCCACCACTTATTGATCATTCACTATGTGACAAATGAGTTCTTAGTGTTTTCACTATATTTTCTGAACTATAGACTTTTATTTACAACTGCTAAGTCAGTATTTCAAACATAACACTCTTTGTTAACTCTCTTCCCTGACATAGGCTTCTATCCCAATTTTCCCACATCTCAATGTGTTCCCAGCAGTCAACCAGTTCCTCATACCAAGATCTTGGTGTGATTCTTGTCTTCTGTTTCCTCTGACATCCATAACCAATCCAGCAGTAAATTCTGTCAGCTGGTCCCTCAAAATACACCCCAGTCTGACCACTTCTCACCTCCATCAAGAGCCCTTCAATTCGAGTCAGTATTATTTCTTTTCTATATTATTTTGGTAGCTGGAAGACTGGACTACCTGCTTCTACTTTTGCTTTTTATGGCTAGCCCTTCAGGGATGAAGCAAGAATAATTGTATAGAAGTGCAAATCAGAAATGCCATCCATCCATTGGCCCAAAACCTTCAGTCTCTTTCTATAACACTTAAGTTAAACATCAACATCTTTAACAAATATTACCTACCAGTTCTAGATGGCCTGATTAATCTCTGTCTCAGCTTCATCTCATGTCACTCTGTTCTTTGTCCTCTCTCTACTTCACTGCTGTTCCCTAAAAAAGCCAAGCTTTTGCCCACCTTAAGCCCTTTGCACTTCCTGTTTCATCTACGTGGAACACTCCTCCCTGAGAGCTTCCCATGGCTCATTCTCTCTCTTCACACGGGTCTCTGTTCAAATATCATTCTCAGTAAGGTGTTCTCTGCCCATTCCATCTGAAACAGCACTCCTGTCATTCTCTAGCCGCTTTTTTGCTCCACTTATCTCCTCAGGCTTTACAACTACCTAACATTGGTTGTCTCTCTTCCCCAATAGAATACAAGCTCTGTGAGGGAAGGGAATCTGTGTCTTGTTTACCTTCATGTCCTTAGCACATGGCTCATAGTCAGTGCTCATTTAGTATTTGTTGAATGAATGAGTAAATATAGCAGTTGTTACCCTCTGGGTTCTTCTGTAGTAATGGCTTTGATTCTTGTCCCTCAGACATTCTCTGGAATTTCTATAAATGTAAGTGACATATGTTGTGACTCTGTCAATTATTTTATTCACGATCTTGTTTTCCTTTTGTTACTGCTCTTTAATATTTATAAAGAACAGAGTCATTCTTAGATCAGTCAGTCATTAAAATATTTTGCTATTATCCCTCCATTCTGAAGTCTCTTGGCTTTGCCTCCTGTCCTTTGCTTCAGTGCTCTCAGATTTAGGTTGAAAGAGGGCTATAACAAGGGCAAGGCACATCGGGTCATCAGTTCCTCCCTAGACAGGGAAATACTCCATGCACACTCATTGTCTCTCCCAGACCTTTAGACAGGTATATAAGAGAGGGAAATGTACCTTTACATGGGACAACAAAATTGCTCACTCCAGGACCTGAGGTTAAAGATCTTTTTACTTTTAACACTAAAAATGTATAGATGGATGATTTTCCTCCCCTTTCCTGCATGGTTTTCTTGTCCACTGAGAGCCCTTTTCTATAGGAAGTTTTGCATGTGTTCTATATCCACTGATGCCTGAAACACTAGTGCAGTTCTGCCCTCTTTTTATTCATACTAGAAGCATTTGTTTTATGACACATGAGAGCCAACAAGTGTGGTCAAGTGCAAACAGACCCATATGCAGGTTGGGTGGAAGGGCTCCTTGTGGAAAGCTAGCTCTCATCACAGTGCATCCACACACAGGCCCTTGGAAGGCTGGTAGTTCTGATAAAGTAGAATAGGCCAGCTTGCCAGTGGGCACCTCGCCATCAGAGCAGATGGGCCCAAGCAGAGGCAAGCAGCAGAGCATGCATGTCCATTCTGGCCACATGCGTATTTGTTGTTTGTGTCTTTAATTTACGGGAGACAAATTCTGGAACAGAAAGGCAAGTTCACAAAATAAGAGTCAGAAATGATGAGCTTTCAGCCCTTAATTAAAACAGTCAAGCAAAGAAATCAACGTTTTGATCTCATTTAGTAAAGCTGATAGCATAACTTGTTGCAGACCATCTTCAATCCCAAATCACTCATCACTGAAGGGGATGCCTTGTCTTATGCCAGCAGTTTTTCACTTGCAAACTCACAAGATAGCCTGATCTTTTTTTCAAAAAAAAAAAAAAAAAAAGAGAAGAAAAAAGAATCACTGCCTGCTGTGAATTAATTTTACCAACATATTTACTGTTTGAAAATATTATTAGAATTATTTCCCAAACTATTTTTTCTTTTTAATTTTCCTGTTTTAATAAAACAATAAATTTCATTTCTTTTCCTGCTAACCTCAGAAGATGACTATATGGTTATAGAACTGAAATTGCAACATAAGCAAAAATATTTACATGTTGAAAGTCTTCTTTAGTATTACCTGTGTAGTGTCCTTTTTGCCCAAGAGGAAAACTTGAAAGGGAGAAGAATAATTATGATTACTAAAAGATATGCAAATCACCTTGGATAATTTAAAAGCATTGTATCCATCTAAATAGAAAACAAAAACAGAAACATCTCTCACAGATCCTATACATAATTCATGGGTATGTTATAATACTTCACATTTACATAGCACCTTATAATTCTCACACAGTTTTCACATATATTGTTTCTCTTGAGCCTCATAGTTACCTTGTGAGGTAAGCAAAATGGGTCTGTTAGTCTCACTTTGCAGCTGGGGAAACCAAAGATTATGCAAATAAAAATGACTCAGCTCAAACTTTAAGGTAATTTGTCTTTTATCATTGTAACTTTAGTTTGGGGGCCAATATACAATGACAAATTCTCTAGTGATGACTTCTAAGTTATTATAGTCTTTACAGACTTGCTATTTTTTATTTTGTTAATGAAACTGGCAATGGAGATGTAAGGGGAACTTTTATGTTTCCAGTGTCTTGGCCACTGATTTTGAGCTGCTTGTTGACTTCTGTGTATTTTTTTGATAACACTCCAGTCTTCTACGGCTTTGAGTAGGTAAGTTACTGGGTTTCCCAGCATGTGTTAAATTTTTTAATAATTATGCTGATAGTTTTCCTGATCTTTGGTTTACTGTATTCTCTGTTAATTCCTCTTAGAGATAGTAAAAGAATATCATTGCTCTAGAGAACTGTGGGTTGAACCATATGGTGCTTTTGTTGCTATACAACTCAAATGGTGACCTTTATGCAAGATAACAGCAATAACTAGAACTCTGTAGTAAATTGCTGAGCTCTGAGATGCCTTTGTATGAAAATGTCCTTGTAAAAAAATATAAATTTTCACTTTATATGACTTTGCCTAACTTTATGATTTTCCCCCCAACTGGAAATACTACATTCTTATTTTAACATGCTACCAAAAAAAAAAAAAAAAAGCCATAATCACTGTTTACATTTATCATTAAAAACTACAGACTTTTGTTTAGGACCTGAAGCTGATAATACAATTTTCCAGGCTTGAGAACCAATCAAAAATCTTTTGAAAGTCAGCTCACTTAAAGAAATCCAGGAGACCACTCTCTTCATGAAGCTTGGGAGGATATCATCTGACTCCTATTATAAATAACCTGTTTAAAGAGATCACAGTAAGTTAAATTACAAACAGTTTTCCAAGTAATTGATATTCAGTACTGGATTTGGACAAAGAAAATTATATTTCTTATGGTGTTTTGCACACTGGTATGCAAAGATAGTGTGCCTTTTCTATTCTCAGTGGCTTGCAGAAAAATTATACTTTTTTAAGACTTTGTAGAGACACGAGAGGATTTTTAAAAAAGGTTTATACATGTCTCAGAATCTAAAAGAAAAATATTTCAGAAAGCTATGACAACTTGGGCATTTGTGTCTGATAGAGGACTAAATTTAATCACTTATGCAGAGAGCCTAGCACTCAAGAGCAAGTGAGTTTGGGGAGTACTGGAGCTGTACATAATAGATGTATTGTACTGTGGAGTAGATGACAGCTACATTTCTAAAAGCCACTAATTCCTTAATTCTGCCTCATGAAAAGGGAAATAACAATTAAATTTAACATATACTCAAGGGGACACATTTTTGAAAGGAATCAGATTTGATATCTTATTCCTTTTTAGTCCATGTGGAAGCCTCCATTTTTGTGGGTACTGAGATGGAGTTTTTTGTTTCTCAACTCTCAAAGTCTGCATGAATTCCCAGAGAACAATAAGCAAAGTGGGAATGTATAAATATTCTACTCTCTAAGGCATCAGGTATCCAGTGGTGTAGGCAGAGCAATAACATTTGCTTCTGCCCAACTCCCCAAAATACGGGGAATCATTCTGAACAACCAGGGCCAAGATGCTGTTCCTCTGCTCTATTCCTTTCTCCACTGCTCTCCCTCTTCCATCTCTCACTTCACTTCCTCTCACTTTCTGTCTTTTCTCCAGCTCCATTATTTTTTTTCCCCTCCACTGGTCTTGCAGCTCCTCCTGTCCTATTCCCAGAGTTCATTAGTGCCTACCTTACACTGAGTATAATCTATCCCTGCTTGAGAGAGTATTTTGACTGTGGTTCATAAGTTTTGAAAAAGCATTATAAGACTAGAGGTTCCTCTTTGTCTTTCAGGACTTTTTTTTAAAGGAGAGCAAGCATATTCAGAAATCATATTATTCCATATAGGCCGTTCCACTTTTCAAAGAAAACCATTCCTCTGACACATGGTGGTAGAAAGAGAAATAAGTAACTCCTCAACACAATTTTATTGATCCAGAAAGAGCCAATTGGTTTTAGTGGAAACCAAAGAATGTGATCTATAATAATTCCTATGGAATTATTTGGAAATAATGAAAACAAAAAGGCAATAGATTAAGTAGGCAAGATGCTTCCACGAACTTTAAGTTATCCATGCACCTCTTCTATCATTCATGCATTGACCCTTCCTGTGAACAGGTTTAATATCATTTCCACATCATAGTACTGAAGCTAGGCTCAGGTCTCCTGTTGTCTAGCCCATATTCCTGGTGTTGTGGGGTTATGATAGTTGGTACATCCTTGAACTCAGCACTCCTCTGGAACACTGAGCCATGCTTTATCAGAATGTTTTCTAGTAGAAAGGTATGGCTGGTGATATATGATGAAATAACATGGTGACAACACATGTTCTGGTTAGAAACCAAAGATCCATTATTCACCTGGGCTTTTGCTGTTAGAGTTTTGAGAGATTAGCAAAATTTCTTGCAATTTTGTTACACAGAAAAGAAGTAAGAAACTTAAAAGGAAATAGTTGTGATATAATAGCTTTTGTCTTCTGTCTTCTTCAGTGTACTGTCCTTCCACTCACTAGGCTAAGATTTATTGTTTAAAAAATATGGTGAATATAAAACACTCTTAGATGGTAGTGCAGTATCATGGTTTAGAGCAGGGACTCTAGACCCATGTAGACTGAGCTCAGAGCCTAACATCTAAACCCTTACTGTTTGTATGCTCTTGGAAAATTTGCTTTGAAATTTTCATCTGTGAAAATAGGGACAATAATGGTACCTATATCATAGGGTTATGGTGAATGTATGCATACTGAATGTAAACTGCTAAAAACAGTGCTTGGCCTATATTAAGCATTCTCTAGTAACTATTATTGTTAGAATTAACCAATAAAAGAAAGATGCTATATCCCTATATTTAAATCATCACAGAAATATTAATTCTAATAGTAGGAATATGTATATTATAGTTTCATGGAATCATTTTTCACAGTTAACTCAATCCCATACAAACAATATCTGACCATTCCTAGCATAAGACGTTGACCTATTATTTAAAGATGCATTATATTATTCTTGCTCATTCTTGAAATTTTGATGTTTTCTCAGTGAGCAAGAAAAGAGGAGCCATTTCTATACAGGTGTTTTCCTTGATTACTTTTTTTTAATTTAAAGTTGGAACATCATCTTCCAAGTGTATGTGGTTTTAATCTCCAAGAAGCACTGGGATGATCTGTTGATTCCACTAATAAGTAATAGACACTGATATCTTAGGCAGGATTTCATGAAAGGCTCTGCTTGCTTTTCCTGCTATTTTTCTCAGGCTCACTACTTTTAAAGCATTTGACCATCAATTTTTTCTTCTCTCTTCTCTCTCTCTCTATATCTGTCCTTTCTATAACACTTCCTTTGTATGTAAACACATAGATATATTGCATACATAGAAGTTGTGTGTGTGTGTGTGTGTGTGTGCGCGCGCGCGTGCACGCGCATGCGTGCTCACATGCACGCACGTGCCTGTTACCATCCTTGGATCTGGTAGGTAAGTTCTTTCTGCTAGAGAAGTACGGCAGTAAGACTGATTAGATAGGAGCTCAAAAGGTCATTTAGTCAAACCCTTTTATTTTAAGTAGTACTTCCCACAAACTAAGGAAAATTGTCTACTCATCAAGAAATAGATTTCTTATCTTCTTTAGTCTCATACAAAAGGGTATTTTTAGTGGTTCACCACATGCTGCCAACAGTTAATAAAGAATGACATTTTAATAGTAGACATTCTAGATATAGACAAAAACCTCAGTGAAGCAACTCTGTTTCATTTTGTTTTTACTCAAGGCCCTGGCTTCCGACAAAAAAAAGGTGAGATCATTTAAGTGGTTAAACAAATCTATATTTGGAGTGGAGACACATTGTTACTAGTTTAATTTTTCCAGTTTTACAACTTGTATATTTGATCTACCATTTTTTAAAGTTATTTTTATCCTACAGGAGAAAAATAAAAGCCTGGAAGAGTAATTCTATAGAGTCGAATGCTTAGTCCAAGGTCAAAAAAAATTATTGGTGTGACAGAGATTGTAACACCCAATTTTCAGTTATTAGACTGTTACTTAGACCACTAAGCCAGAATAAATGAGTTCAGATACTGAAGTTAAAATTCCAAACATTGCTTTAGTCTGTCTCAAGCTCAACAAAGTCACCTATTTGGGGAAATTGTGAATTTTTCCCTGAAGTGAAGTTACTACTTACACCCCTGTTGTCCATTGAGAGTGCTCTTTTGCAGAGGATTTGCAAGAAGAGTGTTTTCTCTTTTTGGTGTACACAAGAATATTAATATACCTGCTACTGTGATTAATTTATTATTTAATTCTATTTTTATTTCCTCTTTTAATGAGTGAGAGTCTTCATGCTTCTGTCTTAAAAACCCAGCTGTTTCTAATACATCATTGCAGTGAAAGCATGCCCTTGAAACTTGGATTTCCTCTACAACTATTATGCATTGCACAAGACCTTGAAATTAGACAATTGACTGAGCTCAGGGAACTTCTTCCAAGTCTATTAGAACTGATTGTCAAAGTTGGAACTTAGGAACATTGTTACCTTCATAGCTTGGAGTTCGTTCCATTAAAAACTTTATAATTGCTAAACCAGCTGGTTGTGGCTACTCCAGACAGATGAACAGTCATGGATTATCTGTATCAGCTCTTACAACTGAGTATAGCTACAAAATAGAATATGGGAGTTGTAGTAAAGGCAATATTCATAGAAATAGTGCCCTGTTGATTTCATCTTCAGAAGCACCAAATATATTCATATATTCTTTCTGATTTAAATAAAGCTAAGTAAACAATGATTTGTAATCTGGGTAACTGAAAGAGTTTTAGGTTGAAAACTTTCTTAAAGAAAACCACTACCCAAAATTAATGCATTGGTGCCATATTCCATAATTAGTTCAGCCTTCCTGGGTGCAGGGCCTGCTAAGTTGTCTGCAAAAGAAATACCTTTCTATCATCAGACTTTATCATACTCCTTAAACAAACCACCAATTGTGTATGTGCCTCTATATTTTAAACATGAGCCTCTATTTTCCTTGAAAAGTTAGAAAATAGAGAATATGACTCACACTTGACCTGACGGTTGAAAGTTAGGGTCATTTTAGTAAATTGCAATATTTCCATAGTTGATGTGTGTGGTACCTAATCTCAAACCTACTCACTTGTCTGAACCTACTCTGTAGGTTGTAAATGTTACAGATTGTCTTTTCTAATCTCCCTTGTAAATGTTGGTGACAGTGTGAGTTTTAACTGCTGGATGTGTGTGGTACCTAATCTCAAACCTACTCACTTGTCTGAACCTACTCTATAGGTTGTAAACGTTACAGATTGTCTTTTCTAGTCTCCCTTGTAAATGTTGGTGACAGTGTGAGTTTTAACTGCTGACACTGTCCACTGCTTCCATCCCTTTCACCCTGTTTTGATGAACAGAAGAATTAATAGAGCTGCAACAGTCATGCCACCATGAGGAAAAGACCTAAAGAATCTGAGACATTTATGTGCAACATGGTGAATGACTAAACCCACACCAGTGACTGCCTGCTTCTAGAAGCCTTGTTACCTGAACTTTTAGAACTAACTCTATATATATCGATTGATATGCCCTCTGTCCTTTATTCTGTTAAATATCATGGTATAACTGTATCATCTGATGAGAAGTACTGATCATTCATTTATTCATTATTCATTAAGTTATAACACGACTCAAGTCAGCATACAATATGGCAAGGTAAAATTAATGTTTAGTGATGAGAAATGTAAGGCAAAGAGAATATAATGGTCAAAAAGAAAATTATAGCCAAAAGAACACAAAAATATACCTAAAAGTTTAGATATGTTTTTAGAGATTAGACAAAAATTTGGCACAGACTTTCCAGTATCCAATGAAAACAAGGACACATGATGAATTATACAATTTACAATGTCCATGGAGAAAAACAAACCCGTTGCTTAGCAGAAGGCCAACTGCTACTGATTAGGAAACGATAGAGACATTTTCCCCACGGAAAGTCACAAAGTGGCCATTGTGTACTGTAAAGAACAAAATCTTCAACTGTTTTCATACAGTTACACATTTTATAGTGTTTTTCCTTGAACTCTCTCTTAATATAAGCTGATATTATCATGCCAAAGTGCACTTTAACAAAAACAACTTTATAATTCACCAGTATAATGCAGTATAAATTCATGCTTCTCTGAAAGTCTGGTTTAATCCAGGATAGAAGTGAGAGTATTTAGAAAAATTAAATATGAAAATGTGCTTCACTAAGTCCTTCTTCAGTGGTTTATTTCAACCAAAGTTTTGGTAGTAACTAAGAAACACTGAGTCACAAAATATTTTTCATAAATATAATTATGAGGGCTTATCTGGATTCTCGGAGAAGATAGATATGATAGCATGTTTCTTTCACACTATACGATTATAAGTGAAGGCAGGAGATGTGTAGATCACTCTAAGCTACTTTATCCTTGAAAAAATACTTGATGGTATTTGGTGTTATCACTCATGGTAGGGGGAGAGTGAGCTAGTCTGCCAACTCACCATCTTCCAGGACAGAGCAAACTCCCACAATGATCAGTCAAAGCCTGATGTTCAAAATGAGGATATGAACATCTTCATCAAGACTCATTTATCCTCATTTGGACTTTAAAGAATGATGACATTTTAATAAAGACATTAAGTCTTTTAAATGGACCATTTACTTTTAGTCCTCTTGTGTTCATGCTTCATCAATCTAGGTACCTTTCTCCTTCAAGAAAAATGAAATCATGACAAAACTGTGTTGTATTCATCACTTGGAAATCTGTCTCCGATATCACTTTTAGTTTCTTACAAATACCTTTCCTTTCCTTCAGTTGCCCATACCCGTTTTCACCCAAACCCCCATCTGTTTTTTTATTATAATATCATACATAGACAAGCAGAATTAATAATTCTATACTACAACTACTAATAGTTAAATTATTATTAAAAATAATAGCTAAATTACAGAAAAATTGATAATTCTATACTACAACTACTAATAATAACTATTATTTAAAAAATAGCTAAATGATAAATTATGGAAAAATAAATAGTTCTATATAACTACTACTAATAGCCAAATTATTTGACTTATTAGATGCCAACATTTTTGCTATGCACTTTTACGTATTTTATATCAGTTAATCCATGTAACAATGATATAAAGAAGATAACTGTTTTTATCTCAATTTTACTGGTAGCGAAGACTTTTGGAAGTCACTTTAAATGGCCAAAATTCAAACCCAAGCTATCTGATCCAGTGCCCCTACTCTTTAACCCTTCTACTCTCCTCCTTCTAGAAGTCTAGCTGACAGTCAAAGAATAGAACAGAAGTTCTTTGTCATCGTTACCAAGGAATCATCAGGGAATGCCTTCTCCTCATACATCAGCATCCCTTCCCTCCCCCTCACTCTTCCCCCACCTCCACTCCCAGAATGCTGTGGACAGCATGTTTCAAATGTCCAATTGGATATTTCTGTGCAACCACACAGTAGCTGGAACTTGGGGAATTTATTTTTCTAATAAATTTAAAATTATAGGGGCTTCTGGAAAGTCACTGATGTGAGATAGAGGTGATTACACAGTCACTTAATTTCAGGAGATTAGTCTGGATGGGAATGTGGTATTAAAATTGAAGGACAGAAGAAAAACATGGTTTTGTTGGAAATCTCTACCTCAGCTTATGAACTGTGTATTTGACTCAGAGTTTAATTTATGATGCTCATTGGGGCATCAAGACCTAACACCAGTGAGACAGCAGAGGGCTGATGGTCAGTTGATGAGGATTCCAGTCTAGCTCTCACTAGCTGTCTGTATGGCTTTAAGCCAGAGATTGTGTCCTCATCTCTCTTAAAGAAACATTCATAACTCTCCTAAGACTCCCCATTGCATTAGTGTTAGAAAGACATGATTAAGTAAGCTCTTTTTTTCCTGTGCTATACGTAAAGGATAACAAAAATATTTTATTCTACTTTTGTCTTCATTTGCACATTCATTTTCCAGTTTATAACTTTATGCTCTTTTTTTATTTTATTTTGTTTTACTATCACTTCATTCATTGGTCTATAGTCTATGGAAATTATTCAACTGCAAATGCAAACAAAAAATGTTTAATAATTAAGACTTTGTAATCTGAAGGTACAAAGCCATTTGAATACCTCAGTTAGTCTCAGTCCAGTTTTTTGAATTAATCTTAAATTCATTCATTGTTCTCTGTCCAATCAGGTAAGAATTCTAAACCATTTCTGACTCTGGATCTCAAGAATTTTTTAAAAGCATCAGAAAAGCCCTGGAACAAACAAAAATAATATTTTGTTTCGATGTAATTTTTAGATACCCAAATGGAAGTTTTTATCTATCCTGTGAAAAATTCTCTCCATCAGAGTTGAAACAAACATGAAACTCTTCAGCCAAAAGGTTAGGTCTTTTGAATAGAGGGCCTTATAGGGAAGTGCCTGAAGGAGATCTTGAAGAATAAACGTGTCTTCTCAACCATTTAATTTAATTCAACAAGCATTTACTGAGCACCTCCTAGGTGTCGGTTATTGTAAAAGCCCCTCTGGGGAATGCAAAGATGAATGAGTGGCACCCGGTCTTCTATTAGCACACAATCCAATGGAAGAAAAAGACCCATGCATAGTTACTCTGAAACCAAGCAGACTGAGATAAGCATTAAATGGAAGCAGAAAGTGATGTGAAGGAGGAGGAAAAAAATAGATTAATTCTGACTGGGGTGTTTTAGCAAGCTTTACTGAGGAGGTGGGGTCACTTAAACTGTTCCTCGAAAATGATAAATAGGCCATTCCAGGCTGAGTGAGAAACTAAAATGGAGAAATGAAGGCTCGAATGCCAGACTGCAGCTGCAGAACTTGAAATCCACCCTATGCAGTAAGAAACAATTGAAGATTTCATTTTTTTTTTTTTTTTTGCAATTAACACCTTGAAAGGAAGTTTTATTTATATGCCCCTCCCCTAGTCCATGTTACTGCCTGTTTACTAATGTCATAGAACCTTATGCATGCCGCCAGAGTGTGTATCACACTGTGTTAAAATTGCCTGTTCACTTACCTCTGGCCCTAGGCTGTAAACCCTTTGAGAGTGGGATCTGTCTCTGTATCAGCATCTAGCTAGTATAATAGGAGACAAATGATTTTTACTTTTTTCCCCTCTGACCCTCCACTTAGCCAACGTATTAATGCTAACTGCATTCCCTATGCCATGCTCCCCATCCCCATGACCATCCATCAGCTAATTTGTACTTCTTTAACCCTTCACCCCATTCTCCCAGCCCCCAATCCCCCCTCCACCTGTCTGTCACCAAATTGTCCACTATATTTGTGAGTCTGGTTTTGATTAGTTTTTTCTTTTTATTCCTTACATTCTGCATATAAGTGAAATAATATAGTGTTTATCTTTCTCTGTCTGACTTAAATACCTTCTAGGTCCATCAAAGAAATATCTTTTTCCATCTCCTTCCTTTTAATCTGTGTGTGTCTTTTAATTTAAAGTGAGTCTCTTGTAGGCAGCATATGTAGGGGTCTTATTTTCTTATCCTTTCAGCCACTCTTACCTTTTGGTTGGAGCACTTAATTCTTTTCCATTTGAGGTACTTACTGGTAGGAATGGAGTTGTTGCCATTCTTTATTCCTGTTTTTGATACATGTTTTTTCTTCTTAAAAAAGTCCCTCCAACATTTTCTGTAATACTGGCTTGGTGTTGATAAATTCCTTTAGCTTATTTTTGTCTGGGAAGCTCTTTATCTGTCCTTCAACTCTAACTAATAGCTTTGCTGGATAAATTATTCTTGGTTGTAGATCTAGGTCTTCACTACGTCGAATATTTTTTGCCAAGCCCTTCTGTCCTGCATAGTTTCTTTTGAGAAATCAGCTGCCAGTCTTATGAATGTTCCCTTATAGGTAATCATCTGTTTTTCTCTTGCTGCTTTTTAATAGTCTTTCTTTGTATTTAACCTTTGGCATTTTAATTATGATGTATCTTGATGTAGGCCTCTTTGGATCGTTGGTTTTGGGGATTTTCTGAGCTTCCTGGGGTTTTATGTCCATTTCCTTCACCAGGTTAGGGAAGTTTTCCATCATTATTTCCTCAAACAGCTGTATAACATCTTGATTTTCTTCAGTTACGCCGATCAGACGTATATTTGGACTGTTAATAGTGTCCCATATGCTTCTTAAATTATTTTTATAGTCTTGGGATCTTATCTCTTGCCATTCTGATTGAGTATCCTTGGCTTTCCTATCCTCTAGATAGGGCATTTGATCCTTTTCTTCATTCACTTTGTTTATTCCTTTGTTTATTCCATTTAATATACTTCTCATCTCAGATAATGTGTTCTTCATTTCAGACTGGTTCTCTTTTATAATTTCCATTTCCATTTTTATGTTTTTTATCTCTTTGTTGAAGTTGTCACTGAATTTATCTACCTTTCCCAGAAGTTCATTGAGCATCTTTACAACCAGTATTTTGAACTCTGCATCTGTTAGATTATTTGATTCCATTACATCTAGATCTCTGTTCTGTTCTCTCATATGGTTTCTGCTTCTTTGTCTTCCTATTTTGGCTGCCTTTCCATGTCTGTTTCTATGTACTAAACAAAGTTCCTAAGTCTCCCAGTATTATTACTGTGGATTTGTGAAGTAGATGTCCAGTGGCACAGTCCTGAGAGGGGTCCAGCTGCAGGCCAAATTTAGCCCAAGCCTCTACCCCTCCTGGGGCCACTGGTTAAGATTCAGCAAGCAATCCACAGATATTGTGCTTATAGTTGCCTCAAAAGGCCACACCAGAAACTGAGGCCAGCTGCCTCCAGTGTGAGTCTAGGTGCTGCTCAGCAAGGAGCACCTGACTTAGTGAGGATACACCTGGATGTTGGGCTTTGAGTTGAGGGAGGCGGGGTTTCAGGGAATCCTCTGGTCAGAGTGACCTCTGTTATCCAGTTTGTTGACATCTTGACTATGGCTGTATCCCACTCTGGGAGGGGAAGGGGTCAACAGGGAACAGTGGATACCGCTGGCACCTCTGTACAGAGTGAGTATTGCCTTGCCCCTCCCTCCGACAGTGTCTCCCTGTAAGTTCCTGGCGCCCCCTGCACACAGCTGAATGGGCACCGGTGCTCAGAGCGAGCCTGTCCATCACCATGAAAATCTGTTTGCAGACCCGGCCCCTTGAAGAGGCTTCTGCCGCTGCCACAGCCTCCATCTCACTCAGCTGCTGGAGACCAGGCGGCCCCGAGTCCTCGCCCCATCCTACCTTCTGACACTACAGGGTGATTTGTTGTATTTCTCCCTAGTAGTATGGATTATTCATCAAGATCCTAGGCGATTTTTCCTTGCTGCTTGCTCCTTGTTTCTGTCACAACTTTGATTTGGTTGCCAGAGAGATAAACAGAACCTCTGTCATCTACGCCATTTTTTTGACTACCGATTTTTACTTTATACACAGTATATTCATAGAATGAACACATTAAAAAAATTAGAAGCCATGTGATCAGGATTGTATTTTAGGAAGAGAAATTTGATTATGATGAATAGGATGGAGTGGAAGGTGGGAAGTAAAGAGAAGTCGAACACAGTTTTTGCAGCTTTCCTGGGAGAAAGAAAGAGGGCCTGAAGCAGGATATTGAGGATGCAATTTGGAAATGATTTGGTGATTTTGTGAATTTGAGAGTAAAGGAGAGGGAGTAGAGTGAATGAATGTTTGATTTTTTTTTTTTTTTTTGAGCTTTTTAGCTTCTGAAACAAGTAACTATGCCATTAGCTAGGTAGGGCATAGAATAGAAGGGATAGGTTTTGGGGACTCACATGGGTGAAGTAGAGGATAAATTTTATTTTAGATATGATCAATCTCATGGTTACTACATAAATGACTACTATAATTTTAAGTCTCTGTCACTTACAGAATGTGAAGTCAAAGATAAGCAATAGAATGCAACTATCAACATATTGTTTATTTACCTGCAATGTGCCAGATGCTTTTAAAGCACTTTATACATGTATAAATTCACATAATTTTGAAATAACCCAATAACATGAGTATTATTATTAAGTACCTTTTACAGATGAGAAAATGAGGTTACATAATTTGCCCAAGTTCATGCAGCAGTTAAGTGTTAGAGCCAAGATTAAAATCCACATGGACTATCCCCCAAGAGGTTGAGCTCTTCACCACTCTATAACACCATAATGCAGAAATGCAGGAACTTTTCATTAGTGAAATAATGTAGAAGACTTTGGGAGATGGGCAAAATGATAGGTTTTTGTTCTCTCAAAATATGGCTGTCGAAAATAGACTCACAATTTCATTGATTAAAATGCACACAGTGGGAGATGATGATGCCCGCCAAGTGTAATGGCCCCTTTGTCTGCCATCTTCCACAATTATTCTCTGCTAAGTCTAGTTAGGAGACTTATGTGTGTAACTGGGACTAAGGGGCAACCATCCACCAATAAGAATCATTAAAACAGCCTTTTAGTACACCTTTCTGTAAGGAGATATTCAAGGACATGAGTTGTAATTTAGTGTTGTAATTTAGTGACATTTACAGCATGTATTTTCTGAAAATTCAGTCCTTTCTCAAGGGCAAAAATCATTGTGAAAATGTATGTGATATATGCCTAAACTATACAAGAGACAAAATATATGTTTATTATGTAAATGTCTGACTCTTTTCAGGACATTATATTAAAAGGTCTTGATGGAGGCACCTCATGGTACAGATGAAAATCTGATGACAGTTGTTCTAAATACAAGCCAGGGCTCTAGCTTTTCTGTGTTCCTTAAATTTGATGAGACATTTTTGTTTGAATTTTGGAAGAGCAATTGAAATGACTTTGCAAACAATAAATTTTAAAGAGAATGAAGATTTGCATGGTTATCAATCAGTCTTCTAAGACCTTAACTATTTGATACTCAGTTTCCTTAGCACGAAGTGTGTGTGAACAGAAGAAACTTCAAAAACATATACTATTAGAAAATTAATTAAATAATGCTTGAAGAAAATATTTTATAGAGAAAGACTTCAAATATAAGATATTGTCAAGTCAAAACAATTTATGACTGGTAAAGAAGCAAACTAGATGGAAGACTCATCAGTTCAATATTTCCTTGCCATTACAACCAGAATAAAATTTGTTAAATATATACATGCAGAAATGCTGGGAAAAATTATGATCTCTTCTAAGAGTCTTTGAATATTAGGATAGGGCCAAGAATAGATTAATACCTTTCTTTTCTCCTACCTCCTTTCTCTCTCTCCCTTCATGAATATTTGAGCCCCTCTTAAGTTGCAATATTAATGTTAGCACTGGGGATACAACAGTGGTCAAAATCATCATGTTTCATCCCTTTCTTTCTCTCTTTCCCAAAATTTGTATTCTTATTGGCATGCTTCAGGAAGTAGAATCTTAGCTACCTCCTACCTCCAGTAAGAGGTAATAAATATTTCATGTCAGGCATTATGCAATAATAATGGCCTGGCCTTTACTCTAATCTAAAGTGTCCAATAGGTGAAGGCTCTTCCAGTTCTCTCTGTAATTAACTATCTATACTTAAAGGGAAAGTGAAAATAATGGTAATTGACTCTTATATTAGATACAGCAAAATAATTAGTGTGGTTGTGTATGTCAGTGTTTCCAAAACTGACTTTTCCACTTTATTTATATATCTTTTTTCCTCAAACTTCTTTCATCACTTTCTTCTTGGCTACAAGCAAACCTTAAGGGCTAAAGATTTAATATTTCTGATCACTAAATCAATCTCTGAAAGAACTGCCAACTTTGGAATTAATTGCTTGCCCAGTCCCTTTTGGTTTTCTCCATTTCATCTACCCTAATTCTTTTCTCAATTACTGAGGACAGTGTGTGTTTTAAAAAGATTACCCAAAGAGTTGTCACTGGTTTGTAACTTTGATCCATGTCCAGCCACTAACTAGTAGTTGACATTTGTCATATCCCTTAGTTTTCAGTTTCTTCATGTGTTAACTGAAGAGGTTGCACTGAGTAATTCTGAATTTGCTTCCAGCTTTAAATTACTCATTTTTTATTTTTCTGGAGTCAAGCAAAAACAAACCTCACTGAAAGCCATCCCTCATCTTTCCTAGTTAAGTGGCTACTGTGATGTCTGATCTCAGTAACTCCAATTCTTAAGCCTATCAAACTCAAACCCCTCTTTAAAACATATATTTTGTCATTCTTTATACTCTCCTGAAATAAAATTCCTAGATAATGCAACCATATTTATACACAAAATAAAGGTAATCCTCTATGTGAAACATGAAGGAGAAATTAAAGGAAAACAATTTAAAATGAAATAACATATGTTTCAACATCTAAGTGCTCAGATCTCACTACATAAAAAACATAATGAAATATTAAGATTCTTGCACCATGGAGGTGACAGCTACAAATACAGAATGTGATACATCTATGTTGATACAGATGTATTGATGACTCAAATAGTATTTAGTGTCATTGCTGTTGGTGATAAGATTTTCCAGACTAGTAAACGAGACTTGGTAAATTTTCTAAAAAAGTATAAACTTCCCTCAAATCCTATGGTAACTATATAAAAACTACTTTGCAGTTTTTTTTTCTTTTAGATTATAGGCTCAGAAAATGGTAAACAGTTTTTCACTGATATGAATGTCCCAAGGGATATTTAAAGATCTGGAAAGTTTGGGGCAGCTTTTCTTATGAAGAAATAAGGCAAGTGTATGACAGGACATCAAGCATCCTTGGCCTCTGTGAACTGCATAGTAAGAAGAGCTGTCACCTGCTTTGAGAACCACTGCAGTAAATTAACAAACTCACTATTTTTCTTCATATTAGAGCACAATATTTATTTGGTTTAAAGTAGTCAATATGAAATTGAGCTGTGTATTTATTTTACTTTGAGTTTTGGTGTTAGTTTGAGCTAAGTAGACAGGAATTTGGACTATCTTTTGAGCTCTTGTGTCCTCATTATCTAACATATTAGAAGATCAAAAATATTTGATTATTAAAAGAAAGAAGGGAGGGACTGTATTTTCCAGACTTTATATATGTGCCTATTAAGACAAAGGTAAACAACAACAAAGAGGTTTTGAGTTACAATTGAATGAACTAAAATACTATCATTTATAAACAAAAGGAATATGGAAAGGAAAATATGTAGTAATATAGGATTGAGAAAAACATGTTAAGAATGCTTGGGCCAAGATACACATTTTGTGGAAAAGGAAAAGAAACAATACTTTTCTTCTTAATGGAAGATGAAGTAGAAATTTCTGAAATGCCTTCAGCATTAACAGTAACTACTTATAGAGTGGTTACCAAGTGCCAATGTTCTAAGTACTTTATACATATTAAATTATTTCATCTTCACAACAATCCCCATTTTACAGATAAGAAAACTGAAGTGCAAAGATGTTTAGTACATTGCCCAAGGTCATAGGTCACACAACTAGAGTGAAAGATTTGGGGTATGAACCTAGATAGTCTGATAGCATAGCTGTGTCTTCAACCACTGCTCTATATTATTGAGACCTATGTGACAGTCACTTAAAACAGTATTTTAAAATAACGATATTTCTGCTGAGTAAATTAGGTTTACTGTTGCAATGTTATGAAAGGTTTAAAACAATGTGATTGAAAGCAGGAAATGTCAGGACAAGTCTTAGTTGTGAAACACTGTCCCACACACATGGGCAGGACATCAAGCATCTTTGACTCCTGCCCACTAAATACCAGAATTTTGTATTTTAGTTATACAAATAGCACGTGAATGCATTCTCATGATAAAAATTTAAATAAAGAAGTTTATAGAGTAAAATTGTCTTCTTTCACTCTGTTAATTCCTCTCTCTTCCTCAAAAACAATTCCTCTCTCTTCCCCAGTTTGGGTGCTATTTGGGTCACAGAAAACTGTAATTTCAATGTAACAATTTTCTAACATAAAATTGGCTGTGAAGTACATACATTTTTTCTTTGCTTTATTTATTTTAGCGATTTTTATACCAGAATATATGAACCTTTCTGATTTCTAATGATTGCCTAATAAAACATAAATATATGCTGGTAATTTGTAAAATTATTCCCGTTGCTTGATTTTAACCTTTTAAACCAAAAAAAAAAAAAAGTGAATTTGTCTTTCTTGGACAAACATCTTTATATTCCTTGTAACTCTAGATTTCTGGAAATGGAGCGATACTACTAACTTTTCCTCTAAAACAGTTTTTGCAAGTAAACTTACCTTAAGAGATGACTGTGCCATGTTCTTCTGTGATTGTATGATCTTTGTTCTAATTCCACATCAATTTAGAAAGATGGAATTTTGGATAAAGGATATATATAAAACAGTGGTTCCCAAACTTGAGCAGATATCACAGTCCTCAGGAGGGCTTATTAAAACACGATTGGGGACTCCCATCCCTTAGTGTCTGATTCATGAGATCTGGGGTGAGGCCTGAGATTTTGCATTTCTAACAAGTTGCTGGGAGATACTGATGTTGCTGACACATGATGAATCATTATGTCGTAGTGTCCTAATGAAGAATTGAGTGGTTCAAACACAGTTCTTGAAACAGTCCATTTTTTCTTAATTCATCTGAAATGCCACTGCTTTCTATGAACTAAATTTCTACATGTATATGAATCTATTTTTCAACTATCTTCCATTCCGTTAATGTTTTTGTCTATTTTTAAGCCAGTGTTACACTATCTTAATCACTATATTTTTTTAGTTCATCGCTATTGCTATCTGATGGTACAACTTTCTTCTGTAAATGGAAATTTTTTTTTTTCCAAAATAATTGAAGTTATTCTAGGCTAGTTTATCCTTCAGATAATCTAGAGATATATCTTCCCAAATTCCATTATGGGTATTTAATTGGGATTGCATCAAATTCACAAATAAACATGGATTTGCTTCCAAAATGTATCCTTCCAAAATGGTATCCAGAAAAAAATTGTTTGTCTCTCTTCATATACTCTGGTCTTCCTTTTTTTCTGTCCTTAACATTTCATGTTTGTCTGGTTTACAGGTATTTTATATATTTCTTGTGCTACTGAAGGGATTTATTTTACTTTTACATTTTGTTGGGTTATTTCTGGTATAAAGCTATTGATTCTTAAAATTCTGATCTTATTAGTTCTAAGAGTTTTATAGTTGACTATCTTGGATTTTTTTTGTCAACCATGTTCTCTCTACACAAACATTTAAAAAGATGTTTTCTCCCTCTTCCTAATTGCCTTGGACAAAATTTCCAGATTAATGTCTAATAGTAGTAATGATAATGGGCATTTTTGTCATTTTCTTGATTGTAATGGAAAAATTTTTAATATTTCATCAGTGAATATAAAGTTTGCTATTAATTTATTATAGATAGAATTTTTCATAGGAAGTTTCTCCTAATTATATGTTACAGAGTGTTTATGTCAGGAATTGATGTTATAATTTAGCAAAAAGTTTTTCGACAGTCGAGAAATTATTACTGTTTTTACCATTGAGAAGTTTCTGCTTTTAACTTATTAATATTATTTTGATCTAATGTATATGCTGCTGTTCACCATCTTAATTCTACTATTCTGGTAGTTCTGGAAAAAGCTTGCTTCACCAATATATTTGATCTCCTAATACATAAATGAATTTTATGTTCTAATATCATATTTAAGATTCTTACAGTTATGTGCATAGTTTATATCATGCTATTTTTTCCCTACTACTTATTCTCCATCTGTTTTTGAAACTATTATCATGCTAGGACATTAACTTTTTCAGTGGTTTGAAATAGTTTATTTCCTATAAGAAGTATTTGCTTCTGGAACCTCACCTTGAAAACTGTATGAATTTATAAATTTTTTAGGTGTAGATTTTTGTCTGGTTTTCTGCCATTTCTGTGGGCGTTGAACTGTTAAAGTTTTCCCCTTGAGCACTTCTCTAATCATATCAGGTTTGAATATGTAACCCTAAGTTTGAATATGAACTATTCCCATGATGATTAATCTGAACAGCAAAAATATGTACATTTTTTCGACTGAGCACCTTTGGGGACCAGAAAATTTTAATATAGCAAAAAATAAAGCTGACAAGGCTCCTTCTCTGCTGGAACTTACATCCTAGTAGGAGGAGGTAAGGCTAAAGAAATAAACTCAATCATAAATAGGATATCAGATGATGATAAGTGCTATGAGAGAAATGCAACAGGATGATGTGATGGGAGACAAGTAATGGCAGTGGCTACTTTAGATCAGTGCTCTAAGGAGAGGATAATGAAGCTATGAACTGAATGAGGGAAAGGAGCCAATCATACAACAATACAAGAGAAAAGGGCTGCAGACAGAAGGAACAATGTGGTAGTTATTGACGGTGACATAAGCAAGAAAGAAAGGAAGGCAGGAATAAATCTATTAATTGTATTACAAAAGTCTACTATATCCTTAATAAATAATAATTCATGTCCATATTAGAACACATTTACGTGAGAAAGAGGATGCTACTAATAATTGTTGTTTAGAAAGAATAGTCATAAACTGGGACCATCAGGCAAACCAGGACATACGAATACACTCTTAAATATTTTTCTCTCTGCTTCATTTGTCAGTTGTTGAAAGAAGGGTATTGTGATAAACCATCTCATTTATCATTACCCCATATCTCCTTTCTTTTCTATAAAACACACTCCATTTGTTTACTCTTAAGCTCTTTCCCTTTGATTTGATTTAACATTTATATTGCCCAAACTGCTTTCTTTTTGTCTTTCATTTGGTCTACCTTTGTCAGTCCCTTTGTTTTCAACTTTTATTAGCCATTTTGCAGATTGTAGCTTTTGTAGACAACATAGAGATATTTACCCAGACTGAGCAATTCAGATAACTTATTTTGTTTATTCACATTTATTATGATTGTTAACAATTTGGATTCATTCTTTGTATTTATTTTTATATGTATTATATTTTCTTAATACTTCTTTTTGCCTCTTTTCTACCTTTAAAAATAGTGAACAAAAACATTGAACAATTTATTTCGATTTTACTTTTAATGATTCTGAAGTTATATATTCTATTTAAAATCTAATGATTACTCATAAATTTATGACATACTTTTTAAAGTTTATAATCTTTCATCCAAGTCTAAAATTAGTCTACTTTCCTCTTCCCCTTCCCATAAAAGCTTTAGCATATGTTTTCTTCATTTTCCAATGCCACCCTCTTTACTGGACCCCAACTATGTGCTAAATTTGAAATTATAGTTCTGAGTTATTGTTAATTTTACCGCAGACCTTTTCTCTGTGTATTGTACTACAGCCATTCTTTCTTATTTTAATGCCATTAATCACGTTTGAAGTGACTAAAATTTCAGAATTTTAATGTATCGAGGTAAGTTTTTGAGAATTATATCTTGTTCTGTAAGGAGTATGATATTGTAAATGTGCTTCTTAGTTTTCCTTCACATGATGTCTTACATTTTTAATAAGCATTGCATTCTAATATACCAATATACAGTCATGCGCCATTTAACAATGGGGATATGTTCTGAGAAATGCTTTGTTAGGGGATTTCATTGTTACACAAGTATTATAGAGTTCACTTACACAAATCTAGATGGTATAGCCTGCAATGTGACATTAGGGTGTCTATGACACCATTAGATGATAGGAATTTTTCAGCTCCATTATAATCTGTGGGACCACCATGGTAAATGAGGTCCATAGGTGATTGAAATGTCATTATGAGGCACATGACTGGTAGTAGAATTTTCTTAGATTTCTTCTTTTTCTTAAAAATGCCTTCAAGTGGTATTTATGTGGCTTTTCTTGTGGTATTCATTTTCTTAGTCTCAGAATTACAAATTTTCTCTGTGCAGATTGTCATACTTGCTATGGTAGTGAGAAAGAGTAAGTTAATAGAAAAATCACAAATACGTTCCATTATGTTAAGAATACATCAGATATTCATATTTCGAGTTATTAGTAACTTCAGTAAGATGTAAGAATTTGTCTAAGCTCCTTACCTGAAGGGGCTTAGTTTAAAAGTTAAAAACAGCATTTCAAAACTTGAAAAGGACATGATTTTGCCCTAATAGTCATGTGGATTTAGGCAGGTATAGTGATAAAAAAAAAAACGTTCTGATAGTTCATAGTGCAGAGTTTGACTTCAAGGGAGCAAAGAAGAGAATGTCTTTCTTTTATTGTCCTGGCATGTTTTTTCATTTATCCATGTCACTCTGCTATTATAAAAGCAGCTAGCTGACTTACATTATCTCTGTACCTGAAACTCAGCAAAGGCACTTATATCCTCTTTCTTACTTCCCTCCCATATCATTTGCTGTTCAACAAAAGAGAACATTTTAGCGCTGATATATTTGAACACTTTTATACAAGCATTAGGGATATTATTGTTATAGCACAGAGAAGAGGATAAATTGGTATATGGGTTTTTATTTATTTAATTTAGTAAATAGGTAATACATATTTCTAAAGGCAATTGAAAAAGAAACCCAAATAAGATGATAGCCATACTTTATTATAAGCTAAAAATTGAATATGTTTCCTATGTATAAAGTAAGAATACATAGACGATGTGTTTATAGCAAAGACTAGGATTTGAGAAAAATTTGTTGATTTTCACGTTATGAATCAAAAGTAAATTTGAGGAAAATATATACATAAAACTATTACTCAGGAATATTCGATTTGGTAATATTTCTAACCCCAATAAAATTTATATCTGGCTCAATAATGGAAACTATTTGACCAAATTTTCTTGCCTGTGGCTGTTGACAGAATTCACTCATGCCATTTTATAACCCGATCGCACCAAGGCTGCAACCTCGGAATCATTCTTAACATGCTGTAAATCATTATCAATTGAACTGATGTTAAACAGGGTGAAAAGCTTTTTGCTATGAATTTATGTTGATTAATATGATTAGTGAGTAGAACCAGGAAAAGAGAATTTGGTAGGGCTAAGGTTGAATGATGAAGGTATTCATTACCTGAGATTCAATGAGGTTAGGGTTAGGTAAAAAAATAAAAATCACTAACAGCATTAATGCCTAAAAAGAATATTCTATCATTTCAAGCTCGTTTCTTAGGATTTTGGTCTGTAGAAGTAAGGGAAAGACATGAGGTAGATAGGACTTGTGATGAAAAGATGAATGATTTACATTAGAAAGGTCCAGTTTTTAATTACTAATAAGAAAGAAGAACACAAGTTGAAAGAAAGAAGTGAACCAAAGAGAAGATCTATGGGTTTGGCTTTTCAAGGAAAGCTTTGGCTGGAGTAGAGAGAGAAAGAAAGGATGTTTTAGAGATTTGGGGAAGTAACTGCCCTCCATGTAAAGAATATTGAGAATGGCAGCTATACTATTTTATATGAGTTTTAAGCCAATTAAATCATAATGCTATATAGCATTCTTTTCTTAAGAGACTGGTAGGAATTATTCTTAATTACTTCTTTGACTGGCAGTCTTTGTTTTTCTAGATAGAAATATGCACATTATCTGAACTACATGAAACCTTAGCTATGTGCGGGTTACACTGTGGGGTTGTTTCTAACCCCAGTAGATTTTTAAATTTACTTACACATCATCAGAAATTCAAAGGAAAAAAAATTAGAAGTAGGTGCTTTGGTTGGTTGGTTAAGGGGTTAACAATTCACATGCCACATGTGTGTGGCAGTGGCATTGCAGGTGCTATCTTTTCTACACATAATGAGTTGATATAAGAAACACTTGTTCAGAGGAGTCATTGATATTATTTGTATAATTTCTTATAAGTTATACAACTAATAAATGCTCTATTTTTATAAAATTAGAGGTAAAAGCACCTATAATCCTAATTCCAGAGATTAACTCAGGTTTTGGCATATTTCCTTCCAGGCATTTTTTTTCAAAGCACTTTCACATATTTCATATCATTCATTATAATATTTTAATGCCATAAACATTTTCACTCATCTATTATATATTTATTTTTCCATTCTATTAATATATATAAATGTAATTTTAACTTTTGATCATGTCTTAGGTAAATATAGTACATTCTAGTAATACATTCTCATGTTATATATTCTTTCCATGTTAAGTAATTACACTTTCCAATTAAACTTTCCGAATTTGAAAGCAGACTTAGCTACTATAACAAAGAGACCCCAAAGTACAGTGGCTTAGCTAAGATGTTTATTTCTCTTCCTCATGTAACAATCTAGGGGTAGCTAAACTGTCTTGGGCTGGTAGGTGATTTTGCCATCCTCAACATGGGGTGCTTACTTGTGGGCTAAAGATGTTCCAGCCATCTCCCAGCTTGGAAGAGGGGAGAAGAGGGTTGGGGGAGAACACACAATTATTTTAAGTGCAAGATTCAGAGTGGCACACAGCACTATGCCCACATCACATTAGAACTTAGTTGGTCATGCTTAGGTCTAAGGAAAGCTGAGTTTTATGTTGAGCGCCCATGCATCCACATAAATTCTATTAGTGTGAAAGAAAGAAACAAGGATATTGGGAGACAACTAGCAATTAATTGTACTTTCAAATAGGATGTTATGGGAATCTACATAAATTCAGGAAATAAAAGCCAAATAAAATCAATGCATGGTTATTTTGAATATCCTTTTACAATCAAATCACTACAATTCCTATAAAAATTTTCTAAAATGGATTCTATCTAATGGCTTGGTTACTTACTTAAAACTGGTATGGATTTTTGCCTTAGTTAATTACAGGATTATTGTCTTTTACCCTAGATTGACTTCTAAATTTGAATCTAGTTTTCTAAAGTTAGACTGGAAAAAAAAAATAACTAATCTTAGCTACACTCTGAAAATTTTATGAGCTCTGAAGGCAATGGCAGTTCACTGACTTGTTAATTTAGAAAAATTGGAGGCAATCTACATTTACGAGTTCAAGTAATGTAATGAAAGGTCAGGAATAAGAGATTCCAGATAGCCCAGTTCTTATGATTACCACTGTCATCATGCTTGGTATTTCATTTCTGTTAACACAGCTACTGTTGCTTTTCGCCTATGAAAGTAGTCATATTGTTTGCTGTATCAGTTGTGACTTGTTAGTTGCTAGCAATAGCAGTATCACTGTCCATTAAGCATGTATATTTTTCTTTTAGGGCAAGGATTTTAAAGACATCAACTGACTAAATGGATTTAAGGATGCCATGAATTGTAATGTGTTGTCTTAATATTCATTAAGTGATAATGTATAAACCCCAAACAAAAGAGTGACATCTACTTTATATCTTCTTCAAAAAGTTTTTTTCTATTTATTTTTTGACTGTTTACCACTAGAACATTAATTGTTGCTACATGTTGTCAGAACCTCATCAATATAGTCACTCTATTTTATGAATTTTAAATCAAGTGACAAATTTTTAAATATTGTTGATTTTTGAAGTTATATAAATCTTGCATATTAATATTAAATTATTTAAACTTTATACTTAATAAATTACCTTTATTGAAAATAATAATGCATAAAAATGAGAATATCCAAGAAAATGGAATATCTAATTACTATATTTTTACTTACTTATTTTTTCCTTTATTGCACAAATATTTTGACAGATGTTATATGATAAAAAGAATTTTTTAAATATGAACAGAAAAATATAGAAGTTGGAAAAAGGAGAGGACAGAGCACGAACATGTAAGCTATAAGATTCTACATACCTCCTAATGATTGAAATTAACATTTCTGTTTGAGCTTTCTGTAGGCTAAGGTGAAAACAAAAATCATTTATCTGATTGTTATTGTACAAAATATGCAAACATCGTCTTATTAGGGGCTTTGGACACTAAGATACAGTGGATGGACAGCAACCTTATTAATATTCTTTCAACATATACATTATTAGATTCCTTAAAATGATATCTAGTATAATTTTTCAGTGATATTTAAGGTTGTGGCCCCAAAGCACAGAACTAAATAAAAGAAGGTCTGTGAGCAGCCAAGATGATTTGGCCCAAGGATAACTTGTTCTAATAGTCTAGTTTAATCCATAGGAACAGTCTAGATCATTTAGGCAAAATCTAAACATTCCAGAAATAAAAGACTTCATATTCTTTAAATTATGCTCCATATATACTACTACTATAAATCAGACTTATGATGTGTGATACAACCAAGAGTTGAGGTTTTGTTATGGTCATTGTACATATTTGGCATATTAAATAATTTCTCTAGACATATTGTTCCTAAAAAGGCAGAGTCTTCCTGTTGCACAGAAGCTCTTCTGCATCCAGAACAAACCTGAATATCTACTAAACCAGCTCAGGTATGGGGCTGGATTCAATGAGATTGAACATTCTCATTGTCTGTGAAAAACAGATTTCACAGGAAGACATAATATCCTCTAGTGTTGAGAACCAAATGAGATTTTAAAAGCATTGTAAAGTGTTAATCCTTTCTCTGTCCGAAAACACCATAAAATTACTTCCATAAAACATTTAGTTTTGAAAAAAATTTACCTATGTCAAACACAACACCGTTTTAGAAGTCAGGTGATGATACCAGTGTAGTAAACATTACTTTGATCTTGCTTTAAGCTTTTTTCTTTCATGACTTTTTATCATGGTACTCCAATTTAAATCTTATAAAGAAATATATACTTACAAGGACCATATTATATTAACTGGCACGATTTCATAGAGTAAAATGATATCAGCATTTAAAATACAGATATTGAAAAATGTCTTTGATAAGCCATTCATCAAATATATGCTGAGCAACTGCTACAGTAAACAAAATGAATAAAGTCCAATCTCACCATCTTATTGGAGTCATCAAAATTTTGTTCTAGTGGAGACCAAATCAAACAACAAAACGTGTGAAACATAGAAATGTGACAGTAGCTGGAGGAGGATATAGGGTTAAGGATATATATTTTTTAAGGTACAGGTATAGTATATTTCTTTGTAAGCTAAGGAGTGATCCAGTAGAGAAGTGAAATTAATGAAAAATGGAATAATTGCCATAATAAATCCTTGAGGTAAGAAGGGATGGGAACCTGTGGATATGTGGATGCTCCAGCTTGAGGTAGTAATTCTGAAAATTTATCCACTATAGTGGGAAAGAAAGCAAATTATGTACCTACAGATGTTACTTGGTTGGTGGACATGGTGGTGGGAAAATGAGAATGTTCTTGTTGTTTGTATTATTTCAATGAAGTAAAAAACAAATCACTAGCTGGGAGAGAGGAATGGTAAGAAAGTGGAGATTTGAGGAGAAAAAGATGGTATTAAACAGCCTTCATACATGGAGCTGAGAATTGACCAGAGAAGAGAAGCAAGATTTTTTTCTAGGCAGTGTTGAAAGCCCACTCATAGTTGTAAATAAAGGAGAATAAACCAAAGCTAAAATCTTTAGCAAATGAAGGAAGTGACCAGAGCCATAGATAATTGTACCAGGACAGGTGTTAGGTGCTATAATTTGATGGCACGAGCTCCAAAGGAGTTGGGTTTGTTTGTTTGTTTGTTTGTTTGTTTGTTTTTAAGGAGGAAAGGAAAAGGTCCTGGAAGAGGAAGTAAGCTGGATATTTATTGAAGGCTGGGCCCAGAGTACAGAGATGTGTTCTCAAAGGATAATTATTTTAGTTAATACAAGAACATAATGAGAACATTCACAAAAGAGGTTAAGAATATAGAGGATTTTGTTGATGGTGAACACAAAGGAAGGGTCTAGGGCAGGGTTCCCTAACCCCCCTGGAACCAGTACCAGTCCATGGCCTTTTAGGAATTTGGCCTCACAGCAAGGGGTGAGCAGTGAATCAGTGAGTGAAGCTTCATCTGTATTTGCAGCTGCTCCCAGCACTAGCATCACCACCTCAGCTCCATCTCAGATCATCAGGTATTAGATTCTCATTGAAGCACTTGTCCCTCGTGCCAAAAGCTTGAGGATTGCTGGTCTAGGGCTCATTGAGTAAGTAGTAAGAGATAAGATCAGAATGGAAGATGTCCAGGAACAAGTGGAGAAAATTGTCATGGAGAAGAGGGATGACTTAGGAGCCAAGGACATCTGGAGTAACTGACCGGAGAGCTACAAGGTATGGTGGATCTAGTCCTGGCATTCAGTTAGGGATGAAAGGTAAACAATTCTAATTAATGCCTCCTTCTTGGGAATAAGAAAATTATAGGAAGTTTGTGACATGGAGGACAGGGAGAAGCTAGTGGCAGTGGAGAAGGGTCAGAGAGGAGTGTTGGTCTCACAGGAGCACACAGAAATCTGCAGCCCTCCCCTTCAGTCTAGCTGTGGACAGTGTCTTCTGTAGGCTGGAGAATGTGGAGGGGAATGTGGAGCAAACTATTCCATTTCTTTCCACCATTGATTTTTATTCTTTTCTTCACCTTATATTTCAGAAAGTATTTTCTGATCGTCCAAGTCTAAAGTTCTACATTCACTTTTAGCATTGTAGTGTACCACCGAGAATGTACAATAGAGGACAGTGGTCCAATTTCAAATTGCTTAAATGATATAGTTTCCCATCTCCCTGAAATGCATGTCATGGAATTCATAGAAACTAGGTAGACAGGAATCTGTACTGTGGTAACACATTCCCTCTCATGGACTGTTTTTCTTCTTTCTGAACTGAATGCTTCTTTGTTTTTATACCTACTGATTAATGCCTACATAGCAATTCACTTCTGACAAAGTCCAGTCTATATTGCCAAAGTATTTCACTTTACATACTTGCCAGTTGAGGCAGTGGTAGAATCCAAGGTATTCATAATGTGAATCATTACTTAATTCAAATTTCTAATTCATTCGATTGCTGAAGAACTGTCGAGAGACTGTGGAAAGTCTGCTTCTCTTTCATAAAAAGTGCAAAATTAAGAATTAAGAGTGGGGAGGTATTATCTCTTAAATGAGTGTTAACAGACTTTGGGATTTCACATACCTCTATCATTTTTAAAAATTAAAAATGGAAAAGTGGACACAGGATCATCAACCATTAAAAAAACTACTGACACCTATTTTCACCAACATTTCATTAAAAATTGGTGTTTTCACACTTTAAACAGTGACTACATTTCACATTATGAGAAACATATCACATTTTTCTTCTTCATATCATGTACTCATGAAAACAAGTTGCAGACCAGAATTAAAGAAACTTAATTAGCTGACCTCTGAGCCCTTACAAACATGATATGCCAAGATAATATTATTTAGTAGTATGAAAAATTGTGTATTTGATTCTGTCTACTTCATTAAGCCCACTTAGAGCTTCAGTAAATTTTCCAGAAATGGGATTAACATCTATATCTAGATGTCTCTCTATATATTTACTTTGCTGTGGCATCTTCAAGCATTGCTACAAGATCTGATATAGCTAGCCCTTCAGACTCTCCAATATAAATATATTTTAATGCAATAATTTGGTAAAATTTCTTTCCATATGGTATCTTTTCAATGATACCATTGAAAGAGAATTACAATAAAAAATCATGCATAATTTGTCTTAAGTTTAATATTTTCTCTTTATGGTATTACCTAGTACTTTCGTGAATAGGTTTACATTTTTTAATGCTGTCACCATAACATACATGAGCATACCTATTAGCACAAAGGATACTCATAAAAAGAGAGCAAATTCACTGAGTCGTAGATTCTCAGGTCTATAAAATACATAAAAGCTCATCAATTTTTAACCCCATCAGGTGGACACTTGAGTTTTCTTTATAGCCTTACTTTGACAATATTCTAGTGATGGGGAATTCACTATTTCTCCATGAAATCCATTTTATTATCTGCCATCTCTAAAGTTAACTTTATTTTTCATATATATAGCTTCCTGTAATTTCCACACATTTATCCTTTTTCTGGACTTGAACCACACAGAAAAACTTATTGCTTTTTCATATGATGGCTTTTCAACCTCATACATCATTCCTCCTCTCAGGTTCTCTCCAGGCTCAATATCTTCAGTTTTTATGGTTACCACTCCCCTAATGTTTTCAAGCCCACTCAATAGTCTGGATTCTTTCCATAAAATGTCTTCCCATTTGTCAATCTGACACTGGCTCCACATAGTACTCTGGGTGGTTTAACCAGCACTGAATACAATAGAATTAGCGCTTTTGAATTCTGTATATAAGATCTAATTTTATTTTCCCCCCAAATACATCACACTATGGATTGATGCAGATCTCATATTCAACTAATAACTTCATATATTCTCCACAATTTTTCTATTCCTATATCGTTCTACATGGCATATTTAATTAAAATTTCACTTTGTTAGATTTAACACCTCTTTTCCAGCTATTAATACCTTAGATCTCCCTTCTGTGGGTCTGTATCCCTCCCAGGTATGTTCCTTTTACTAATTGGGGTAGTTGTTTCCAATGCCACGCCCCCAAGCCCCCATAAATGAACCGATAATGACAGGGTTAAGGTGAAAGCACGTGAACTGCCAGAAATAGTAGTTCAGTTCTGTACACCGTCAGAGATTCATTCATCAGTGCCTTCCAGATGAAATCCTCCAAACTCATATCTTCCTGTCAGCAGTACTCATGTTGTTTTCAAATTTCTAAAATTACCTATCTATGCAAAGAATTGTGTTCGTTGCTATGGGCTATTAAATTGATTTGTACATAGATTCATTGGATCCTAGTAAACGTTGTTATAAACCCATCTTTCCACCTATAACATATGCCACAATTACATAAAACTACTAATTATGAATTCCATTTTCAATTATTTCATAAAGACAAAATTTTAAATCCACTATGCCTTTGTTGACTATATTAGTACTTATAAATAATTTCCATTTAGATTTTATATATGAACAAATCTATAAAGGTGAAGAAAGTTCTCTTCCTGCCCTTGGGGAGCTTACAGAGGCTCTCTCAGGCCTTGAGCAATTCAGATTAATTTAATCCACTTAGTCTTCTCATCTAGGGACATTAAGAAATGAAGCCAGTTTGCACTGATTTTTTTCCTTAGCAAACTCTTCTCGCTTCTCATAACCAACTCCTCCTTAATGAAGTTTCATAAAATATCAACTTGATTATGAGATTGTGGTCTGTTTCCTAGAGTTAAGAATGGTCTTTTGATCACTTATGTCTGACATAACAAAAATAAAAATTTGTTATTGATTACATTGACCATATTTATTGACTGCTTATGTTGTAAGTAGTTTTCATGCATTATCTTCTCAGACACTATGACACCACTTTATCATTATCCTCATGTTATAGATAATAAAAATGAAATTCGGAATGGTTAAGTATACCCAAGGCCATTAGCTACCAAGAGATGGAGCCAGATGCAAACCCAGGCTGAATCCAAATTCTAAATGTTTAAAAATATGCCTCCCTGTCAATGCAAAGTCTCATATATGGCTCAGAACAGCACAAGAAATACAGAGCCATAAACCATCACATATGTAATACATAATTGCCCCCCCCAAAAAATTGTAATGATAATAAAGAAATCTGAGGAAGTCGGCTTTAGCAAACAGTAGACCAAGTGCGTATAAAATATCACAAAGTTTATAACAGCCAAAAGTCCACAGAGCAGTGTTATCCCCTCACATTTGTTCTTGTCTAGGAAAACTGTCCTGACCCAGGTACCTATCTACTTTGTAGAGTATTACATTTGCTCCTGTAATTAATTCTTATGGAAGTTTAACAGCATGACAGAATCATCCAAAAGAAGAATCAGGACAGTGCCTCCTGCCCAGTGCTATAGCTGCCTGCTCACCACAGTAAAATAGAATATATGAAAGCCCTGAAATGATGTCTGGAACTTAATAAGCCCCAAATGAATGTTTATTAATTCAGTCATAATATTGGTGCACTGGACTTAGAAAATACCAGCAACAGAGGACAACAGAATATCTCACAAAATGAAAAAACATCACACAAATACTGTGCTTGTGCACACACATACACACACAAAGAAACACTTGGAAAGTAATACTTGATTCACTAAAAGTGCTCTTCAACCTTGTGGAAAAACCAGTAGACACCTGGGAAATCAGAAAGATGAGAAAAATTAGCCTGAGCTACAACAATCACAATGGAAGGATGTGAAGGATGGGGGCTTTTTTTTTGTACAAAATTTTGAGGACAGCTGTTAATTATAAGCAATGGCTGCAAAGAGTGACAAGTGTGAAAGTGGTCGATTCTTTCACATAAAGGGCCAATTAGTTTTGTGAGTACAGGAAAATATTAATTGTGCAAACAGGAAATGAAAGTATTTTCTTAGACTGTATAGATTAGTATTTTCTAGCCATTGACCACAGGTAAACCATCATTGGTGGCATCATTTATAGGTTAAAGAAATAGCAGAGGTGGGGCAAGATTGTTTTTTTTTTATGTAAATCATGCTACACTCCAGTTTACCTTTTTAAAAGTACATAACATAGCATACTACAGTGTTATATACTTCCTGTCCTAAGTCTATGGTTAAATAGAATGGTTTTTTATATGGCAACAGAAACTCTTGCTATACTGGAAACCTACTGACATAATTGAGTAATATTAAGAAGGTCCTGTTTCAAAGGGCACTATCCATTGAAAGGAGGTTATACAACAATCAACTAACCAAATAAAATCATATTTGGGAACTGCCTTTGATCTTAGAACTGGAGAAGAAAGTCAAGGAATGCAGTCTTGATGAAATTTTCCATGTACTTGTAAACATTTTATGGAGAGTTCAAAAACTTACTTGATATATCAGAATATTAAATTAGAGGATATATATGTTTATAATTACATTAACAGCATTTTATTTGGGAAATTGATGACCATTTTTTATAGCATCTTTAAAACCTATTTAGGGAAGTTTTAGGTGTCTGCCTATGTATTCATGAGGAAGCATCTTGTTGTATATGATTGCCATGGTAATTACTCTGATTCCACTAGGCAGAAAGAGTTCTGGGTCTTCAATGTTGAGGAGGAAGCGTCTCCACGCTTGTAATGGGTAAAAATCATTGACGAATAAATACCCAATGCCTTTAGGATAGTGTCAGAAGCACTTGGTTACCTCTTACTGGGTTATCCAGACATCCATTGCAGCCTCAGGAAAATGTGGTCGTGTTGAAATCTATGATTCTGGCAGGTGGCAAGGATAGTTCAAGGACAGTCAATAGCTCCTTTTCCAGCGTCTGTTCTCTACAAAGTGAGTGCAGGAGGCACAGATGCAGAATCCTGTCACAGGACGGGGCTGGTTAAGTCCTTGGCAGGATACCAAATTTACAGTAGAGCTTGTTGAGGGCTAATGGAAAGGGGACATAGTTAAGTATGTATCAAGGCAGCCAGTCAGAATAGGGGATCTGATTGGCAGTAGAAGAAATGACAGTGACATGAAAACCCCTGCAGTCTGACTTGCCGATGGGTGTTCGGTCTGGAAGTACCAATAAATCGAGTCCCTTTGGGATGGAAGGGAAAAAACACTACACAGTGTTACAGTGGAGGACAAAGATAAGCTTTGAACCCAACTTTCTGTTCCTACTGGGACATTCACTGCATAGAAAGTTGTTAAACTTTTTTAGCATCTCAGTTATATTTTTTGTTATGTATTTTCTAATGTGCGACAAACTCCAACAGGTACCACAATAGTTAACAACAAGAAAAAATGCATTAGTTGATCTTTAAATGTAGAATATATACCTTAAGAAAAATATATCTAGCAATTTGGTTTCATAGTAGCATGTAAAATATTAAAATGGTCTGGCGTGTACCTTTATTCCACCCTCCTTGTTTAAGCAATGTGTGTAACAAAATTTTCAGATATGAAGGTTTGAGTAACAGAACTACCCATTGCCTGGTAGACTCAAACTTCTGCCCAGCTTTAGGATTTCCTGGATTACACTTAATAATATTAAGTTTTAATAATATTTTTTATTATTAGTGGTAGTAGGGGGAAGTTAGTATAGTTGTTCGATTCAGTTTCCTCTTTTGTATAGTAAGACAGAGAAAATAATTTTATTGGTTTCTCTTGGCAGGTTGTAGGAACTATTGTTCATGGGGTCTGTTTCTTTTGTGTCATCATTTTCAGCAAAACACTAGGTGACAAGCATGTATAGCTTTCTTAAAACACATTGCACTGCATTTATTCAGAGATCATTAATTAAGGATCTACAGTTGCTCAGCTCTGTACTACATAATGTAGAAATATTTTTTTAATATGGATTTCTTGTAAATTGGTCACAAGCAGAGAAGAAATGCCCAAATGCTTTCAAAAATGATTTTATTTACCCACGATACAAAAAACATGAGTCTCCCCACCCCTAGTGGTAAGAAATTTCTTCTTATGTTCACATGCTACCTCTTTCTGGCCTCTGTCTAACCAAAGGCATGAATTTCATTTCATCTTGAGTGAAGACTTGGGTTCACTTGGCAACATGGATCAGTGATATTTACTAATTTACATAGTTATTTGTCCTGTATTTAATTAACATGAAGATTTGTCCTATAAACAGCCCAGTTAGTCCAATATGAACTCTAAACCACTCATGGTTCATTCCATCCAGCATTGTGCCTCAGTCCTGAAACACCCTATCTGAATAAATCAAGGAATATCCACCATTTTTACGTTCTGAGATGTTGTAAGTAAGCCCTTATTTACCCATCTCACATTCTATTAGACAAGGATCAGCTTAAGATTTCAATAAACACGACTGGTTAGCTTAGTTTTGTAACTGAGGTATGAATTAATCATACCTCCTTAATAGATGAGGAGCAGAGTCTCAAAGATTAATTGAGATTACCAAGGATCAGGCACGACTTTCTGCTTGACTAACTCTATGCTAATAAGTAAGCCAACAACAAATTAGTTACATAAGCTCCATTCTCCAAGAAATTCAAAACCCAAAACATAATCAATGCATCCAACATTATCTCATACACATCAAGCCAGCAATGTTTAAACCTTTAAAGAAACTTGAAGTGACTTTTTGTGGGTAAAAATGTGTCATTTATGAAAGGATCATGGGGGAGAGGAAGCTACCTAGTAATTATCTGCTCTTATTTTGTTGTTATTTCATATGATTATAAGTTAGTTATTATTATATTGTCTAAAATTATATAGAGGGAATAATTATAAATTACTATATGTTGAACATTTGCTACGAATATAGACAGTTTTCACAAAGATTGGAGATTTCGATAATATTTTGAGAGAAATTATGTTCTGTCTTTTGTAAATTTGATCATCAGGCACTGTCACTCACCAGCAAAAGGAATATATATATATACATATATATATATATATATATATGTATATATATATATATATGTGTGTGTGTGTGTGTGTGTGTATATTCAAAAGCATAGAGAACCTATTTTTATCTTCTAATGACAATTTTTAAATTATTAAATTTCTAACTAAGCCAGAGAGCTTCAGTCATCCTGTCATCCTCTTGCCTTTACTTTCCCTGTGCCTCCATCAAGGAGTTATAAGCAGCAAAAATTGATCTCGCTATGGATTTTGCTCCGAGCTGCAACCAGCCAAGGAATTACTCTATTATAAGTGTCACTACAAGATGTCCTGGTAGAAGTCTTACAAGGAGAGAATTACTCTGTGTGCTGACCTGCATGCATATGGCATGACTCAATGAAAATTACAGGCTGCCTTGATGAAGACAAGTTTATGAAAGACACCCATTATTATTTTTCAAACTACTGTTTGCCTTGAATGAACTGTTTTCACTTTTTCTTCATCAGAAAACAAACGTTTCTGCTTATGTGAACTGTGTTCTTTATAGATATAGGAAGACAAACTCAGCATTTGAAAATCACTTCTGAAAAAAAAAAAAAAAACGTAGATTTCAGCTCAGATGACAAAAGTTGGAATAGATTGTTTAGAAGAAGACTATTATGCCTTGGTTGTAAGAATATGAGTTTGAACCTATTCTAGGTACAATATGTGCCTACATATATCAGACAAATTGTAATCACAGCCACCAAACTAAGTGTTAATGCAGCCAGAACCTTTCTTGGATGGTTTTGAGATAAATCTACAAGAAATGAAACTAAACAAGATTTAATGAAAGATTAAAAGAGTATCATATAAATGTAGCTAAATTTTAATGATCAAAGAGTAAATGCTTTTGAAAGTTGAGGCAGCCTTTTACTTCCTGATTCCTTGGGGCCTGAGGGATTTATCCTTGGGGTTATAATTCCGTGGAGACTGATTTTTCCCTTTTAAAGAATGACCTCTTTTTCCATGCTTCCTTAGGTGCATTTCTCTGCAAGGAATTTAGCAAAGGGATGTTTAATTGAGAAGTAGATAGCCTCCCCTGCTTGAACAGGCAGAGCTGTGCCCCATCTAGCTGGGGTCTGCTTGGGTTCATGCACTTTCGTTATTCATGCAGGTTAGAGGAGCTCCCAGACAGGGAACCGGAGCCGGATCAGGGTCACCAGCCAGTCCAAAGAGGGAGGCTCTGTCTCTCTTGAGCTGAATTATTTTCCTTTTTTTTTTTTTCCAGTAGAAACAATCTAATATGAAGACAGTGATAATTAACGTTATGCAGAACAATTTATAATGGAAGCATTTCTTTCAGCGTTAAAAGCTAAAGTATTAAAAGGAAGATATCAAGTGATTAAAAAGGAAATAAAATCATATGCTTTGATTTCAGGGAGTTTAAGGAAATATGCCTCATTTGATCATATCTGTGTATACTTCTTCCTGACACCAAGATCCTGGTAGGCCTGGGTCAGTCTCCTAAGTGTCCCAACCCAGGAGTCAAAACTGCTAATAACTAACTGGCTCTGCCTCCTGGTTCTTTAAAAGCTTAAACTGGTCCCTGAGCAAAAGTACTTTTAGACATTAATAGAGGTATATTAACATCACTAACAGGGAGGACTACATAATGGCATTGTAATTGTCCCTTTGTTTTTGAAATAAATGCTTGGTCAATCAAAACCATTGTTCCTTGGAGGAGAAACAGGAAGCAAGTTTGAAAGTGTCTGGCCCACTTAAAATTCTATGCTTGAACCTATGATTCCTATCAAATCTGTAGAACAATTGTGCTAAGGATTCTTCAGCAATCTTATCATACTATGGTGTTTCCTCTCCTTATTCCCATCTTAGCAAGAAAGGGTACCACCTTGTAACAGATCCCTTCCAAGCCAGACACAAATGTTATCTCTAGCCCCTCCCTCTCACTCCTTGTAGACTTGCCTCCTGATGATTCTTCAAACTGTTCCTCTCACTGCTCCCGCTACCAAGATAGTTACCAGAGCCTGGTCACTTCTCTCATAAAAGTGCTAGTCTCTTACTGACTTCCTGCCCCTCTATGATCTGTCTACAGTAGAGCCAGATATCAGTATCTTCCCTAAATCCAGCCATAGAAGAATCCCCCTTCGTTTACAGAATAACATTAAAAATCTTAGTCTACCTCACAGGGCCTTTTAGACTCTGGACCCTTTCCTAACTATGTCCTTTCCTGACTCCCTTTATCTCAGTGTTATAGGAACCTGGATTGCCAGTGCAGTTTATGTTGCTCTGTCTAGTAGATACACCCTACTTATAATTCATGCCCAGCTCAGTCACTTTTTCCTTTGTGGAAATTCTCCTTACCCCAAAGTGAGTGAGATGCCCCCTTGGGCTCTTCAGTACCCAGCACCTCACTCTGTCTTAGAACCTGTCACAATGTACCTTCTTAGTTTCAGTCACTTACATATACATTAACATTAGGCTGTCATCTAATACATACATGTTTGTCAGTTTTTAATAATTGGTGAATTGCTCTGTGCATTGACCTGCCATTCTGTTAATTTCAGGTATTTTTATTTCTTTTCCTATTAACTTTAGCTATAATTTATTTCCTTGTCTTTTGCTGTTTTTGTTTGTTTGTTTGTTTGTTTGTTTGTTTTTGTATTTGCTTCTCTGAACATTATTTTAGAGACAGATTAGATAAGATTATTATTATCTGTGGCAACTACTGACTTTATCACTGATGATAATGATTGTAGTTACTTTGAAAGTTAGTTCTTAAAAGGGTCTCCTAAAAAGTAACTTTGAATCTGATCTGGTGATTGGTATATTTGGCAGATAAATCAAATTTTGAAATTGAATGAATGAATGAATTTGTCTTGATGAACTTTGGCCTTTAAAAAATAACTTAGAGTAAGTATTATCTTATTTCAGATGTCATACTTTAGACCTTTGGTATGTTATTAATGAAATGGTTCAGAATGTTATATTAAAGAAATGGTTCACCCGCTCTGTCTTCAAATCTTAAAATGTCCTCCAGAAAGCTTCTACTAGTATCCTTTTATTTTTTCTGTTATGTTAGTATGCTACCTTAGCTGATTTAGGCTAATTATCTACAATTACAAAAAAAAGGACCTGCTGCCTTCAATATTATTATAAACTAGAAGGTTGCATGAATAGGCAGGGCAAGGGTAGAGTTTTCTCAGAAATTCTTCAGTCAGCATTTCCCGTATATGTACTCTTTTCCAAGAGACACATGAGCAAAGAGTGGCCATTAAAAGGTACATAGGGTTGGTTGGTTGCTTTATTGTTTTATAGTTTGGAAATCTAAACACAATGCCAACTGGATTTTTCTGGTTTACCAAGAAAGTAACAATAAGATGCTGGATTATCAGAAAAGAATCCAGATAACAATTTAGTATTTACATCATATCAAGGTAGAAAGCAGGTGTATGAACATATTTTTATTTATTTTTATTTTTTTATTTTTCTTATTCTTTAATTTATTTTTATGGTGACATTGGTTAATGAAACCTGGTAAGTTTCAGCTTTACATTTTAACAGTAAGACATATATATATATTTACATTGTATTAAACATATTTTTAAATACATTTTCCAAAATTATCTAGTTAAATTTTTAGGTGCCCTTTAAGTCTAAGACTTTCCATTTGAGATACATATACATTTTAATATATAATCTAAATTCATCATATTGTTAAAAGAATAAGAACTAGCTGGTTTTGTTCTGGTTGTATTTACCTAAAAGTCATTAAGATATCAAGTTATTTCAGCTCTTTAAGTTCTTTCATTGTATTGTCATTCAGAGATCTTCAGCTTTCTTTTATTACTTTCATGATGCAGTAAATGCCAGTATAGCTTTGAATGTATCATTCCCAATCAAAAATATTTGCAACCCTCTAAAAAAAAGCATTTCTATTTTCTAACTATATTATGTTTTATACACATTTCTCCTGATCACCACATTTGTTTCTGTGGCTCTTCAGTTCATTGTACAGCTTTCTTTGCTGACTTCGCTTGTATTCTACGTTGTTCAATAGAGCCCCTCCTTGGGCACTGCTTTTAGTCCCACATTAACTGAAATTTCTTTTAATCCAACCTGCAATGGATCTTTTATTTCCTTTGCTGTGAAATATAAGGCCATCTGTTGAGCCTGGTCTGACATTATTTTCATCATCACTGAGACTAGACTGGACTCTATTCATGCTGTCTTGATGGATCTGTCCTGTCAACCCTCGGAACACAAAAGTTTTGTTTTAGCTCTCCTGTCTTAGTTCACAGCAATTGATCATTTCTCACTCAAACTCTTAGAGTTTGTGAGCCATTCATTTTCAGGCTTTCCCTTGCCTATCCTCCATCCTGCCCATGTCTGAACCAATAGCAAGTCAAGTGGTTCTGCCTCCAAACTATACCCCACAGGTGTTCACCTCTGCACAGTCATTCACTCGAATCCAAAGCACCAATATTTCTTCCCTGAAGTGTAGTAGTATCTTCTGCACTGGTCTTACCATTCAACTAATGTACTCTTCACACAGCAGCCAAAATACTTTTCTCATTTTACTTTTATTGGAGCTTTTTTTGTCTGTGTTTATTGGCATTTCCAGGTTGTTATTCTCCAGTGCCCAATATCGGTTGCTTGAGGCAAAAAGAAAACCCAAGGAACTCACTGTTGTATTGTTCCTCAGGTTTCAAGTTCCCTAGCCAGTCTGTCTTTTTCTCTCCAGTTTCTTATGTTTCTTATGTTAGAGTCTTCTTATGTTTGTTTTGTGTATAATGTCTAGAATTGTAAGCAGGAGGAATAGGAAAAAAAATGTATCTACTATATCTGGTGTGGACTTGGAAATCCAGAATACCATTTATAAACATAAATCACATTGTATCACTCTCCCAAGTTTAAAACTTTTTAGCGGCCTCCCATTATTCTTAGTATGCAGTGCAAATATACGTGGGTGATGTACAAGACCCACAATAATGTGATCTTGGTCTGCTTCTTCAACAAGTTAGTTACCTTGTGGCAGTTGGCTCTCATTCCATTCAATTAGCCTTTTATATCTTTGAATGTACAAAGACTCTTTTCTTATTCAAAATCTTATCTCATGTTGGTTTCTTTGTCTTTGGCTGTCATCAATACTACTCTCTTTTTGACTGCAACTCAGCCTTCAGTTTAAATGCTGCCTTCTTTATAATGTCCCCCCTTAGCCAGCCTACTTAATATTATTCTCATATTTTATTTATGTTTAAATTTTCTTCAGGAATCAATATAAATCATATTTTTCAGTCATTACTTTTCATAGTCTATGTGAACAGTTTTCCAACATGGGCCATTGATCTTTTGAAGATACATTTAATAAACACCTCATTTTAGGATGCTAGTGTATTAGAATCAACCATTGTATTAACAAACACCAAAAAAGGCTTTAAGCTATAGACCAGTATGTCATCATAGACTCAGTTATTAGTTTTAGTTTGTTTATTTTTGATTCACTTAATAAATATTTACCAAGTGCTTACTATGTAACAGGCACTATTCTAGATGTTGGGAAGAATGAACAAAAGTCCTTGCTCTTATGGAACATACATTCTAATAAAGGGAGAAAAATGATAAGTAAGTAAATTACTTGATAAGAAAGAAATGTATAATATATCATGAGATGAGTGTAAAAATGTAAAACAGGGTAAGAGAATAGAAAGTGGTTAGAGCCTGCAGGGAATAGACATGTTTTACACAGGGTGTTCCAGAAAGGCCTCTCTGTAATGAGATGATATTTGAAGAGGGACCTAAATGAAATTGGGGACCAAGCCATACAACCATTTAGAGGAAGCAGAAGGAACAGAAAGGATAGATATTCTGAAACTGAAATGTAAATGTCTTTATTAAGGAACAGGAAACTAGGTAGCTGGAGCTGAGGGAAGGATGAGGTCAGAGGGGTACCCACAGTAAGGCCATTGATGAAGGTCATTCACAGACTTTGACCACGGTAAACTGCATGTGTTTGTTACACATGGCCATCCTTAATGCTGGCTACTAAGAGTACTACCCATTGGAACATGGCAACAATGTCACCTGTAGAAGCAAGCTGTATGGTGAGATTTAATTTAAAACATTTGATAGCTTGAAGTTCTTGTAAGAATACTACATACATGACAACTATAGAGACTAATTTCCCTAGATGACTCTAGGAAGGCAGAGAATGAAGAGAAAGTAAAGATAATTAGGGCAAATTATTAAAAAGTAATTAGAAATGGTTCTAAAAGGAAATGAACTAATTGTTTCAAAGTTACTTAAAATTCCAAACTCGCAGTTGTTTAATTGCCTTCCTATATTGCAGTATAACCAGTGCAGGCAATTGAATCAAGTTCTGTGGATAAGTGAAAAAAGAAAAAAGAAAATTAATGTATTCCAGAAATACCAAATGAAAATTAAATGCATACAATCTTTTATTTTTTAATTGAAACTTGAAAACTGTACTTAATGCATATATAATACAGTGTTTTGTTCACATTTTGTAAATATGGGATAAAAACTAAATGTCATGTCTAATACTACAAAGAATATTAGTTGGTTTCCTGGACAGAAGGTGCAAAAGAAAAGAACTGGCCCGTTTCCTCTTTGGTGTATTTATCACCTCGTTCATCCATACAGGCTCAAGTAAATGAAGACCTTTAAATCTGATGTTGACTATGTCAAATTTAAACAGAAAATAAAGATTTTATCTTCATTTTTTTCTTACTCTACTTCCTTCTGAAATCAGAAAAAGGGAGAGCCACTTTCTAGAGGTCTTCAGTCTCTGCCATCCATTTCTTCCTTAATAACCTGGGACTAATGCTGTATCTCCTTTGTCATTGCACTGAACCACAAAATATGTGCAAAAAAAGTACAAATTATACAGTGCTTGAACATATTACTTTTCATAATTATTATAATCGTGCACTAGATCATGCTATCCTTTATAAACTGGCAGAGATTCTTTCATTTTACGCTGCTTCTTTTTTTTTTTTTCACTCATAACCCCTCACATAGATATTTCCCTTTATTTGGAATGCCTTCCTTCCTCACCCAGTTGCACTTTGCCTATTTATCTTTCTGGACTGAGGTTTTAAGTAACCTCTTCCTGTAAACTTTCTCTGATCATCCCTTTTTGTTTAGTACCTCTTTTCACTTTAGTGCTCTGTGTACTTATGTTATAGAATTTAACACACTGCAATGGTTTTTGCTTTAGATATATCTTCTTTAGGAGACGATAAACTCCTTGAATACAGGGTTATATCTTAATTTTTCTTATATCCACAATATATAACACAATACCAGGAACATGGCTAGGCAGTCTAAATATTTGTTCAATGATTGAACAAGTACAATTCCAAAGCAAACAATTTATTATTTAACATGAATATAATAATGAGAAAGATATAGTAAATTCTAAGACCATGAAGATATTTGCTACTTAGAATTCCTTTTAAAGTAAATGCACAATAGTGTTATCATAAGTTCTTTGAGCTGAGTCTTGATTCCACTGAATATCCTGAATGTATTATACATCTTACTTTTTCATGGTAGTCATTGAGAATCTACAGCATTTTTAAACTTTGAATAATATTTCTTGACAGTATACTTTTTAAACATTGACAGTGAACAAAAATATTTAAAATGATTTGGTTTAACATTTTAAGTTCTGTATTTTCAATTTTGACCTATGTGCATTGAATACTAATTATAATCTACACAATGAATTTGATAGTTATAAGATACATCATTTGATAATAAAGAGAATAGAAAAGGCAAAAAAATATATTTTTCGTCCTTCAAGATGTAACAATACTTTTGTAAACACATAATAGAGCAAGCGTGGCAATGACAATAACAGATTTTAGCATCACTTTCAAAGATGAAATAGGTTTCCCTAAGAATATTCTGTGTTCTTAATATCCTTAAAGAAATTGAGATGAAATTTGAAATGCTGTCATTGGTATCCTTAAGAACTTTACAGAAGTACTCAGAACTAAAACCACTGCCCTCTACGGATGTATTTACAAGTATTTTCAAATACATATATGCTAAACGATTATATTCTTTACAGTTTTGAAGTACTGCCAAAGGAACCTGTTTTTCCTTTAAAATTCTATATTTGATATTGCTGCCTTCCCAACATGATAGTTGAGTCTGCTGGAGTAATGACTTTCTTACAATGCTATTAACATCTGAAAATGCTCTGGTTTCTTCACAAATCAATTATTTAACTGTATAAGAAATAATCCATTCTTTTTGTACCTCATAACCAATAGAAAAATATTAAAATTTTGCTGCACATGCTTATTGTTAAAGTTTATAAATATATACTTAAAGCAATATCCTGATTTATAACTTTCCTTATATTGGCAGTTTTTGCATACTGTGATTTTTTTATTGATTTAGTTTCATTTTCGCAACTATTTTTGTCTACCTGTATTTATGCAGAGAAAAATGGACACTGCTGTATTGCAACAACTATTCAATTATAGCAAATTTAAAAGTTAAACAATTACATGTGTTTTTTCTTTCTATCCTCCAAATTATCATTATTAGGATTTTAAGATGTTTCTATCACTATCTTTTTTTCCAAATGTTGAGCCTATAGTAAAGTTATATGGCTATATTTGTGGTGTTTTCTATAAAACCAGTTTGGAGCTGTTAACTATTGCTCAACTGTTGCAGGACATTCATTTATTCAAAAACTGTTTCTTAAAATAAAAACTATTATAATAGTCAATTTTGCTGAAAGTTTAACACATAACACACAACACCTCTATTTGAATAAAAGAAAGTAAACCACGTACAGTTTCACCATTTTTATTACTCTTCACTGTAGTTGCTTTAAGTCCACCAAAATTTAGAGACACTAAGCTACATTCAGAAAATTTGAAAAAAAAAACTTCCTATTTTTTAAATACAAATTCTAGTTCTTTGGGAACCTCGAGGTAGCCAAAGGTTGGTATAATCAGTTACTTCATTCTATTGTTAGAGTTCTTCATCAGTCAGAAGTTAATGATAAATATATTATTATTCTTTTCTTTCTTTCATCACTATTGCCTTCTACTTCTCTTCACCTTTAATAATAACTGTAGAAGGAGGGAGCTAGGGAACGAGGGGAAAGACCTTCCTTCCTGAGAGTAATAGCGGTGAATCTCAAAGTGCAGTCCCTGAGCGTGAGCATCAGGATCACCAGGGACTTGTTAGAAAGACAAATGTCTAACTGCGAGGGCGAGGCCCAGCAAATCTGTATTTTAACAAGCCTCCAGGTGATGTGAAGCACATTACAGTTCTAGGACCACCAATTTAGGGAATAGTTACCATGACAATCACCCATTAGAGAGTGCACAGAAAATTCTGTGCTATCCTTGAAGATCTTCCCCCAACGTTTCTGTTAACTGCAGGAAAAATTAATGGGATGAGGTCCTGTGCTTTTGAACATATTATTAATCAAGAAAATTTATCCCAAACAATAGTGACTGTGGGGCATTTATCTCACAAGACACAATATGAGGTTTAAGAACTCCAGAGATTGAGGGGTTGTACTGGATTGAATAGCCTCCCCCACTATGCATGTCTACTTGGAACCTCAGAATATGACCTTAATTGGCAATAGCATCTTTGCAGATGTAATAGTTAAGATTAGGTCACACTGAATTAGGGCGGTCATGGTATCTTCATAAGAAAGCCATGTAGAGAGACATCCAGGGAAGAAGGCCCTGTGAAGGATGCAGAGATTGTAGTTATGCTACCACACAAACCAAGGAGCACAAAGGATTGCCAGCAAACATCTTTGCTAAGAAAGAGGCATATACAATTTCTCCCCAGAGATTCCACAAGAAGCAAACCTCGCTGACGCTTTGATTATGGACTTTAGACCTCTTGAACTTTGATAGAATAAATATCTGTTGTTTTAAGTGAACCACTCTCGGCTAAATTATTGAAACTAATGTAGGAGGCTTTATACGGTTTATATCTTATGAGTGTTTTTTGGCTTATTCTTTCTTCATAAAGACCTTCTCATGAAAATATGCTCTGTAAAGAAAGCTGCCCTGCCACCCCTCCCAACTCTGGTAATTCAGCCCTCCTCCTCTGCTCATTCGCCCCACTCTTTTAAAGGATTTTCAAAAAGTCTAGCTTTAGCTGTCAATATCATATTATTTATTACTGGAGAAAAAAACATTCCTAGAAAAAATATTAAATGTAAAATCCCTTTCACTGTGGAGAGATAATGTATTTGTATATTTTTAGAAATAGACAGATTATGTTAGAAATTATGCCTATTGTCTCCCATCCATCTGTCTCTCAGTAAAATTGTAGATTGAGATGGATTATGTTTTTTAAGATGCTTTATACTCATTTGTCCAAATACACACCAAGCCTTTTAATTGGATCATTTTATATGCAAATAACTAAGACTACTAAGTGTATCTGTATCTCCTTCTGTTGCTGTTTTAGTTGTGTCATAAATGCACCGACCTCCACAAACAAGGTTAATTAGAGTAGTATGCGAATGTGTGTGTGTATGGTGGCTGTCAGCTGTAGATCTAAGATAAAGAATAGGGATTTACTAAGCAAGGCACTTTGTGTCTTCAAAACAAAACACATGTAATTATGAATAGTATATTTAGGTAGCCTGCCTTAAGGAAATATATTTGTATTACTGTTCCTTATATGAATAGCTCCACATACTCCTTTGCTATGTTTTTCCCTCCAAATGACTTAGCAAAGCATTTTATTTTAATACACAAATATGTATTTTAACAATTAATACAAATTGAAAGAAATTTAATAAGACAACTTTGATAAAATAATTTAAATGACTTAAAAGAGTTCTTTTTAAAGATTTGTTAAATTTAATATTTAAAAACATGATGTTTAAGAGCATGATTTTTCTTGTGCATTCTTCCATTTTTCATTTCTACAGCTCTTATTTCTGAATCTGTTAATGTTTCAAGTTTCCTCTAAAACTTTTAACATGCTTAGTTAATTTGTCAGCATTGTTTTCTATTGTTTTCTAATATTTTTCAGCATAAAGATCTCAAGATATTTTGAGACAATTCCCTCAGCACAGTAAGATCAGTACCACGTTTTAACAGTGGTAGTGCAGTTTGAAATCCTAAGGTGGCTGGAGTTTACTTTTAAAAATCAGCATAAATGGTAAATATTTTTGTGTAAGGAATAGATTTTAAATACTATGCTGAATATGACACTATTAAGCAAGACTACTTGAAGATCTATCTTTATTGTATGTAGATTTATGCTGTTTCTATACTAACCATTCAAACAAACACAACTACTTTGTTTCATTCTTTCAGTATATCTGCTGTGTGCCAAGTAATAGGTATTAGGAAGAGAGAAAAAATTCAGAGTTCTGCTTTCAAGGAATAGTAGTCTAATAGCGAACAGGGATAATAAACACAATTATGAATCAGCTTAAATATAGAGTTGGGGCATTTGGGCTGGGGGAAATTAAGAAAGAGTACTGCATTGGTTTCCTAGGGCTGCTGTAGCAAATCTCATGGCTTAAAACAACAAATTTATTCTCCCATTCTTGAGTTCTGGAGGCTGGAAGTCCAAACTCAAAGCCCCAACGGAACCACACTCTGGAGGCTCCAGAGGCAGATCCTTCCTTGCCTCTTCTGGCTTCCGGTGTCTCCAGGTATCCTTGGCCTATGGCCACGTAACTCCAGTCTGCCTCCATCTTCATATGGCCTTCTCTGTGTGGCTGTCTTCTGTCTCTTACAAGAGCATAGTCATTGGATTTAAGGCCCACCCTAATCCAGGATGATCTAATCTTAAAATCTTTAAGTTAATTATATCTACAAAGATCCTTTTTCCAAATAACATTACATTCACAGGTTCTGGGTAAACATATATTTTGGGGGCCACAATTTGACCCCCTGTAGCTATCCAGAGGAGGTGATACCTCCACTGCAGAGCAAGTTTGAAGAGGGGGGAGAAATGTTGTGAATTCTGTCTGAGGCATTGACTGTGTGATAGGTTCAAGCCTTTTGCACTTTTGGCACAATGACTAGCACAGAGCAAGCACTCCACGGCTGTGGGATTATTAATAAACTATACTCATGAAGATGTTCAGTGGGTGGGTGGACATACAAATCTAGAGATCAGGAGAAATATCTGGGTTGGACAGAAGAATGGATAAGATTACCAAGGGAGAACAGGAAAGAGTGAAGCAAGGACCAAGAGACAGTTCATCTTTGAGGAACTTGCTGAGGAAGAGACTGATTGCTGGAAAAAGAAGAGGGAAACCAGGAGAGAGGAGTGGCATAGAAGATAAGAGAGGAAAAATCTTTAAGAAGGCAAAAAAAAAAAAGTGTCAGGTTTTGTTAAATTGATAAGTAATATAAAGCTTGGATTTGGGAATTTTGATATAAGCAATTCAGAAGCTATGAAGCCAATTTTCAGTGGATTTAAAATGGTAGAAAGTTTGACAAACATTTTTTAAATTTTCCTAATGGACAATGAAGCTAAACTAAGTACACAGGCTTCCCACCATAATCCCCAATGTACATGTTTCAGAGAAAGAGTTTTGGAAATTTTCTATGTAAGGACACATGTCCCTGACCTCTTTCCTTTGATCCCAGAGACAGACTGTGCAAGTGGTTACAGATTTTCAGAGCCGCTGTGCTGGGAGTGTTCACTCGTAACCTCTCTGCTCGATGCAGGACGTCTTATCACATTCACAGTGGGAGAACACAGTTTCTAAACTGTGATTGTGACTCTGATCTTTCATGTAAAAGAATGTTCTCCAGGCATCCCATTGAATCTACTATAAAACATCAGTTAGGCACATATATAAATAACATGGACTCAGAGACCTTCCAGACAAGTAGCATGAAATGTATTAAGAATAAGAGGACCGTTCATTTTTAAATGCTAGAGATTTAAAACCATATTATACTTTGATGCCATCATCAGCTGTTTCCTTTACAACATCTGCTGTTATGTGAATTTAGGTTTTTTTTAAGTTAATAACTGAAAAAAAAAAAAAAAAAAAACCCTGGTGGCTATAATCTCATCTGTTGGAAGGACACTGAGCAAACTTCCATGGCATGTGGGCAGTATGCCACAAATTTGACTTTTTCACATCCGTTTTAAGGAATGGTTGAGCATGGCCATTTTTTTTTGTAATAACTTAGTATTCACCCGCAACACTCTTGAATTAGTAACAATAGTAGCCATGTTCCAGTTCATTTGGGTCAACTAATTTTTTTAAGAAAAGTAAGTCTAGACATTTTGGATGTTATTTTAAATACAATCATTGGCAGGCTTTGAACCATCGTCTCTGCTTTATGAACTGTGATTATGGCAAATGTGTTAGTTTCAAAGAACTAAAAATGGACTTCCTATGACTTACCTTAACAAACTGAGCTTTAAAATCAGACAAAATAAAAGAACTTATTTAAAACAAACTCCTTAACTGTTACATATTTAAAAATGTTAGAATTTGGATGTGATCCTTAAGGGAATTATTTAAAATTTTGTTATATAAAGATTTTGTTTTATACTTTATATATCAGAATTAGAAAGTATATGAGTCAATAAGAAATTATTAAATTGGAACATGTGCAAGATATGATTATGCTATTTTATTATGCCATTCTATAATAACCTATATATATATATAAATTTATAAACTTGGGATTTATACCAACAAGTCAATAGATAAACATAATCTTTATCTTAGGATTGAATCATACAATGTTATGGATCTTTTATTATTCTACTGCTATTTTTATATGAAATTCAATTAAGGCATGATTCTAAGACTTTGGCACAGCTTAGAGAAATCCAGCAGTGTAGTTTCTACTCTTTTAGCATTTATATTCGCAAACTACATATATGTAGCTAATTAGAATTTAATAAGCCTTTTACCCAAGAGAGAATTCTGATCTCTGTAAAGCTTTTATCCTTGCCCTACTTATAATGTCACTATCGAGTTCTTTATTCTGCAGGTTTATTTTTTTATAGGTACAGTTTCATGTTATTTTTCTATGTTACAGTTATGCAGTTTTCTTTATATAAATACTGCTTCCTGGAGAAAATAATCTTTGAAATATTAAGAAAATAAAAATTATTGTTTCTATAGAAATAGGAATATTCTTTATGAGCAATAGATCGCAAAATGACACACATTCAACATGAATCTGAGTCTTTGTTGTTCACACTAAGTGAAGGGTAATTTTACAAAAATAAGGCCAGGAAAAATGAAATCTGGGATTTCATAGTTTATCAGAAGTCAAACATTTATACTGCCAATAATACAGCATAATATAGTTTCAAACCACACTGCACTGCATTGTGTGTGTGTGCATGTGTGTGTACAGTGCTATGGTTTGTCCAGGCAATGTGTCATTACAGATTTGAGAGAGAGAATTCCACTGAAGTTTGTTTATAAATGATGTTATTTTATAAAGAAAATGACATTCAGGTTCTTAGGTGAAATAATCTTTTTTGTGTTTTTGTGGAAGTCTTAGCTCATCACCCCCAAGTTTTCTGTTTGCCACACATCTTCACTTTGTTTCCAGGTTTCTCTTTCTCCTTCTCTTTTGTCCTTTTATTTTCCCTACTTCATTCTCTAACCTTTACTTCCTCTGTGTATAATCATAAAGGGTTCCACTTATTATTATTTCTTTTCAAAATTTATCTGCAAATAATCATCATTCATTAAGTGATAATTCATTACTCAAGGATGTTCATAACTTGATTGGCCTGAGAAAACTCATGTTATCATTCTGAGTTCACGTCCTCTCCAGCATAAACTTTGACCCTTAGCATTGATTACTGCAATGAAAAGCCACTGACCATTCACTCACCTTCTTGTGAAATGGCCTGACAGGATCTAAAGTCACTGGATATAGCCCACTGGGAGATTAGATCATATTCCTAAATGTACACATGTGAACATTCATGTGTATAGATGTACATTAGCATGAGAAGTCTTAAGCACAACTTAAGGGAAAGCAGAGAAGAAAATGCAGCTGTGAGAGAAGAGAATATTATTGGACTACAAAAGGAATGCTTGAGGATCTTGAGCACATGTGAAAGATTAGTCTTAGGAAGGAAAGGGAGTACTTTTTCTTTGAAACAGAAGGAGTGAACCAGTAGACATAGAGGCAACTTTTGAAATAAATGAAAAGAAAGTTGAAAGAAATCATGTTAGGTGGCATCTGTTTCTTGTTGAAGCAGCAAGAAGACAATGGTGGGACTTAAGTCTTGAAAAGACCCATCTGACTCAAATACGTACATATTAGGGTTCTGCAGAGAAACAGAAGCAATAGGGCATGTGTGTGTGTGTGTGTGTGTGTGTGTGTGTGTGTGTGAGAGAGAGAGAGAGAAAGAGAGAGAGAGAGAGAGAGAGATTCATTTTAAGATTCATTTTAAGTATTTGGGCTTGCATGATGATGGAGGCTGGCAAGTCCAAACTCTGAAGGGTGGGCTGGCAGGCTGGAGACCCAGGAGTAGCTGATGTTGCAGCTCAAATCCAAAGGCTGATGTTGGCAGAATTTCTTCTTGCTCCGGGGAGGTTAGTCTTTGTGCTGTTAAGGCCTTCAATTGATTGGGTGAGGCACAATCACATTGTGAAGGGCAATCTGCTTTATTTAAAGTCCACCAATTTAAATGTAAATCTCATCCACAAAAACAAAACAAACAAACAAACAAAAAACCGCACAGAAACATTCAGAAAAATTTTGACCTGATATTTGGGCACCATGGCCCAGCCAAGTTGGTACTTAAAATTAACCATCACACATATGTTCCCTTAGCTGCCTAACTCCAAGCTCTTCAAGAATCAGTTATCCCATCTTTTCCTCAGGAAGCCTTCCCATAAACCTATTCTCAAGTGGGAGATTGCTTCCCTAAACTAATTCCCAGACGACCCCTCTCTCATGTGTCCCACTAGAATCTAACTACCTGGAGATTTAGATTCTAAATCCTAAAATGTCATCACTAAATCCCAGCACCTAAAATGTCACCAGCTATAGCATAAGCACTCGATAAAAAATTAATAATGAATAGGGGAATGAATTGCTTCTAATTTATGTCTGTCAGTTGTACTACGCTGTGAATTCCTGGAAAGCAGGGACAATCTTAATTACTTTTTTATGCTCAACACCAAGCACAAATTAGGAGCTCCATAAATGCTTACTGAAGGAGTAAATGGATAAGTGACTTACTAAAGGCTTACTGCATATTTTTTCTTATTCCTGATTACTTTGATTTTATTCCAAATATTAAAAAAGAAAAATCTGAAGAATTTACACAGATTCGCATTGCTTTATGTGTGGGGAAATTATATTAACAACTAGGATTATAGATCAGAAAATGCTGATGGTAGGAATGAGACATCAGCAGTTTTTAAAGTCCTGCAGGTGATCCTAGTGGTTGGGTATCCCTGTACTAGATGTAGTTAAGGTAGAGGGTGTTACCTAAAAACCTTAGGTATCTCTGTGGAAGTCAGGGCCATATGAGGATACCAAGTTTATGTTCTTTCTACAGCAAAAGTATTCTCAACCCTAATTGCACAGTGGAAGCACCCCAATCTATTCCCCATTTGAGATTTGTTATAATCTCCAGGTAAGAGGCCCAGGAATGAATATGTTATTCAAAATCCCATTAGTGTTTCTAAAGTGCTGCCAGGATTGAAAACCACTACTACAAACATAACTCCCTCTCCATTCTGCCAACCCTCACGCTGTGGGCTCACAGGTGCTCTCATCCAGGAAAAAAAGACTTGACTCAATCAGTTTATGAATGATCTGCCTTAAATTCAGATAAGGGATCCTGAATGGTCACACATTTGCCAGGTAATTTGAGGTGCTTTTAATAGATGATGCCTGCTTTGATGTTAGTGGGAGTTTTATCCTGTTGTTACTTTGAGGTAATAGGATGGATTACACCATGCCTAGTCTCTGATTCTACACAAAGGATTCTGCTCAGTGCCACTCTGCCTTTGTGGGTTTTATAACACTGCTGATACTTTGTACATCCTCTCCTATTCCAGAAATAGGTAATACTGGGACATACACACCCCATAAATGAAACAGGGCATGGTAGATGTCATGTAGCAGTTGTTAAGTTTAACGTCAGATATTCTGTTAATTTAGTGAAAACAAAACTAATATTTCTTTTTATTATAAAAACTTGCAGCTAATGTCCATGATCACTGACTTCCTGTGAAATAAAATGCATTTTTACAAGTCCCTGAAATCATATCAAAATTCAGGCAGGTATTTTGATATATAATATATATGTAAAATGACAGGTTTAGTCTCAATCTCAATAAGAAAGATTAAGGGAAAACCGTAAAAATAGATAATATAAAGTAGTTCTCTACCCTGGCTACAAGTTAGAATCTAGGAGGGCTTTTTAAACAAACAAGTGCTCACAACTCATCCCCTCTTGCAAGATTGATTAGATTGATTCATTTGGTCCATTTTGGACCCAGTCACAGTTGTATTAAAAGCTCCCTAGGTGAGTTTTCACTGTTGTGAAGATGAGTATTAAATGAGGGAATATTCTGATTCATATATTTACTATCAATGATAATGATAATGATGATAATGACAGTAACTCTAATTGAATTTGCTATGTGTTAAGCAACTTTTCAACTGTTTTACATGTAGTAACTCATTTAGTACTCACAACAGCTATTTTATAAGAGCAATATTATTATCATCTTTTTGCAGATGAGAAACAGGTATAGAGAGATTATGTAACTCGGTGCAGGACTTGGCAGAGAAAGAATGTGAATCCAGAGCCTTCCTCCAGAACCCCATACTCTTACATCCTCAAATGATATTATGAAATAAACCAGATTATGTCATCCCACCTCTCCCATCAGTTCCCTTTCCCTCTTCTTGATTTCTGCAGAGTCTAACCTCGGTACAGGTTCACCAGTCCCACTAATTTTTAGGTAATAAAGACCATAAGAGTCCTCCCCACTGACATCTAACTCCCACACTCATAGTGGTTGCCTTATAGTGGAATAGCACTAAGTCTTCAAGATTCAAGGAGGTACTGCTAGGCAATTAATCTGTTTGTGAAAAGGAAACCTCTTTATTTCTCAATACAATGGAAAAATTTAAGTCTTTGGAATCAGACAGATACAAAATCAAATTATATACCTTTATTTATTAATTCTAGGGCCCAGGACAAGTAATTTAATCTTACACTCAGTTACTTAATCATTAAATGGAAATAATAATTCCTAAGTCATAGAATTTTATAGAATTAAGTGAAAGAATATCTATAAAGGTTCTTTACATGTAGTAGGCTCTCAGGATATGTGGTCTGCCTTCCCTTTTTACTCTGCTCCCATTCCACATACACAGCTAGCTTTGTACCCAGCAACTTTTGTTCAGCTTCCACATTTCTGCTTTCCTTGATTCTTTTAACCTTTGTGTTTAAAAGGTTGAATGGTGCAGCCAAGTATGTATAGAAATGCCTGCCAGCTAGAGAGCTACCTATGTAACTTTAGGACTGCAAAAATATTAGAAATAAAAATGCCTCTTAAAACCTTTTAACCACCACCCTCCCACTACCAATCTATCCAAATGCCTAAAATCCCCACTTTTCAGACTTCACCTAAGATCAGAGAAGACTGCATTTGTTTATATAAGGCATGTATCACCGTATTTTGTTGACACATGGCTACGTGTTTGCTGGCACCCCCACAACCAGTAATACACATAATGAGAGCAGATGAAGGACCAGAAAAAAGGCAGATACATTTTTTTTAACAAATAAAATCGTACTTGAGCTCACTTAACTATAGTCTTAAACTATAGAAAATAAGGTTTTGGCAAGCCAAAATAGCCTTAAAGTTTCAAAATGTGTCTAGTTGCTGTATTGATCATGAAAAATGCCTATTCTTCTTAACATTATTTTGGTCTGATTAATCAAGTCATAATATGATACTTTTACTACATAAAGTGTACAATCAGATGGAAATCATTCTTTTCTATAGATTCGAGGCTCTTCAGGGACATGACTGAACTTCCCTTCTTTTGTGGAACATTTCTCCTGATTCCCTCAACTCTTTCTTCCCTGTACAGTTAATTTCCTGTGAGGTTTATTTCATTTTCTCGATACAGTTCAGTCCTGAGTTTCTTGTAAAGCTTTTCAAACTAACTTTCAATCTTGCATTTTTTGATTCTAAAGATGCCCAATTGCTTTGAAGAGTTTCAATATAATATATAAGCTCTTTTATCTTCTCTAGCTAATTTACTAGATATTTGATTAATTTTTTCAAAGGTTGTAGGAAGCATTTGCTTGATGGCATACATATGTCTTTAAAGCTTCTTATCTAAGTGGTCTCCAATTTCTGACCTTTACATTATTTATAGCTCCTAGTGACCATCATCTATGTCGTCTCCAAGGATAGCAGAAAAATCTGTCATATTCAACAAGCGTTCACAATATGCATCTTTAATTTATCATTGTCTACCTTCATAGAATATAATTAAAAGAACAGTCTGAAGAACTTACAGAAGTATAATTCCATTTACTCACATCATGCTCTTGATTTTCTTTTTGTTATATATTTTATTTACTCATAGGTAATAAACAACAAAATTTATTATTTATGTCATAAAGTCATTAGTTTTTTATGTGGCTAGATAGATAAATGATAGATAGATAGATAGATAGATAGATAGATAGATAGATAGATTACTTTTTCAAAGATCTTTGATACTTACCCATATATTTATCCATTTATTCATTTTAGTGCTTTTCATTTCTTTGTGTAGATCTAGGCTTCCGTCAAGGATAATTTCTTTTCACCTTGAAGAAACTGCCTTTCTCATCTCTTGTGCTACATCTGTGCTAGAAATGAATTCTCTCAACTTTTGCCTGTCTTATTTCACCCTCATATTGAAAGATACTTTTACTGAACAGAGAAGTCTATATTAACAGGTGCTTTCCTTCATCACTTTCTGGATATGGCATTTTCTTACCATATTAAGCGTTGTAGAGGAAAAATCAGACATTATTCTCCAGTTGTTTCCTGTATTTGATGTATTTTTAACTCTGGCTGCTTTTAAGATTGACTCTTTTTCTTTTTTTTTCAGCAGTTTAATTATAAAATGCCTCAGTGTGTTGTTAGGTTTTGTTTGTTTATTTTTGAGTTTTTATTACATTTATGCTGCTTGGGTTTCACTTAGTTTTTTCCATACATGGGTTGAAATCCTTCAATTTTGGAAAATACCTACAATTTCTTAAAATATTTCTTCTGCCCCATTTTCTCTCATCTATTCTTCTGGAGCTCCACTTATACATATGTTAGACCATATGTGCATTACAACCACAGATTTTCTGTTCTGTTTCTTCACTTTTTTTCTCTCATGTTTCAATTTGAATGATTTTACTGACCTGTCTTAAATTTTGCTGATCCTTTCTTCTGCTCGGCTCAGTCTGCTATTCAGCCTACTGAATGAATCCTGAATTTATAGTACTATTATTTTCATTTTATCATTTTCATTTGGTTCTTTCTTGTTGTTCCCATATCTCTACTGAAATTCTTTAACTATAAATGTATGCTTCCCACTTTTTCCAGTATATCCTTTTAACATATTTATCATAGCTTTTTTTAGATCCTTGTCTGCTAAGTCCAACATCTGGACCATCTGAGGGTCTGCTTCTATTGCTTATTTTTTATTTTCATTAGCAAGGGGAGGTCACTTTTTTTTTTGCTTCATCTGTTCTATAATTTTTTATTGTATATAAGTCTTCAGGGGTAAAGCATAGTAGTAAATAATATTTACTCCCAGAAAAGGTCCAAACCTTCCTTTATCAGGCCACTAATGTGTGTGTTTGGCAGGGGGATGAGGGGTACTGAATCTAATATGTACTAAATCTGAACCTGGCCTTTGCTACAACTTTAGTTAAATTCAGTTCACCATTGGCTTTAGAAGTATTAAAGAAGGAAATATAACTTTCCCTTTATCTAGACTGAGCTTAGCAATGCTCTAGAGATGTCTTTATGTCTAGCCTAACCGACAACATAACTGAACCACAGGACATCTCTCTCCTTTATGCTCCAGCCCGCAACTGTTCAGGCCTAAAGATATCTTTCTCTACCATGTTGCCTTGACCCCTGGCTACTGCAATGAATTGAGTAAAGACCTTGTGTACCTTGAGGGTATCTTTGTCAGCTCTCTTGCCCTGCCCTATCCTGTCTTAACTATCCCCAAACACTCAGTGAAAGCCTGCGGGAAAGAGTTGGCAGGCAGGCACAAATTCTCTCTGTGGTTGGGGTGCCTCAGGATTCTAATCTATAATACCAGCCCACTTGCATCTGTTAAAACTTTGTTAACAGTTGGGCTGGCTGTCCTTACATCTGCCCTCCCCTTTCCCACTGCACTGCCCGCCCCCACAACAATGTGGTAAATGTGCCCCTCCTCTCACCATGTCTCAGCAGTCCTAAAAACTATAGAATTCTTCTCTACAACAAAGTGTTAATCCCATTTTGGAAATTAATTTGTTGAGGTTTCTTTGGGTCTTTAGCTCTTTGATGCATTACTTCATACCTACTGCAGCCACTTCCCCATAAACAACCACCCTTCAGCCACCCCTGTGTCTTTGAGGTGTACATACCAGAGGCAGGTCCACCATAAAAGGCACACCGGGAAATAGTCTCAGGGACTTTTGAGCAAGGAACTCCAGGGTCCCAAGTACCCAGAGCATGGTGTAGAAGAGGGTCTTTGGGTCTTCTTCTAACCAATAGCTCTGTGGGGAAAGACACGGGCAGAGGAAGACTGAACTAACAAGTTCCTCTGATGTGTGAAGTCCAGGGCAGGGCGTTTCTCCCACCTTGCTTGGCTAGGTATAAGGGCAGTACTGATGATTACATAGTAGGGAGAGAGAGGGCAAATGTTGAAGAAAAATAAAAGATCCTAAGGATGACCTTTGACACTTTGCCCAGGGTCAACTCTTATAGATGCAGAAATAATAAGATGTATACATTTTCCCTTTAATATTGATGGAGTACTTTTAAGGAAATAGGATACAATGTCTAGAAAGCCAGTGTCTCCAGAATGGGGACAGAACTAATGCATAAAATGGTTCAAGGACAAAGCTTGCCTCGAATAATAAAATACACAAATTGGGCTCATATTAGAATGATTATAAGAACTTAAAAGGGAAATGACTTCACTATCATATTTACATTGTATTCCAACCAAAAGCAAATACAAAATGACTGCTGAGATAATTTTAAGATAATTTACTCATCTTTACTTAGTTATTGTTTAATTGATAGTTTAGGTAGAACTTCAGTTATAAAAGAGATTTATTTTCACTTTTTAAGATACATAGCTTTTGCATATGTCTCTTAAAATTATTTATAATTATATGTGTTCCTATATTTAATTCCACAGATATATGATGAAAGTTTTAATGTAAAGGGACCACAACCCACTTCAGAATAAAGAGGTAACCTTATTTTAATTAAATGCCATTCTTCACTGTGCCTGATATAAATAACTGTATTCTTTACTGGGATTTAGCTTTCATTTTAACATTGGATATATTTGTGGATAATTATGAAATATTATGTTGCCTCCCCCCATATGCAAATAAATTCTGAATTTGTTAGGATCATTTTCGAGAGAGGTCAGCAAATTTATTTCCTTTTTAAAGCAGTGCTGAAGAGTAGAAGTACAACCACACTTAAATTTGTGGTTGGAACATGCACTTAATTTCACACTCTGCCCTCCAGAGCAGCTCTATACTGATGGTAAAGAATAAATACTCACTAGACTAAATAAAATGAGAGAACATAGAACATCAGAGAGCTATTGACTTTTTTTTTAATGGAAAGGGAATAGATGAGTGATACTTGATTCAGCTGAGCAGAGATGCGGAAACAGGTGTCTGCAGAGGAGATGCCAACAAGATGCAAATGGAGACTCCCTAGAGAACCCTGGGAAGCTCAAAGACTGGAGGCAAAAGAGACTTTGAAGTTCAGGTGAGATGTGGAGCTAGACATAGAACTTAGTTGAAAGTCTTAAAAAGAGCAGTTGGAAAAATAAATAAATAAATAAATAAATAAAAAGAGCAGTTGGACTCTGAAATCCCCTTCTCAACCATGTGCAGCTTGGCTACCACCCCTCCCTCACCCTGCTGGAGACATGATAGGAGGCATTATTCTCTGGAGAGACTTAACTAGAGAGGCTTAAAACAACAATATTGGAAACAGTGGCAAGTGGGGGTGAGGTGTAATACTGAAGTCTGGTAGATTAAATGGAAATCTGCATGCTGAATGATAATAAACATTTCTCCCCTCCAAGCCTTCTTACCCAGCTTTGCTTCCAGGACACTGACAACCACGTTTGTCCCCACCAGATAGGACATTAGTGGGGGGCTTCTCCAGAAGACCTGACTACCCAAGTGGGGAGAAAGCTGGTTACACAGGAGTGTTTCAGTGAAGACTCAGCTTTGTCTAATTGCCTTATAGTAACATCCTAACGTTACTTGAGCAGATAACTAAGGAATACCAGATGTGGTAGAAAGTCTCTAGCATAAAAGAGACCCAAAGAAACAAACAAGAAATTGAAGAAAACAAAGACTTCAGGAAAGAGATGAAGCTTTAAAAAAAAACTTGAAACGTCTATTCTCATAGATATTAGAAAAATCACGTCTATGAAACAAAACATGGTGTTATGAAAAAGGAACAATTAGAGACAAATAACATTCTTAGATATTAAACGTATCTTAGCAGAAGTAAAATATTCAACATAAGAAAGATGAGGAATTATTCCAGAGGGGAGATGACAGAAAAAGATGGGGGAAAAAAAAGAGAATACAATTACAGGATCAGTCTAAGGGATCCAACATCCAACTTAAAAGAGCGTCATTTCATAATGAAAGAACAGAAGAAATAGAGCTCAGAAATTGATAAAGAAATATAAATTTTTCCCAGAATGGGAAGATATAAGTAAAAGTCCCTTGAGTTTTAAACACAGTCAGTGGGGGTATAGGCAATACGACACCCAAGTATACCATCATGAGATATTAGAGCACCAGGGAAAAAGAAGAAATAATAAATGGATCAGGGAACAGAATGACTTTTCAATAACAACACTAGAAACTACAAGACCCTGAAGAAATTCCTTGAATTTCTGAGGGAAAAGTATTTCTCAACAATGCATTTTAACCAAGTCAAGCTGACAATTAATGGAAGAGAATAAAGATATTTTCAAGCATTCAAGTTCTTCAAAACTATATCTGTTTCAAGCATCTTTCTCAGGAAACTACCAGAGAACATGCCTCCCAACCTCCCCATCAGGCAGTCCATCAGGAGAGAGGAGAACAGAGAATTTAGGAAATGGGATCCAACACTGCAGAGAAGCAAAGGGCAGTCCCAGGAGGACAGCTCAGTACACTATTGCCACAGGAAAAAGACTAGGGTAGGGGATGAAAGTGTCTGAAAAAAAATAATGAATGTATTTGTCTATATTAAGAGGAATGTTTTGGAGAGTTTGAAAAAATCTAAACATGGGCACATAGAAAATTAAGCAAATAGACATATCATACAGCTACAATATCAGGAAAAAGAAAACTGTATAAGAAGGGCAATAAAACTATAAATCCCATGTGGTTTACATATGAGTGTGTGTGTGTGTGTGTGTGTGTGTGTGTGTGTGTGTGTGTATCTCACCAAAATAATGTAAACACTGATTAGTGCTTCACCTAAAACTGTTGTGTAATTAAATTGGGAGGATTAAGGAAAGAAAAGTGTGTATGGGGGCAGTGTATGTGTGTGTCTGTGTGTGTGTGTGTGTGTGTGTGTGTGTGTGAGAGAGAGAGAGTGGGGGGGGAGAGAGGGAGGAATGGAAGGAAAGAGAGACAGGGACAAAGTTAGGGAGAGAGAAACATGCTGGAGGAAGTGTGTATAAGAACTAAATCCTGATCTTCATGCTAGGAGACCAGTAGATATTATCGACACTTGAAAAATCACAAAATAGATATATGAAAATATAATTTTGGAAATGGTGGGATGGTCATCAGAATTAACAATTAAGAGTTGCAGATGGTTGCCTCTGAGATTCAAGGGTGGGACATTCCTTTAAGCCCTATCATTCTATATGGCTTCTAAAATAAGTGCATAAATTTTTTTTAATATGTAAAAGTTACACAAAAAAATGAATGCAGTGAGTACTAGAGCTCAGTCATTTTCAAGCTGTTCGCAGCTTCCTGGGTTTCTGGAGGGACTTGCCTAATGGAAGAGGAGCTGGGTAGGTCGGGCCCCGGGCCTCACACCTGAGTTTCTGCTGAAGGAGCTATGGCCTGTCATTGTTAAGTTTCATTTAACTACTTCCTTTGAACAAAGGTTCCATAGCAAAACAACAACGCCAACAAACAAATTTGAAAAGCACTCATTAGTCATATAATTATCTGGAGAAAAATTGCTCCCAAATGAATAAGCTGAATATAATAATTACCAGACTCATCTAGTTTGGTTATCACCTGTCATTTTCCTTTACCACACAAAGCAGAATTGTCCTATGTCTAACTCTTGATAAATCTCAAGAAGCTTAGAATAGAAACATTTGTTTGAATATCAAATATGGATTGGTTGTATGATTATGAAAATTTACACAGGTTTGAAATGATGACATTAAATACATTTTTGTTTTGCTCTCGAACCAAACTGCACCCTCACTCTTAAGAGACATCAGATATGGTACATGCTGCCAGAGTTCAAATAAGTGCTTTAATAGCAGTGTCTGTCACTAGGATGACGTTGGAAATTCTAGTTTTGCCTAGTGATGGATATGTTTATGATCATGCTCTAATTAGGATTGATTTTGGTCCCACGAAGGAAAAATATCCATCCCTACCCAGCTTAAAGGAAAAGATACAAATAAAATCTTTATTTTTAATACTGAGGATGATCCATATCTTTTGTAAATGTGTGATATTGATTGTTTTCTGTGCTATAGAGTCTCTCAAAAACAAGGCATCCTTAACTTGGTCAGTTTAATTTAGGGAAAAATCAAATGCTGAAACAGATACTCTTGATTCCCTTAGTCAACCAATATTGATCTCTCCTTCTCTTTCTTCCCCTCCTACCCCTACCAACATACATACAGTTTGAAGTGTTATGTTTCTTCCGTAGGTTCCCATTCTTTCTCAATCTAAAATAACTGAAAGCTTCTTTGAAAAATAACTACATATAATTTTATATAAAGTTTATAAAAAGTATAAAATCTAGATTTATTCATTTTATAAAATTTATATTTTCTTACTGTATATGCACATCTCATTTGAGGTTGACAACAACTCTATTAATTATTCTCCTTGTAGAGATGAGTAGAGATTAGGAAATAGTGGCCCTTGGAGATGACTCATCCCAGGTTTCATGGCTGACAAGGAGCAGAGGCAAACAAAATCTACATCTTCGGAGTATTGGGCCAAACACCTCTTAATAAAAAGGCCGGTCTTTACAAAAGCATAAATATAATGTAAAAAAATAAAGATTATATAGATAGGGTGCCCAATTCATTCTGGTTTACCTGAGACTTTCCTGATTTCAACACTGAGTATCCTGCATCAGGGAAATCCCTCAGTTCCAGTCAGATTGGTATGGTTAGTCTTCTTACGTATAGTGCTCAGCCCAAGAGGCTGTAGGAGATACCCATCATGGGAATTGAGAGAGATACAGGAAATGAAATGCAAGTAGAGGAAAGTGATAAAGAAAGTATATTTAGACAAGGGTGAAGATGATTTCTTACCTATGTCAAAGAAAACCAATTTTAGCAACCATAACAGGATAAAATAATTAGCAGTAACTTTTCAAAAATGTTTATGTAACAAATGTATCTATAGATTTTAAGATCCATGTCAATATTATAAAGCGTCCAAAAGACACAAATTTGACACTATCAGATCTTGAGAGGAAAAATCTATCTTAAGGGTTTCATGAGAAGAAATCACAAAACACACAGCCAGGTGTCCTAGGGCCAAACATCCTAAACCTTCCTTTCAGACTTTGGTCTCCTCCAAATCAACCTCATTAAAATAGCTGCTCCCCAATCTGGCTTACGGTCTGGTTTCCACTTCTAAGTGTGTCAGATTTTGTTCTCCACTTTCTTCCCTTGTTCTCACTGGTTCCTTTAAGATCACTCTTTTCTTGGGTATTTTCCTTTATGACCTTTCTTAATATCAACATAAGCCCCTTTAAGCCTTTTCTGTGTCTCCTTCCATATCAGAGAGCCTCCCTAATCCCCTCCCAGGCCCCTTGCAACAGCCCACCAGCAGGACAACAGACCCACAGAGGAGAGATAGATAGAGATGCCTCTTCAAAGACAAGGAGGAAAGTAAGGATGAAATTATTCTTACTTGAATATTTTGTGTGTGTTTGTATATCCACAAATCATTTTGATAGGTTTCCTTCTAGCCAATATCTTCCTTCTGGTGCCCACAGATGTTCTAATATATTTGAAATCATGATGCGTATATATTTATATACTATGATTTTTAACCTAAATATTAGCCCATGTCTCTTGTCATCAAAACTATCATCATTCCTAGCTTTTCTCTACCAGGCATGATGTTACAATGTGTATTTTTATACGTATGGCCCTTTCCATAATTAGGGCTATTTTCATACCATAGGCATTAACAGTGGGTGTATATTTCATCCAATTTTCAAATTAATTAGCATTTAATAAGATTACACATAGCATGCTGCTGTTTTGAATCCCTTCCATATCTGTTTTCTAATGTTTATATACAGTTTTTCTACTTTAAGTCACCTACCTCCCCTCCCCCCCAAAAATCATTTATGCATAAATAGTATATTAGTCTATTAGGATATTATAACAAAATATGATAGACTGTGTGGCTTATTAACCAAAGAAATTTATTTCTTATTGTTCTTGAGGCTGGGAAGTCCACGATTAAGTCTACAATACTTGGTGCCGTTTGAGGGCCAGTTTCCTGGCTCATAAGTGGCTGTCTTTTTGCTATGTGCTTTCATTGTGGGAGGAACAAAGTTGTTCTCTGGGGTCTCTTTTATAAGGGCACTAATTCCATTCATGAGGGCTCCATCCTCACAACTTAATCATTTCCCAAAGGCCCCCACCTCCAAATACCATGTTGGGTTTCAACATACAAATTTGGGGGGAGGGAGACACAAATATTCAGTCTATAGCAAATAGTATATGCTTCCAAAAAGAAATGCTATGTGGAAGACAAAATCATCTGCAAAACCATCAGCTGAGATATCCCCTGTGCCTATCTCTGAAGGACCACAGTGAAGAAAAAAATAACAGTGTCATTGTTTTTCAGTGACCAGATTCTTCATACACATGGATGCCTCACAGATCTGCTAAGACCTGAGTTTGAACACCTTGTTCACCTCTGCAAGGAACCTGCTACCAGCATTTGCCATCCACAGAACTGTGCAAACACAGTCTATTTCTGGAGAATGGTGCAGAAGTTAACTGCTTGTTCATGATAAATCAAGGGTACTTGATTTGCCAGTTACATGCCCAGTTTTCTTTGGAAGCAAGCCCTGGAAGCTATTTTTCTGATCAAATCCTAACTCTTATGTTAGTGCTTAGGAAAGAGAAAAATAACATTTACTCATGATAAATACTAAGTTCTAGCCACTATAAATCTTATCAATAGCCTTGTGAAGATTAGGGGGAAAAAAAGAAGAAAAAAATTCTCATCGTACTCAGTCAACGTTGAGTTTGGACTACTACTACTGTTGCAAACTGTTCTGGAATGTCCATAATTGGCATAGATGAAATATAAGGGAAGATAAAAGTTGGGAACTTATAGAGATGTTTGATTAATGAATGTTGCACTGTAAGGGATGGGTGATAAGAATTCAATAAAGAAAATTATTGTAGTTTACTAGTTATGTGAAATATTGCAAAGATATAACATTTCCTTTTTCTCTCTTTTTCTTGGAAGCCAGCAAAATCAACAAAAATCATCTTAACAATATTAGCCATGTTGATAGTCACTCAGACACAAAATGCATGATGATATTTAGAGGCAGGGCTTTAGCGAAGGTACACAGTACCTATTATACCTTCCATATAATCTTTTGACTTGAAAAGAGACATAACTTTTTTATGAAAAAGATTATTAAGAAAAATGCAAAATATATTTATCTAAAATGTGAGCCGACATATAACCATTTTCCATAGGTTAAAATATACACATTTGAACAAGCAGTTCATCAGTTTCAACAAACATTTCTTGAGTGTCAGTTAAGTGCTAGTGTCCACTCAGAGTACAACATGAGTGAATAGTGTGGCTAAATGTGAACCAGATGGCCTGCCGCCAACTCTGTCCACTCTGCTTAGTTCACATGTGTTTTGACACCATCTGTTAGCTTTGCGGAGGAGGGTTGTGAAAAAGGGAAGAGGAAACTCAGGGACAGGCACACTTGCTCTCTGGGTGAGTCTTTCTTTCTTTCTATTTATTTCTGAAGTCATTTGGATGCCCTTATCTATCATTTCATACAGCCTTAACAGTATTCACCAAACTTTGGGAATAAGAATAAGGAAAATTTTTTCCTTCACTTCCTCCTTCTTTTAATCATTTTTTTTGAGATATCAAGTAACAGGTTAAGGAGTGAGCAAGCTGGTAAGATCCCAGCCTATATGGGACATCAAAATATCACTGAAATAAATTAGTAATATGGTGCCGGTTAATTATGTTTTCACTCATGGATCCCTAAAATGATTTGTTCTAGATGTGGTAAAAGACCACCTAGAACAGAAAATTTACAACCAACCACAAACAAACAAAGAGAAAGCTTTCTTTTTAGAGCCAACTTTTTGCTGTTGAATAGTTTCGAGATGTCTGTATAAGTTGCAGGGAGCAGCTGCAGCCACACCACCCTGAGCCTGCCAGCCGACAGTTGCCTAGAGTTGGCAGCCACAGCCAGCTGAAATTTGGAAACCCCAAAATGCTTGGGGTTGTGGTCTGTTTGATTACTGAAATTATAAGTCCTTAATCAGACCTTTCAAGAAGTTGTCTAATCTATTAAATTGCATGTAATAAATTCACTCTTGATCATGAAGAGGTAAATTATTTTCAGCAGTAGATCTTTAGACCTCAGTGACCATTAAGTAAACATTAAACACACGTTTATTTAATGATTTAAAGGCAACCCACATTTTTAATCCTTATCAGACATTATTTGATGAAATGTATTTTTTTCTCATTTCCATTCAGTTATATTCTCTTCTTTAAGATGTATATCTCTCTCTCTCTCTCACACACACACACACACACACACACACACACACACACACACACAAGCATGCATGCACGCAAGCACAATTTCTTTCCCAGTCCTCAGTTTGCAAGACTATTTTGGAAAAAAGTTTTGACAGCGAGGTAGAAATGTTTGTACCCTCTCCTCCTACTGTCTACAATACATAATATAGGACAACTGAAATCAGTGTTTTCACTATTCTATAAGCAAGATTTTTTCTCTCACAGAAAAGCCACAGTTGCTCTCCAGTAAACTGTCAAGCAGGCAGTTACTTCCTCTAATGGGACCCAACTCATTAATAAGGAAATTCAATTTTTAACTAACGATTTGTCATTTCACTTTTTAACTGTATTCATAGCCATTCGTGGTAAAATTATGCGTGACTATTGAAACTTAAATACTCTGTGACAACAAAAGTATTTGTAATGCCCCCAAATATTTGCTCTATTCTCCTCAAAGTTAGGAAAAAATGCAGAACACTTACTTATTTGTATTACGTATACCTGGGGAGTTTTTCATGCTGAGAAACAGAACAAAACTTGAGCTGCCTTGCTTTCTGCTTCCAGGAATGCCAATCAGAGAACATTATTTTTCAGACAGCCAAGTTTGGAAGTCAGTTGGTTTCTGGCAGTCAGTAGGGGGAGGGAATGACAGGGGAAAGCACAGTGAGTCCTCCTGGCTGATCTTCAGTTTCCAAGTGTTTCCGTAATAGCCATCAATGAAAGCATCTCCTTTTACCCACGCGGAGACAGGTAAAGAGACAGCTAAGTAAATCAGCGTTAGATGTAACAGCGGAAGCTCAGTCCGAGGGAGGAGGGGGTGAAGGGAGGACGTTTGAAAGCCTGCCATTGGTGAGTTTACCAAAGGCATGTGCCAGTGGGACTTCAGTGGAATGTGAAACCAAATCATTTTCAAGTTAAAGATAGACACAGTATACACCAGGATCTAGAAGCTGGATTTTAAACTCATATCTCTCCCTAGAATTTTAGAGAGATCTGTTATGATCCCTGCTGTAAGTAACAGTTTGGTTAACTTTTGTTCTTTAAGTGAATATGCTAAGAATCCATATATGATCTGGATGTACTGGAATTAAAAGGATTTAAGATATCCTGCTGTGCATACTCGAGGGTAAGTGAAAAGATTGGTTTTGAGGCGCATCTCTCTGGAAACGTTAATGTTGAATTTTTCTTTTTAATTGTGTGAATGAAAAAGTGATAATGATTTTCCAATGTTGTAACTTTCTTACCTTTCTCCAGATATCTGGCATTTTATATTTTGTGTAGCAGAAAGAAATAGAGTACTTTAGCTTAGTTTTGAAATTTACCTTGCATATCTGTAACTTCTTACCCTTATTTACTTTTCCCTCTATTAACTCTTCCTTAAACACCCTGCATTTATTGAATTACAGTGTCAGTAGTTACATGTCACTATACGGACTGAATGTTACTGTGTCCATGATGCCACTGGATGCAACTGTATTATTATGAGAGGGAGTTATTTCCCTTGTATGGCACTATGGCACTTCTAATTTAAAAAAAAAAAATGAAAAGAAAAAATATTTTAAAAAGGGAAAACAAAGTAGTCTAAAAGGTGGTCTAAAGTAAATATGGAAACTTTAGAAGATATTCTTTTTAAAAAAGAGAGAAAAAATATCCAATTTTCCATTGAAGAGAACAGTTTACTAATAGGAGTTACTTTTTGGTATCACTTCATTAATTTCAAGCAGATTCTCCTACTCCCCCAAAAAGCTGGTATTTGCTAGTGAAGGGAGGCGTTCTGATTATCCAGAACTTGCGAGTGAAGGAGGGAGAGTTGTCTAATTTGCTGTTGCCACACTGTGCTGACTGTGTTTTAAGGATTTCAGAACTTTTTTCTTTAAAAAAAAAGAATAACAAACTTTAGTTCCCTTCATGTTTTGACCATGTATAGGTTTGGTTTGTTGTTTTGTCAAATGACCTCTCGGCTCTGCTCTTAGAGATGGCTTTTCCAAACTTGCACAGCATTCCTTCAGAATAAATACTGTCCATAATAGTCACAGAGTACATGGTGTGAATTGGGAATTCTACTTTATATGGGGAAACTAAATCTGCTGACGTTCTTATTACAAAGTGTGAGGCTGAGCAGTTGTTAAATGCAACTGGCTGGTTTTTTTCCTCTGCTGAATAGACCGAATTCTAATGAACTAAGCTGGGTAAACTAGGTACAAAGAATGAATGACTTAATATGGATGTTTCACTCAACTTTGATAAGAATAAAAAATATACTGTGTTACCCTTCTAAAATGAAAAGTGAGCATTATATCGATAGAGCCACTTGATTTTACAACTACTGAATAATCCAGCAAAACCAAACAAAATGTAAAGTTGCCAGAGCTCAGTTTTCATGTTTCAAGTTTACTTGGCCCACGGTCTTTCTCCTCCTTCAGCTTTCCTCCCTCTGGGACCCTGATGAACATCACTGCTCAGTTTTCTCCTTTCCTTGCAGTCAAGACCTATCTTCAAAGAAGAATCTGACTGGAGAGTGTTTTAAAGTCAATGCACTAAGTCAATTAGTAATATTTGCATTTCAAGATAAATACCTCACCTCCAAACTGTATAGGCAATTTTGTTAAATCACAGTTAACCTTCCCTAATACTTATAATTAACCCATTAGGTTGTAAAAGTTGTAGTTAATTTTCATTTCTCTGCAAGTGGTTGGTACCTTTGAAAATTTTTCCATGGTGACATTGAACACCTGTTCTCCTTCCTTTACCCAGCTGTATCCTGAACTATTGACAGGAGTGAGCCTCGCATAAATCATAGATGTTTTCAAGAAATTTATAAGTGTATGCCCATGTGTGCTCACTACACACACATGTACACACACAAATACATGTAGACTTACCTTTTACTTAATATATTTCTGATTGAATTATAAATATAAATAGAATTATTTTTGGTTTATGAGTGTAGGGTTTGTTTTGTTTTCCATGTGTCAAAAGAATATCAAATTTTTTAATTCTGACATATAAAAATTTTAAACTATGTATGGCCAAATACTGTTGACAAGAAAGGAAGCAAACAAATATTTCTCTGCTACTATTATGTCACTCATAGTTTATAGTTCCCTGCTGAAATTGTCAAGCTTGGATTTTATTTCTTTTAATATTGTAAGTATAGCTGTTATATAATGTATATCTGCTAATTCTAGTATCTTAAGTGTTACTGGATTTGTTTCTAAAATTATTGTTCCTGTCAATTCTCCTTCATGGTGTCTTGTTTTCTTGGTTGCTTGGATATCCTTGACTACCTGCTGGAAATGTATTTTAAAATTATTTGTAAGAATAAGTTGAGACCTAGTGGTGATGATGTTTTCCTCCAGAGAGGCCTATGGTTTGCTTCTGCCAGGCACCTGGGGTCAATGTCAGACCAGAATCACCTTGGTCAGAGCAACGCCAACGTTCCCCAAATCACTTCTGTGCAAGAAACAAGGCAGCAGATCCGTGTGAGGAACTGGCTTATTTTGGGTTCCCTCCTACCCTGATGGATGTTATGGCCTTTTGAGATCTCAAGTTTAAGTTTGGTTAGTTTATTAAAGCCCTTACCTCAGGACCACTGCCTTTGACATTCTCAGGAAACCAATAAAGGCTGCCCAAAGTGTAGCTGATTTCTCAGATCTTCCCTTGCTGATACTCACATGCCCAAGGGCAAAGGCTTTCAAAAGTGAGCTTTCCTCTTTGAATTCTGGTCTTCCTCCAATTTCCATGTAAAAAGTCTTTACCCTCTTATTAGCTCTTTACTGTTTTTATATTTTAAATATTTTTAGTTACCTCAGTGGGATTGTTAGTCTAAGTTATCTTATTACTGTTACCAGAAATGGAAATTCACTCTACTGCTTTTATAGTCTTTTTTTTTTTTTCCGTCCACATTCCTCATTCTAGAGAAGATATCAGGCAGTCTTCTGTTATCATTGATGATTTCAGGGAGTTTTTCTGATTTTATTTTTTAAGTTGTGACCTGATCTGTGTAGGTTTTTTGGAGAAATTTGCAAATGCATGCTGATCAGAAGATTCATGTTTTCCAACCTTATTTAAGTTGTCAACAATACTTAACAGTTCTTTTATTTGTCCCTAGCTGGCCCCTTTCCTTAGTAATCTTTTTAGTCTCTCTAATCCTCCCCCACTGCCATGGCTCTCAGCTGTTGACCTTGACTCCTCTCGCTTTCTCTTGGCCTATATCCAGTATCACCAGATTTAAAGAATTGTCTGAAATAAATACCTTCCTTTCCATTCTCTTTGCAATTGCTCTGGTTCAGGTATTCATCGTCTCACATGTGTATTACTGTGGTCTCCCAGTTCTCCTGAGTCTAGTCTCTACCCCCAACACATGTCCCACACTAGCACCAACACACCTATCTTCTAAAAATCATAGACGTGAATGGATTGCTTCCCTACTTAAAAATCTCTAGTGGCTCACCATACTCTTCAAATCAAATTCTTTAGTATGTCTTAAAGGCTGGTCATGCAGCCTCAATCTGTTTCTCTAATGTCATCTCCACTACTTCATTGGTTATAAACAACACTTTAATGACACATACTTGCTCCCTCCAGTATATTCTGTACACTAGCATACCTTTGTGCTAGTCTACCTACTGTTTTTTAAAATTTTTGACCCAGAATGCCCATTGCTCATCTTCTTTGTGGGTGAAACCTAATTCTTCAAGGTCAGTCTCATAAGTTACCTTCAGTGTACTTTCTTTAATTGTGTAGCTCATAAGTTACTTTCAGTGTACTTTCTTTAATTGCGTAGCTCACCCACTATTCTAGGAACCCCAGATGGCAGAAATTGTGTCTTACTTATTTTTGTATTCTCAGTAACTGACACATAAAAACCATTTAATAGATGTTTTAAGTAATGGACAAATAACTATTCTTAAGAAGTATTCCTCACCAATTCTATTCCTTTTCTTTCTAAACATCATTATTCTTTGACGTTAGACTCTTTGCCAAGAATAGTGATCACTAGTGGTCCTCTATGTCAAATAGAATCAGTTAAAAATATGTTTTTTTGGTTATTGCTGTTTTGTAGAGAAGGAGGTTATCTATTTCTATTTTTGCCAGATGAGGCTATATAACTCAATTGCGATGACGAGAGAGGTGATAGAAATTTAAATAATGATAAATTAACTGCATATTATCAGAGAGATTTATAATCGAACAGAAAGTCGTAGAGTTGGAAAACTGACGTTTCAACAGATCTAGTCCATAATGCTAGATAGCACAAATGGAAAAAGTCAATGCAACACAACTAAATTAAAATGATCCCATTGCACACAATCTGGATCTGAAATAGCAGAAAACATTGGATTGTGGTGGTGTTAAATGGAAAGCAGTTGATTGTTTTTATGATATGACATTATGACCTTAATCTTAATGTTGGCCAAAAAAAATTTTTTTTAATTTTTAGGGCCTTGATAAGCAATGTTAACTTCATTTAACTATACTAAGTAAAAACAAACAAACAAACAAATGAAAAACTACATTTGCTTATTAAAAATTGAATATAGGAACCAGAGGAAGATGAAGTATAGCTTACACAGTCTAAGGTAATTTAACTAACTTTATGTTTCTCAGATCATTTATAAATTTTTCATTCATTTACTATAGGCCTTTGATATGCTAACTTCTGAGATTTAGAAAAATAAGAAACTTGGCTTATATATATTTTTTTCTCAAACAAGGCCCTCAGACCTCCACAAAGATAAAAGCCCCAATATGGATCGGGTCAAAATTTATCTTAAAAAAACTTTGCATATAATCAAATGTTCAAAGTCAATGTTTAGATGAAAACCCTGAATATGCCTTCACGAAATATGAAAATATCATATTAGCCTTTTCTATTTTACCTCACTGATAAACTAGTACTAGGCTCTTGAAAACTGGCTGATTTTAAATTGTAGTTTTCAAGTAGCTGAGCTAATTTGTCTTATTAATTCAACACATCTCTGTCCAGCTCCTACCTTGCGCCTTATTTGTGCTGCACAATGAAATTATTTAGCCCTCTTCATTGGACACTAACAGTGGAATATGTTATATTAAAACAATGGATTTAATTTTTTTAAATATTTGTATTATTATTTAATTTGTATTCTTAATTTATTTGTGCTAATCTCCATTCTTGTTTAAAAAGTCTTTTTGTCTTTTTTTTTTTCAGCAATTAGTGTTTTCCTCTCAGAAAGCCAAGTATTAGAATAGTCTTGAGATTAGTTTAATTACTTTAACTCTCATAGTTAGCCGATACTATTTTCATTATAAAATAGCTTGAAGAGACCTGAACAAATTCTAAAAAAAAAAAAAAAAATTTAAGAAGAACATGTATTTTTGTCACATAGGAAATTTTATTGTATCTTACTATTAAATAAAAGTACACTTAATTGCTCAAATAAAGCTGGACTTTGCATTCTTGCAAAATATATATGGTGTAAAGATGACTCAGACAGCCTGAGTCACGAAAGCTTTGTAAAGCTCTTTGTATTTTAAGGAGAGCAACAGAGTTATTTTTATTATTTTCCTTTTTTAGTCTCTCATTACTTTTTGTATCCTGTTCCTATGTAGTGTGGTAATACACAAATTTATGAGTATTGAAAGATGAATCCACTGAATTATAGTTGAGGAATATAGATGCCTTTACTAATTTTATTAAAAGATGTAGATTAATTTTGAATTAAATTTCTCTTCTAATGCATATGAATTTCCTAGTCTTAGACTGTTCATTACTACACATTTGTAGAAACATTTACATAAAAGATGTTGTTTTTAACACCTCAGATAAGTGTAGCAATTCTCTTCTAAGATGCATCCAATGTTTCATACTGTTTTGTAGATAAGAAACATATGCTGTTATTTTCTTCTATGTATGATAAAATTAAGATGCAGACATATGAAGTACTCCAGATATATATTACATTTGGTCTCCTGAGGTAACAAATAACCCCTAAACCTCAGTAGCCTATAAAAACAAGGTTTCATTTTCACTCATGCAAATTATTCATCCCAGGTTGGCTGAAGGACCTATAATCCATGTTCCTTATACTCTCATTTCCTTGGCTGAAGCATGCCACATGTTCACATCAACTTTATTTGGGTGAGGAATACAATCCTAACACATGTCTGGAAAGTGAAAGGGCTGAAATATTTATGAAGAACTGTAATGAATTCCACACTAATGGATGATGGACAACTCCAAACCCTCAGAAGAAGAGAGATCTCAAGTTTAAGTCCTATATACCTGTGAACAGTAATTTCTCCATACATGATAACCTGTAGGCAAGATTCCTGAAGTCTGATGCTGCTATCTTTTGTCTTTTTACATCCTTTGACTCACATTCCCCTGGAGACTTTTTGGTTCTCTAAATCTTTGCCATTTCCAAAGTATATTGACCTTTCCTATCATAGCTTTTCCAGTACTTTGGAATCCTAGCATTTTTACCAGTCTTCACACCTCTCTCTCAGAGAGTCCTGCCCAGAAGCAGTTTGGGAAAGAGAAAAGAGACTCCAATAAAGCAGTTCCTACAGAATGTAGGGAGCAGATGCAAAATGTTAACACTTTCCATCTCTAAGAACTGATCATGTGTAGCAGAGAAATGGAGAAAAGGGTAATTGAACGTAATTCTACTCCCCAGCCCACACTTTTTTCAAGAGTCAAAGTAAAAGAACTAGGCTTAGGGAAAATGCCACACAGGAATAATGATCTGTGTTATACATTAGAAATGCATAGTTTTATTTATTTGTTTGTTTGTTTGTTTGTTTGTTTAATGCCAGTTTATTTTTTTCATGCTATATATACATAATTTTTTTAACATTTTATTTTTTAATTTTTCCCCTCCCTTCTGGTAACCACTAGTCCATTGTCCATGTCCATGAGTCTCTGTTTGTTAGTCCTTCTCATTTGTTGCTTTTAGATTTATATCCCACATATGTGATATCATGTGATTTTCAACCTTTCCTGTCTGGCTTTTTTTCACTCAGTATGATTATTTCAAGGTCCATCCATGTTGTTGCAAATGGCAGTATTTCATCTCTTCTTATGGCTGAGTAGTATTCCATTGTATTTGTACCACCACTTCTTTATCCAATCATCTATCATAGGACATTTTGCTTGCTTCCATTTTCTTGGCCACTATGAATAATGCTGCTATGAACATCAGTGTGCAAATATCTTTTCAAATATGCATTTTCAAGTTTTTGGGGTAAATACCCAATAGAGGGATTGCTGGATCATATGGTAGGTCAATTCTTAGTTTTTTGAGGAACCTCCAGACCACTTTGCATAGTGGCCGTACCAATTTGCAGTCCCACCAGCAGTGTATGAGGGTTCCTATTTCTCCACATCTTCTCCAACATTTGTTATTACTTGTCCTGTTGATTATAGCCATTCTAACAGGTGTGAGATGGTATCTCATTGTGGTTTTGATTTGCATTTCTCTAATAGCTAGCGATGTTAAGCATCTTTTCAAATACTTATTGGCCATCTGTATGTCCTCTAGGGAGAAGTGTCTGTTCAGGTCCTCTGCCCATTTTTTGATTGAATTGTTTGGGTTTTTTTGTTGTTATTGAGTCATACGAGTTCTTTGCATATTTTGGATATTAGGCTCTTATTGAAAGTGTTGCTTGCAAATATATTTTCCCATTCATATGGTTGTCTCTTTACCTTGTTGATGGTTTTTTTTTTTTTGCTGAACGGAGCTTTTTAGTTTGACTTAGTCTCATTTATTTATTTTTGCTCTTACTTCCCTTTCCTTTGAGGTCAAATTCATAAAATTCTCTTTAAGCCCAAGGTCCCTGAGTTTAGTTCATATGTTTTCTTCCATGAGTTATGCATAGTTTTGAATAGCATTTCCATCACTCATATGCTCTACTTTTTGCTTTGCATTTAGTTTTAAGTAATAACAAGGTAAAACTGGGGAATTCAAAGATTAGTGAGACACTTAAAAGGTGAAAAATTATTAAGCCAATATTTTAAGGTCTTTTGGATTTTAATATAAATCAGCAAATCCAATTTATGTTCATAGGAGCAATAATTCTAGGAAATGCTATATGGAAGAAAAAAAGATGAGGATCCTGGCTCAAATGAATTTGGGGAGTGCTATGTTTAAACTGTATTCCTCTCTTGGAGATTTAGACGACCGTTAGCATTAAAGGTTGTTAAAGTTTCACACTAAAGAGACATGTGTGATTATTTTTAACCCAGTTTTTCTCAAGCTTATGTGAATATATATAATTTGAATATATAAATATAATACATATTAACATATATTGACATTTTATATATATACACATATGTGTGTATATATCTCTCTCATTTTTAAACACACATTTTAGCACACTTAGTAAATTCTGACTTAAGTCACTCCATGTCAATTGTATCAATAATTCAAATTCTGATAATATGGTAGCTCATAATACTTTGAGAATATAAAGCTTAGAATTTTAAAGGACTTTTAAAAATATTTTTACTTTGGGGAACTTTGTATTCTCTTGATAAATGACATTGATTTTAAATATCGACAGAAATCAAATTTTAAACTGATAGGTCATTCAATATTATTTGTTTAATTTTACTGAGGCATATAATTTGTTATACAGCCACCGATAAGGAGACCAGCTATGTTTATCAGAACCCAGAACTCAGAAGGGTTGGTACCATTTTACCCATTTCATTCAAAACACTAAAACTGTTATTCCATTTTAGAATATCAATGTATTAGACTTAGTTATCCTTCCTTTACAAAGACCTTGTGAAAAGTCATCTTCAACATCTGTTTCTTGATTTTTTTTTGTCCACCTCTTATAAGTTCAAATTTTTTGAAGCTGAAAAAGGAAAAATAAACTTTTGGTTTCAAAAGATACTCTACGAAAGTTACTATCTATGGGAGGTTTTTTTTTTTGTGTAACAAGAGGTAATAGACTAACAAGAACAAAATGCCCATGTTTTTCTTTAGAATGTGTGTTGTACTCAATTAACTGCTGTAACCACTTAAAATGGACCAATTGTTCCATTAACTTTTATACCATTAGCAACTCTATGCAAAGAAAATCCTAGATATTAGGTATAGTTATAGGCATCTGGGTGGTTATGTGTGACAGGGAGCATGTGTACTTTTATCACCTTGTTCACTCTGGCATTATCGTTCTGCTTTTTATTTATCAGCATTTCAGTTCTCCTCCCTCCATTTTAAAAGAGATAAATCAATACACTTTTATAAGAAAATTATTTAGGGAATGTCTCTTCTTTCTGCACCACAGAGAAATCACTTCAATTAAAAGTGTGAGCGGCATAAATTCTTTGCACACACTTTTTCTCCGATTGATTTTTGTTTATATTTTTGCCTGGGGTTATAATAAGATTCAGAAACCATAATGATATCAGCAACACCTCTAAAAATTGATTGCAGGAGGATCTGAATATCTCTTCTTGGCATTGCAGGGATGCTCCTTTGCAATTCTTTGAATAGCCACACAGCAGAACTCTTGTCTCTGCCTTTTGTCTGTCAGATTTTGAAGTCGGTTTTGCCTACATTCTGAAACTGCCTCACACCTAAAACATTTGGAATGCTGACAAGTATTCTGTGCAACCATTTACCAGACACCAGAACATAAATCTAAGTTACTTAGATTTACAGTACTATAATCTCCTTTAAAATGACATGAGGGAAGTGTTTAACTTAATGAGGCAGAGGATCCTGGTGTGCAAGTTACATTATATTTTTCATTGCACAAGGGTAAATTATTGCTTCAGTCTCCTATATGGTACCCCAGTGGCCTCAAAGACATGCCCAAGAATGTAGCCTCCAGAAATGCCCAATTTTGTCTTAAGCAATAACTTACTCCATGAGAGTATGCTTTCTGAAAATTACCCATAACATTTCTTGCAGTAGGCTGAATTTCTTGAAGGTCATTCACAGACACTAACTGAATTTGCCTCCCACCGCCTCCCCCCCCGCCCCCCGCCCCACAACTTAGGAACATTGACTAAAGTGGTAAGTCTGCATACATTGCTATTACAAAAGAGAAAACTAAACATTTTCTTTCTGTCTAAAACATTTAAAAAACAAGCAAAAAAATTCTCAGTAAGAAATTAAATTATAGGGCATAAGTTTTTTTTTTTAGCATTCCTTCTCTGATGTTGCTAACTATTAAAATTAATAAGCATGGATTTTTTTACAGGTAGTCTATGAAGATTTTAGAAAATAAAATGAAATATATTGTTCTATGTTTGCAGAAAAGAATCTTAATCCTATAATATTGGACACTATGTATGACTCTAAATGTATATGGGAATTTTTAAAACAAGGTTTGCTTTCTAAAAATAAGGTAATATCAGAATTTAATTAAAACAAACAAAAAATACCCTCACCAATCAGTGTTGCAGCATTTGGGTAAATGTTAGAGCTTGATAATTTTCAAGACAGAGACATCACTCCAGGCCTTCTGCCAAAATAATACTGGTAATCTGATGAAAAGAGATGAAGGAAATATAAGTGTTGCTGTCTGGCTTAGGTAGATATGCATTTGCTAAAAGAGAAGCTAACACATTTCTTATGCAAACCATCAAAGTTACAATTTAGATACACATACACAGTGCTTTTACAAGTCTAGGAATATACACATTAAAATACAATTGTGGTTCCTGGGAACACAGAAGTAGCAGAGGCAGTTCAGGTTGACTGGATCCTTTATCTTGAGTGTTTTTTTTTTTTTAAATGTTTGTTTTTAATATACAGCCACATGTCTCTCAATGGCTGTAGTGGAAAGAATTCAATTACTCATATCTGGACAAGATTTAGGATTTCCCCTCAATGGTTTAATTCTAGTGACTACTCAGAATCTTTCATTGATAAATGGGTGGTTTGGGCTGCTGTTTTCTGTGGTTTATTTAAATGATTTGGATAACCATCTATTTTGCTATAGTACTAAAAAACAATTTATGTAATATAATAATAAGATAAGAAAGTAATCAAAGCACACATTGTTCTAAAAGGAAGACTGAAATGTTTTCTTTGGAGGGAGGAATACAAGTAAATAATTGTGATTATTTGCATCTATTATTTTGACCACTGGAGGGCTCTCGGATTTTTTTACTTTAATTCTTTAGAAATCTATTTGATATAGTTGAAACTTCAGTATAACAAATTTAAATCAGGGTGTTATAAAGTTTATATAGTCTTCCAGCTCATGCAATGGAATATATTTTCAAAATACAAAATGAAAGAAAAATCAGGTTTCATTTACAGTGTTCTTTCAGCATTTCATGACAATAAAAAAATTTCGCAACAAATAAAAAAGAAATTAATCATGTGTTTATTTTTTATAATCATTTCATAATCAAGACTCGTGTCAAAATTATGTGATTCACAACCTGTCTTTTAAAGTAAAACATTCCCAAATCTCAAAGTTAGACCCTGTATTTGACATTTTAAGTGACCTATGCTTTGCCAAGCCTATCTTTGAGGAGTGCCTGGAAGACAGGTACATATGATGGTAATTTAGCTATAATGTATGAAGTGATAGAAAATTAAGGTGCTCAAAGATATCCTGAAGAAGGTTACAACTATAGTGGATTTTGACAGATGAGTAGGAGTTACCTAAATAAAGATGGGAGGGCATTCAAGATTGAGGAACTAGAATGAGCAAAGAGGAAATTGCATGGTGTAAATAGAGGATGATCAACAGTTTGGTGTTACTAGACTTTGAAGCCAGAGTGAAAGATGAATTTGGAGAGATAAATAAGTACCCAGACATGGAAGGCTCTTTATGTCATTCCAAGAAGTATATTCTCTCTTTCTTGGAGTACTTAGTGCTTCTGAGATCCAAACCTCTCTGCAAAAGTAAACAAAGCAGAGAGAGAGAGAGAGAGAGAGAGAGAGAGAAGGAAGGGAGGGAGGGAAGGAAGGGAAGGAAGGAAGGAAGGAAGGAAGGAAGGAAGGAAGGAAGGAAGGAAGGAAGGAAGGAAGGAAGGAAAAGGAAAGAAAAAGAAAGAAAGAAAGAAAGAAAGAAAGAAAGAAAGAAAGAAAGAAAGAAAGAAAGAAAGAAAGAAAGAAAGAAAGAAAGAAAAGAAAGGAAGGAAGGAAGAAAGAAAAAGAAAAAATGCATACTCAAAGAAGGATCTAGAGCTGGAGTTCAAAATGGTCTGCCATGCATTTGAAGTTATAATGTATTTTCATTTTACTCCATAATAAATCTTTGTTTCAGTCAACATAAAAGTATTCTCCAAATTTCCAGAAGGATACACTATGTCTATCCAATAGCTTCCCATTCTCCAACACATTGATGGTGTCCTTTAGAATTTCCTTTGATAGCAAATCTCCTTTGTTTGAGAAGCAAGCTTCAGGTACTGAATTGCAAGAAATGCATTTTAGGTAAATTGATCACTCTGGATGATGATTTTTAAAAAGATAAGAATGGAAGCAGAAAAGAGAGGGTATTGCAATAGTCTGCTCATAAAATGTTGGAATTTTAACTGATTCCATAATGCCTAGTTATATGGAATATTACTTTGACCACTGGGAAGAGGGTGGTTCCCATATTTTTTAAATTTAATTCTTCAGAAATCTATTTGATATAAGCTGAATACTGTCTAGCCTAGTTCCAAATGGATATTCTAAGCAAAGTTTATATAAAGAAGAGACTATACTGCATTTTCTCATAGTTTCAGCCCTTCTACAATACTGTAAATAACTATTAAGAGGGATAGGAAAATGTTTGCCACTATAATCAGCACTCTCAACACAGAGGTACTCCTCATGGCCTCTTGGCATTTTATGGCAATCTTCCACAAGCACTAAAAGTTCTGAGTTTCGCTGGACAGTTCTTCATTGACTTACATAACCCACTAGAATTACATAGATCAACTAGGAGAAAGGCAAAAGAGATACTATTTTGATACTGAATGAGGAAGATTATTTCCAGATGGCTCTGTTTAATAAATAGTGAAATGTGAGATGGAGACTATCTCATCGCTTAATCTGAACATGTCTATGACTCTAAATTCCTGTGATTTGAATTTTAAGTGGCTATGATGCCAAGTAAGGAGAACCCCAATCCTTGAAAAACCTACCCAAATGTTATGCTCTTTTGACAGACTCAGTTTCAATTTTAAATCTTATAAAGGGAATTGTGCCATGTCCTCCTCATTTTATAGATCTAAGTAACTGGATGTGTATGTACATGAATTGGAGACATGCTTATATACTCAAGCCTACAGAAATATAGGCAGTGTGAGCTATGATGATGACATGGTTTAGCTATCACAATCAAGAATGCTCTTAATACATAGCTATGTCTTTTACAAACTGCTATAAAGAAGAAAGACTTTACATTAACCATGTTAAAAATAAAATGTACATCCTCTAGTATTCAAATTATCAATACTAAATAACTCTACTAGATCAGTTTCTTCATCTTCTCAAAGCATTTAATGCCCTGGAGAGCCCATCCTCATGTCTTTCTACTCAAATATTCAGGTAGTTGACAAAAGTATTTCTTAAGTTCTTTTGAGGATTAAGATGGTGTAATGCTGAGAACTACCCATAAAAATTTATAGGCCCAAATTGTTTCTTTCATGCTTTAAGGAATTTATAAAATCACAAGAGGAGATTCAGAACTTTTTTTTCTTTTTGATAAAAAGTTTATACTACTGTTTATATTTTGGAATGAGCATCTTTGTTTGAGAATATGTCAGGCTTCTTAATTTTTCCATCAGAATGTCAACTCTGCTGACTTTTTAACTGCTATTTAAACATATAGATCTTTCTTCTATCAACCACCTAAAATACTGGCACTTCTAACAGCTGTCAAAAGATTAAACCTTGAATTGACTGTACTATGAGTATGCCAAGACATCTTCTGTAAATGCTATGGTAAATTAGATTACATACATAGAGCTTGTCTTAACTCTTCCCTTCCCCATCCATATACATATAACTCATTACTGAGTAACTAATTTTGTGCCTTTGAGTACTGTTGAAGTTTACCAAAATACATGGCAGTTTGGAAAAATAAAGAATGACTTTGAATAACAGCAGTAATATTGAGCTAAATGTTACTTCAAGTCTTCAGAATAAGGAGATATGCCACACAATTCTCTTTGGAATTTGTACCAGGAAAAATTTTCTCAAGATAAACTTGTTAGCTTTCTTTCTTTTACAAGGAAAAGTATATAATCTATCAGTTTCCTTTTTTGTTGTCACTGCCTAGATTCTTAGAGCTAAATTGAATGCTCTGTTGAATTAATCATCTAATTTTCAGTGCTTGAGATAGTTATTGTCTTGAAAATTTGTTTCTAATCGTACCTTAGCAAAGCCCAATTTACCTCCTCTTTTATAATAACATTAATCTATATCATTTGGGATGTAATTTATGCTTTCTCAACTTGTTATGTCTGACTTAGGTGTACTACCTAGTGCTCCACTGTTTCTCATCATTGAGCAGACAGTAATATTTGTTGAATTAACAGTACTTTGCACTGTCCTTTATATTTTTTTTAAATTTTCAATTACAGTTGACATTTGATATCATTACATATTAGTTTCAGGTGTACAGCATAGTGGTTAGATACTATATATAATTTACAAAGTGATTCCCCCCTCTCCTATTAGTCTAGTACCCACCTGGCACTATGCATAGCTATTACAGTATTATTGACTATATTCCATATGCTGTAATTTATATCCCCTTGACTATTTTTTAAACCAACAATTTGTACTTCTTAATTCCTTCACCTTTTTCACCCATCTCCCCCAAACCCCTTCCTTTTCAGCAACCATCAGTTTGTTCTCTGTATCTATGAGTCTGTTTCTGTTTTGTTTGTTCATTTATTTTGTTCTTTAGATTCCACATATAAGTGAGATCACATGATATTTGTCTTTCTCTGTTTGACTTATTTCACTTAGTAACACATTCCAGGTCCATACATGTTGTCTCAAATGGTAAGATTCATTCATTTGATGGCTGAGTAGTATATCATTGTATATGTGTACTACTTCTTTATCCAGTCATCTGTTGATGGGCACTTAGGTTGCTTCTATATCTTGGCTATTGTAAATAATGCTGCAGTAAACACAGGGGTGTGTATATCTTTTCAAATTAGTGTTTTGGATTTCTTCAGAAAAATACCCATAAGTGGAATTGCTCATAAAATAGTTCTATTTTTAATTTTCTGAGAAACCTCTATACTGTTTTCCAAGGTGGCTGTACCAAATTGCAGTCCCACCAACAGTGCATGAGGATTCCCTTTTCTCTACATCCTTGCCAGAACTTGTTTGTTGGTTTGTTGATGATGGCCGTTCTGACAGGTGTGCAGTGATCTCTCATTGTGGTTTTAACTTGCATTTCCCTGATGATTAATGACATTGAGCATCTTTTCATATGTCTCTTGGCCATCTGTATGTCATCTTTAAAGAAGTATCTATTCAGGTCCTCTGCTCATTTTTTGAATTGGATTGTTAGGTTTTTTTGATGTTGAATTGTATAAGTGCTTTATAAATATTGGATATTAACCACTTATCGGCTGTGTCATTGGTGAATATCTTCTCCCATTCAGTAGGTTGCTTTTTTGTTTTTTTGGGTTTTTTTTTTTGATGGTTTCCTTTGCTGTGCAAAAGCTTTTTAGTTTGATGTAGTCCCATTTGTTAATTTTTTTTTTGTTTCCCTTGCCTGAGGAGATATGTCAGAAAAAGAATATTGCTAAGAGCAATATAAGAGAATTTACTGCCTGTGTTTTCTTCTAGAAGTTTTATGGTTTTGGGTCTTACATTTAAGTCTTTAATCCATTTTGAGTTTATTCTTGTATATGAAATAAGAAGGTGGTCTAGTTTTATTTTTTTGCATGTTATGTCTTGTACATTTTTAATATTGAAATACTCCATTTCGAAAATAGAAAGTAAAATTTAAACCATCAGGAGTGACTAACAAGACTGTTGAGAATAATGAATAAATAAAATTAGTAATATTTCTTAGAGGCATTTGAAATTCATTTTCCCCAAAAAACTTGGTGATATTCTTTTATTCTCCACTCCAATTTTTCTCAGAGTGCATATTTATTGTTATCAGTCGAGTCACATTTTATTTTACTGGCTTTTATTTTTACCAAATTTTAACTTTCTTGGAGTTTGCATTAGAGGACTCTTGACAGAATAGTTAAGCAAAAAGGTCATGCTTGATTACAATGTGTTTATGTCATCAATTTGTCCTATTCTAGCAACCAAGGCTATTAGCCATGAATGTAAGGAGATTTCTATAGGCTAAGGAAGATCTCACCTGTGAAATTGTCTTTATTAGAACTGGCTGAGTCAGACTAACCGTCGCTCCTAGGGGCTGGGGTTTCCCTCCTGGAAGTCTTTGGCATCTAGGAGACTGAGGCTACAGTGATTAAGTAATTGTCAAAGACCAGAACAACTCCTTCTAATAGGCAGTCTAAAATCACGGTCTCCTGATTTATAATTCAGAACTCTTTCTGATACTCCTCAGATGTGTCTCATTGGTTCTCTGAAACAGCATATTGAGGAAAAAAAAAAAAAAAAGATGACCCAGCATTTCTTCATTGTTGAGATGGTCATACAGACCACTGTTTGGGATTGTGGGGTGTGGTCATTTGTCTCTCTCATGCCAATGCCACGGACAGATTGATTTGAAGTACATTTCAAAAAACGGATAGATCCAAGGGAATGCAGACAGGGGAAGGACAATCTGAGTGATAATGCACACACAAAAGGGAAATAGCTAAGAAAACTATGGTCAGTCTACTCAGTAACATCTTACGTTGTCTTTTATGCATTTATGTTTGTACATTTCTTTCATGAGCTGAACCAGATACCTTTCTGTAAACTGTGTGATGTTGGTTCAACTTCTTCAACTTTTTATTCTCATCTATTAAATGAGGATACTAAAAACGCTGTGTTCTAGGGTTGTGGAGAAGATTCCATGAGATAAATCCATGTAAAGAATTTATGAGCTCTGCCTATTGCACATAGTAAAATGATATCTATAAAAAGTATAGTATTAGTATTAGGAAAATGCTGATGTCATAATGTAATAATAACAATGAGGGCAAAAATTGCGCAGTTGATCACAATTATGTAGATATATTAATACAAAAAGCCTAGAAAGAAATAATTGCATGTATCTTTAAATCTTGAGATAGTAGAGATTATTTTCTTCTTTGTAATCTCCTATAAACACAAATTTTCTACAAAACAAATACAAAATATTCTTAGGAAGATATATAATTGACAAAAATAACTCACAACCCACTAAAACTCCTTTTTGACCTTAACAATTCTTGGATTCTTGGAAGGAACTGGTATGGTTTTATTTGTGTACAAACATTTACCTGTTAGTGTACATCTTAATTACACTAAGGAAATAGTACCCTCCTATTCTAGTCTAAATCCTTTCCAGCCTTATAGGCCAGTTCATTCACGTGTAATGAAAATTTAGCAAGTACTGAGTGATGTGATCTGTTCTGAGAAGTTTCCCCCACTCTTAGATGTTGAGATCTATAAATCTTGATTTTTGGTCCTCATTTCCTTCCCCAGAAACTGTCATTCTTTCAGCAAAGTAAAAGCTCTGAAGAATCATATATTCTTGAAGAACATGGAGGTGTATAACTATAGTAACATAACATCCCAGACTTCAAGCATATCTATAGCACCTCATCACTACTGAAATACAAAGAACCAGAAAGAATCTTCTCTGCCCATGCTGTGATTAGCTGTATTGATGAGCAATAAACAAGGAAAGGTTGTTGTCATTTATTTTTCAGCACTTACACTCATCAGTAAACATTATTACGCTTTGACATTTTCAGTTGTGCTCAGCTTACCTGTAAACATTTCCCTACCAGTGTGCCTCACTCTTACCTTATAATTATGAAACACTATATGTTTTAATCTAAATGGAGATATTATACCCATGAGAATTAATCATGACAGGCAAAGTTCTCAGTGCATAAATCAATTATAATGAGTCAGTCTTCAAGCTATACTCATTGCTTTTAAAAACTAGTATGCATAATTTTGTGAGAACCTACTCTTCTGCACACCTGCCCTACCTCTTTGATAATAGAATTTTCTGATATTTTAGTGGGTCCAAAGAAGCTCATCTCTGGACTGAATCACCAAATTTTAGATCTAGGAGCAGGCATAGACATCATCTAGTGACTGGTTCAATCTGTTAGTTCTATGGAAGAGGAAACCAAAGCTTAGAAAGATTATCCAAGAACACAAGGGCCAAGAGTAGAACCCAGTCCAATTCTGTTCTGTTATATCTTGGTACCTTTAAAAATTCATGGCAACCATTCTTTGGCCCTTATAATAATGATCGGCCAACCTAAGCTACTCTTTTTTATGTAGTTCATCCTGCTTTGGAATATTGTAGGCAATATCATGAAATCATTTTTGAAAATGAAATACTAGGGAGAAAAGGATAAAAATTGGTTAGTAAAGCATTCTAAATCAGTAGTGACTATAACTCACTGTTTTATTCAAACAAGTATCAGATCATTGTACATAGAGCAGGCAAATGGAAAACATCCTTCAAAGGCTAGAGCAGCAGGTCATAATTCTGTGATGAGCAGTATAATCCTCTCAGTTTCTCAGTCATTTTTGATTATTCCTTTCTGTCTGTGTTACTTTTTGAGGCTTAGACTAAACTGGTCATTGTTAGGAAGTGGTATCTTTGATGTTTTTAAGGGTTTCATGTTGTGACTAAAGAGAGAACTTCAAATCAGTGTCATGTTGAAACAAAAAAAAATTACTTGCAATCATGATTTAGCATTTTTCACTTTTATAAAATCATTGGTAAAATGAATCACCAAGTTAATCTGTATTTTTTAAATTCCTTTTTTCATTTCTGAACTGTCTACTTTGGTCACCAGCCAGCTACCAATTGCCGTATGAGGTCTCTGGATGCCATTTCTGTCCTTAGGGAGCTCACAGAGTGTAGGAGGAAGAAATATACACAAGCAAATCATGATGGTTTCATGTGACAGATAACACAACATAAGCCCCAAAAGGCACAATAGGGTAGAGGATTAATAGAAGGAAGGATAAATGAGCTGAAACTTGAAAGATGACTCCAAGTTTGACAGGCAGATTTGGGGGAAACTGCACAATATCAATGCAAGATAATATACTGGAAGGAGTAAACATCATTTTAAAAGTATTAGAGGAGTAAGAAAGTGTGATATTTGTTAGTAAATAAAAATGGTTTAGTATTAGTAAAACAAGATATGTCATAATAAGTGATACACAACAAGACTGGACAGATAGGAAGAGGTATCATAAAAGGTCTTTAATACTAAACAAGGTTAAAATTTATACTGAAGCAATGAGAAAACATTCAAGAATTATGATTAGGCAATGGCATAATCAATCTAAATGTTAGAAAATCCACTGTCACCCCAGTCTGAAGAAAGGCTGGAGGGCAAGGAACCCCAAACCAGGAAGAAATGCAAAGAGGCAATACACTACCAATCCCAAGCAAGAAGCATTAGAGCTTAATCTTCTAAGGCAGGGGTACCCAACCCCCAGGGTATCAGTCCATGGCCTGTTAGGAACTAGCTACGTGGCAAGAGGTGAGCAGCAGGCAAGAAAGTGAAGCTTCATCTGTATTTGCAGCCTCTCCCCAGCACTAGCATCACCACCTCAGCTTCACCTTAGATCATCAGACGTTAGAGTTTCATAGGAGCCTTGGTCCCTGGTGCCAAAAGATTGGAGACCGCTGTTCTAAGGAAGCCACAGTGATATAATATCAGTGAGGAAAAAATAGGGAGGATAAATCCAAGAGAAATTTTATAAATAGAATCAATATGATTTAGAGATTGGGCAGGAAGCCAGGAGGAAAAAGGAGATATCAAGGATGGTTGCCACATTCTGGATCTGGCAATGGGCTGAATGATAATGTCATTTGTGACAATAGGAAATGTGAGAAAGGCTTGCTTATGGTAAGAATGGGCACAGTAGCTTTGGACATTTTGAGTGGGAAGCTTTTGTGGGATAGCCATGTAAAGATATCCAGTAGGCAGCTGGATAAATGGGGTGGGGGGGTTATGCCTTGTATAGAGACATTGATTTAAAAGTCAATTGTGTAGAGGTGGCTAAAGCTATGAAAAGTATAAGTTATCTCAAGGAAATGTATGCCAAAAGGAAAAGAAGGTTGAGGAAGAACCCAGTGAACACTAGTGATTTGGGTTGAAGAAGAGGAAGAGCATCTTCAAGAGACATTGGGAAAAATTATCCAGAGTGACATCACCAAAATGGCGGCCTCCAGCACCCCCACAAAGATCAGTAATTCGTCATCTATCCATGGACAAATGCAGCTCTGGGAGAGCTCTGGGGTCCACTTAAGAAACTTCAGCAACACAGTGGAACAAAAATCCTGAGAGGTCTGCATCATCTTTTCCCAAGCCAGCATTACTCAGTGCCAAGAGGGAATTCTCCAGCTGGAAAGAGTTCCTCTCAATGGGAAAGAAAGATCAGTTAAATGACCAGCTTTCAGAGAAGGTGGCCAAATGGGAACTTAAACTGCAAGACATTTCTTTTTAATATCACTTTTAAATATGACAGCTTGAAAATATTTGAATTGCTTGTATGAAAAGAGTTCATGAACATGGATAATTTGGAGACTCAGAAAAGAAAGGGTGAATTGATAAAATTCCAGAAGTGTCTTAAAAGGAAAATCCATGGAACAGGCATTTGTGTGCAATATAGCTCACTTATTAAAAACTAAGAGGCACGTTGCTGTTGTATTTGGCCTATGATTATGTTTTTAAATTATGATTAAAAAGAAAAACCTATTTGGAGTGATTGAATTGCTTTGGAGGCTATTTCATGAAAATACCATTAAAAAAACTTCAGCTATTTATTGCAACTTTCATATGCCGCTGTTTCTTGATCAAAGGAAGATAAATAGATACAATGCTAGCCTTTGGTCCAGAAAAATTTCCTGTTTTCAATTCTACAAGTGATCATATAATGTTTGAAACAAGATTTCTTAAAATCTTTATTTATTATAACTATATATTCAGCAGAAAACATATTTAGAAAGAACTAAATTAAAAACTGGCACTGCATTCTTAACAAAGAAAATAGAACAGGCCTACAAAAATATTACAACAAACTCGTTTTCATCAAGTGTGTTTTACCATCAAAAGAACAACTTGACTTGTTATCACTAAGCCACACTGGTTTAATCCAAAATGCCAGTTTGATATTATGAAAAGGGTAACATCAGACTCTCCTGAAAATGTGAAGATTTTTCTTCTTAAAAATTACTGTGGGATAAAGAAATTACGGTTCATGTATACGATGGAATATTACTCAGTCATTAAAAAAATGAAATCCTACCATTTGCAATGATATGGATGGACCTAGAGGTTATTATGCTGAGTGAAATGTCAGACAGAGAAAGATAAATACCATATGATTTCACCTATCTGCGGAATCTACGGAACAAAAAAGAGCAAACTAATCAAAAACAGATTCATAAATGTAGTGGACAATTTGGTGACAGCTGGGATGGGGGGATTAGGGGACTGGGAGAATAGAGTGAAGGGTTAAAGAAGTATAAGTTAGTAATTGATAGATGGTTACGGGGATGAGGAGCATGGCATAGGAAATGCAGTTAGCATTAATATGATGGCTAGGTGGAGGGCCAGGGGAGGGAGGGAACAATTGGGGGGATCATTTTATGAACTATATAGATGTCTAACCGATATACCGTATACTTGAAACTAATTTAAATAAATAAATGTGTGTGTGTGTGTGTGTGTGTGTGTGTGTGTGTGTGTAAATACATACCTATATATAAAATTACCATGGGATGAAAAACATGGCCAGATGTTCCAGTTCGTGACAGGACCACCATGGGCCAGAACTCGCAGAGACACCGTTCACATGAAAAGCGTTAGAGATGCACAACATGGTAGCCCTGCCAGTGTGAGGTCCAGGGCCAAAAGATGCAGGCTTCACCAAAACAGGGAACAACAATCTGATTCAGGAACCAGAATCTGAGCCTCGAGTAAAACCAGACAGGCAGACTTTGCAGGACTTTCCTTTTGGTTCAGCAAGAGCTGCAATGAACATTAGAAACAAAGTGAATTTCATTCATACTGTATATTCCTTAGAGCTGGATTTTTAGAGGATTTTCTGGTAGATGAAAGTGCCTTTTCTAAGAAAATTTAAAATAAAACAATTTGTCCCCTTGTTTGCACAAAGGACTTTATCTTTCTGGGGACTTTGCTTCTCTATCCAATTTTCACTAGTTAGTCATGGGGGGCTCAAGGGCATCATTATATTAGGACATCCTTCTATTCTAGAACCAGTAACTGCAATAAGTACGGGTACAAGAACATAAAGGGACTAAAGCAAGGTTTTTACATTCCTTCAATTAATTAATTTATTTATTTATTCAACTCATGCTTTTGAGCACCTGTTATGTGGCAAGTATATGCTGCGTTCTGGCCATGGGCCAGGGAAAGAGGAATTAAGTACATTCTGAGTAAAAAAGCATTATGTGTAGCTAGAAATGTAGTCACATAACTGAATGAAGCATCAATGTTGTTTTCTGAAAGTTGCATTTTTAAAGCCATAATTCTTCCAAATGTGTTGAAAATTGTCCTCAGAAACTATTTTAACTTTATACAGACACAGCACTTTTATAACAAGAAAATGCTCATATTTTCAACTCGTTCTTAAGTGGTGAAAACATGGCAGATGCTAAGTTTAAGAGAATGATTTGAACTGAATTTTAATCAAAATTACTCAAAAGGGATGGTGGACAGTTTTCTCATGACTGTCTGAGTCCATCAAAAGTTCTGTCCCCTCTAAAAAAAAGACAATGCCATACTTAAATCACGATAGCAAGAATATAGAAGCCAATCACTTATTGATTAGTTATAAGGTATTATTGAATATTATATGAAAAGATAATTTTCAGTTTACTGTTGCCAGTTACAGATATGTCAACATATAAAGATATTAAAGTCAAGTAACTAACACCAATATAAAATCTTATGCTGAGAACAGCATAACATATTAATATATGAATGTTTCTATAAAAATGCCTACTGACTATATTAAATATCTATTTTCCCTTTTTTTATATAGCAAATGCATCTTAAATAGTTATAGTCTGACAACACAACTGATAATTTATATTAAACTCAGACTTTAACATTATTTTTGAGTAAATGAATTAGGAAAGCATCAAACTTTTCTTCTCACATGCCAAATGTCAACATAATTTTCTTCAAGTACAATCATTTTTAACTGGAAATGTTTGTTCCTAAAAAGAAGGCTATAGAGAATGCTGCCATATTAAAACTGAAATTTAATAGAACATTAGAAACAATTGTTAAATGCTTTTTATAAACTGTGCTGTCTTAAATACTTTGAGAGATAAAAAAATGAATTAGACAGGACTGCGACTCATCCAGACCTTACAGTATACAGTAGGAAACAGCTGTGATACATGCTTTAATAGCTGAATAAACAATATCAGGCTGAAAGTATGGCAGGGAGAGGAGAGGTTAATTCCACTTGGGTTAAACCTTTTAAATGATACATGCCAAGTGGAGCATTAGGTGCAACAGGGAACTATAGCACAAATGTATGACATGGCCCTTTCCTTTGGGGAACTTACCATCTTCTTAAGATAAGACTTTTTATACATAGAATAGAGGACTCTATAGAGAAAATATGAAATGTACAATTGCAGACAAACAACAAAAGTTCTCTGAGCAGAAAGTCTCTAAGAGTTCACGAGAGGGAGAAATTGGTATCGACTGGAGAGATACCAATGATAAATGATACCTTGGAGAAGATGTACCGTGAGATGGTCTGGGAAGTGCTGCAGGTACTTGCAGAAGCAGAAAAGGGGAAAACCTAAAATAATGAAAACAACGCAGACCAGACTGACCACAGCCTGTTCCATGACCTTCAGAAGCCAACCTGACTCATGCAGAAGGCCTTCTTTGGGGAGCACTGGAAGAATATTGTATAAGAAAAGGTAGGGTGGGGGCACACGGTGAATGCCAAGATGAGGAATCCAGACTTAATCTGATAGGAACAGGAAATTTCTGTCGTTTGTCCAGCCGCCTAGTGGCATGTGGAATGAACTAGGAAGACACACTAGAAAGATTAGTCTGGCAGTTATTGCTTTTCTGAAGAATTGTTTTACATAAAGTTCATCTAAACAGTTTAGAATCTATAAAGCATTAGACAGATCTACAGTGTTATTATGACCTTAGACGCATGCAGAGAATTATTGAGTGTGTATACAACCCTAACACTTGCAGAAAATGTTCTGTAGAATCTTGTAACTAAGATGTAGAAGAAATCATTTAGTTGGCGTGCTCTACCATAAAGGACTAAATGAAAAACAGATACAATGGATTAGCATTTGTTAAAACAATGTGAGAGAGATAGAAGTGGAAATGTTTCGTGAAAAGATTTATGTCGAAAGGGACCTATCTCAGGTATTTTAGAAATCTTCAGAAGATGTCTGAAGATTAGTTGAAAAAAAAGAACTTCCTTTTGCAAAATTTTTAAAAGAGAGAAATACGTTTGTGAATTACAAACTAGTTGTCTCAACTTAGTATCTGAGAAGAGACAGATTCAACAGGTTGCCAGCAACCAGCAGAGCATTTACTGTAGGTGGTAATAAACAAGACCTTATGAAGAGAAAATCAGGGCAGATCAATTCAATTTCCGCCCAAGACATAGAAATAGATCTTTGTGATAAGGAAGTTATAATGTGGTTACATTTTCATAAAACTTGGGTGTCTGTTCTACTTGGCATCCTTTTTCATAAGAAACACAGATATAGTCTGTGGGTCTTGCATGTGGGTATAGCTGATGAAGGTTTATATTAAGATGTTACTTTTTTTTAAGGATGTCTCACCATTTAATATGGAAACATTTTTCTGTAGCTGAAAAACTCAGTGATCAAAAGTTTGTGCTAATGGTTGTCTAAGAAACGGAATTGCCCTTCAGGTGGACTCACTTTGTCTAGAGTCACACACTGCTAACTGGGCTCACTCTTTCCTACTGAATCACAGTGTATTTTTTTTGTCACTAGAGGAACCAGACAAGAACAAGTGAACAAAATAAATCTGCCATCATTACTAGAAAAAAAAAATTCCCTTAAATCCTGCTTAGGCAAAAGTCTATAAGCACAAATGAGTCTGACAGTCAAAAAACCTATCACCTCATTCAAAATACCAACCACAGCAAAAAAAGCTGATGGTTTAACTGACATGAACTTTTTTTTTTCACTTGATTAGCCAGAACGAATAAACTAATTCACCCTTGAGACCAAGAATGTTTGTGTGCGAACATCTAACAGTCAAGGAACCAACAATCATACCAAGTGGTGCCTGTACAAATTGTGTTTACTTTCTCTTATCCCACTGCTGAAGTCTCCACTGTTCTCTTCAGCCCCAGAATGCTGATTCTTCCCAGCTTCCCACTGCTTCTTCTGAATCCACTCCTTCCAGATCCCCATTGGTTTCCATAGCATCTTTATCCCCTGTTGCCTGCTCCTAGCTAGTGCGCACATACCTATTCAGGCCATTAAGTTTAGGTCTACTGATACCAATATGCCTTAGAGATAATAGAGGGACATGGCACCTGAAAAGACCTCTTAAATCTCTGCAAATGAAATGACTCTCAGGCTTTGCATAGTCATCTGTATAATGCTGTCTGCCATAGTCTCTGCCCTTTGCATCACTGGAACATGATAGCCCACCTCAACTTCCTGTGTCTGGGAAGGAAGGAAGCAGTACTTGATCTTTACCAGTGCAGCTGTGCTTATTGAGAATTCCACCCACAGCCCGGCCTTTATTTTGGATGTCTGCTCAGCCTGGGCAAAATATGAAAGATTTTCCTTAAAATTCTTCATTCTGTGTCTTCATTATTAATGATTTTCCAATACTGCTAGCATTTCTTCTAACAGTAGTTACTTTTAGGAATTTCTGGTACATCTTCTATCTGGCCATATCCTATTTCTAAAAGTATAAATTTTAATCTTTAAGAATAATCAAGTTTTCGACAGTAGCTATTAAACATTCAGGTGTTTCTTTAGGTCATTTCTCTAGCTTTAAAAAAGGGCATATGACATTCTTATGCATTCCTTCTCTGATAGCCATTATCTTTAAATCATCTTATCATTAATAAAACAGTAGGTTAAAAGATATAAAATGGCTCTGTGCTAAATGAATTCTACTGAAATATTTTTAAGTGTTTTGGTAAGGGATTCACATATCCGTGTGACACAGTGATTTCTTTTAATCCTCTTTTACCATAAGGATCTTTAGACATTACATTCAATTTTATAAAGAAAGCTAGCCATCAGGTTAGTGATCCATTTCCCTTGGCCTCTACTATACAGTGTTCAAATTGTATTATGTTCTTCAAGATTTTTTTTTCATTGATCCAGATAAATCTTGCTTGATGCCTTTTCAAAGAACTGCTTATCAGAGAAATTCCAGTAACCTTCTGGCATTTCAAAATTGCATATTCCCTGGATAACAGTATTATTTGTTGTAATTATAAAGCTTCAAAGTTCCTAAAGATACAGCTAATACAGAAAAACAGCTGTGTGAAGTATTATTGGCTTCTTTGATTTCTTTCAAGCTCTGTACTTTTCCTTTTTTCGTATTTGAACTTGTCACACTTGACATGCTTATATTTTCAACTTGTTGAGATACTTTATACCTTACTGTATTTATAAGCCATCAATTATTTAAAATGTATAATATTCACAATATAATGTTTCTTCATTTCAATGTTATTAACTTTGTTTACTCCTTTTTAGTAACATCAATAGTTTCATATGGTTTATTACAAATCAAATGTTCTATTAAATTGTGAAATAACATATATAAAGTATTGTAACAATAAAACAATTCTCCCCTATGTTTACACAAGCTCTTTTATTTTATCAATTAATAAAAAAATCAGTTTTCATTACAGTTCAATTTCAGTTTCAACTAAAGCACAAAAACCTTACTACATTATTTATATTTAAAAACAACTGAGATTTTTCCCTGGTGCTTGAACAATTTTCTTATTGTATTGCCTCAGAAGCTCCTTCAATTAAAGCAATACTTACCAAAGTGTAATATTTATCTGACTTGAAGGAATTTCCATAAGTACCAGAACTAAGAGTCAGTAAGTAGGTTGGAGACTTGGGAGTTCAGAATGGATTTGATTTTTATCCACTTATCTTATCATTATTTTATCTTATTGCCATTATTGTTCTGATTCCTGATAATTGTGATACTTTCACTACTAATTCAAAGGGTCTCTAGTGTTAGTCCTAGAAATTCAGTTAATAAGCTACTTGTCTTCCTGGGCTAGGATTTCTTCAGAAAAGTGCTAAATCTAAGTCTTAGTGAAATCATTCCAGGGAAATCTAAGGGCATGATACACCTGGGCTTCTGAGATGAGTGCCAGTGAAAACCTACAGCTTCCTCAATCCTCCATGCTACTTCTACCTGTTACCTTTGGTCAGCCACAATCCAACAAATAAACCCCTCCAAGTCCTTCTCCTCTCCTGACTCCTATCACCAGACACAACATCCTGTGCCACTTCCCTCCTAATTCTTCCCATTTTGGACTAACTACTGTTCCCCACAACCTTCCATACTGTCACTCTCTTCACTAAGCATCTCTCCATCTCCAGCCTTGATGGAAGCCTTCTGGGCCTCTGATTACATGGCTTCCCAGGGAAAGCTGCTGCTTCTACCTCATCCTCTCGGCCACATGATTAGATAATGTGGTTGGCATTGCCCTCCCCCACCAAAGTGGTTTGCGGATCTTTCTATACAACCCTTGGATAAAGACCTCATCTTGGGGCTTGTGAAGTCTACCTCTGTTGATCATTGTGAATCTAGAAGCCAATACATGGTAATCTTAACACTCTCAGCAACTGCTATCTGCTTAAGTGATAATCGCATCTGAGGTGGGTAATCCATGAAAACCATAGCCTCTTAGAATCTTGGCCTCCTGTCCAGCCATCTTCTCTGCCTTACTTCAGGCACCCCACTGCTTCAGTTGCCAGTCATGCACAATATGATTACTCTGCAGTAATCATATGTTACTGAGTTGCTGTGAGGGTTAGTTAAAGATAAAATGAAATGCTCACAAGTGACTGAAAGAATTTAAGAGGAGAGAGTAGTAGCAAAGATGCTAGTGAAAATTCAGTTTCATTGGCAACAGAGATATTCTTGGGAGCCCGAATTGAAGCAGCAACATAGAAAGTGGAGAACATCAGTTTCCAGAGACATGAGTGAAATGAGAATTTGGTATTGATAAGAATTGGTAGAATTTAGTAACTTCTTATAGTTAGAGAAGCAAGGAGTAAAGGCTGATTCCAGAGTGTCTAGCTTGGGAGACTAATTAGCTTGTAGCCCTATTAATGGAGCTGGAGAGTGGAACAGTTAGATAATAAATTTTAGGGGTTTCTAGTCAATCCATGCAGAAAGAAGGTATATATATATATGTGTGTGTGTTTGGAGTTCAGAAGAAGGGTCAAAATAGAAGATGAAGCTTATGAAATCATCAGCACATAATGTAATTGAAAATGAAACTACCCAAGGAGACTATATGGAATTATAAAAAGCATACGTTTCTAAAGAATCTTAAGATTGTAGGAGTGGCTAGGAGACAGAGTCAATTACAGGGCTAGAGAAGGAAGGAATGGCTACAGATTAAAGTTATGAAAACAATAGTAATAGCTAATACATATTGAGCGCTCATTATTGCCAAGCAATTTTGCTAAATGTTTTACTGTGGCAGTTTAGAGCACAGACAGTACTTAGGTTCAAATCACAACTCTGTCAGTTACTAGCTGTGGCCATTGACACATTTCATAACTCTCTGTGCCTCTTATAGTTTGATAATAATAAGAGTACCAACTTTATTGGATTACTGTACCACACATAGCAGTTCCTGACTCCCAGAAAGCTCTGTATAAGGGTTAACAGTTATTTTTATTATTTTAATTTATTTAATCTTTACAATAACTCGATGTGGAGGTATGATTACACCCATTTTTTCAATCGAGGAGACTGAGATACAAAAGATAACGTTACTTACTGCAAGTTAGTATCAGAGCTGGTTTTTGAAAAGCGTTTGTCTGACTGGGAGCCCATCTATTTAACTGGCAAGAAAAGATGTTACAGAAAACAAACAAACAAACAAAAAAGGAAATAATTTTAGCAGAGAGTGATTAGTTGTATTAAATGCAACAAAGCTGTCATGAAAATAATCTGTAGGCCCACTTCTTCTGATTTATCAGGTTGAAAAACAGTAACAAAGATTTCGGTGAGAATAACATGATTTCAAAATTGGACACTTTCATGCAGCTTTCACTACCTGGGAGATGAGCTAATAGGAGCCAATTTATGCTCCTAATTTTTGAGCTATGTACAAAGATTCCCATGTACAAACTTGGTCATCACCCAAGAGTGACTGTGCCTGGAAGAGTTCGAGGCATGATTTCCTATTACGTCAACGCAGTGGGACAGCTGGGTTATCCTCATGTTGAGTCATCGCATTGTGTTGTCTTTAATCACATTTACATGGCTCTATTCATTCTGCAGGTTGAAGAATTGCAGTCTTTAGCTTACTACTTTGCACCAGCCTAATGAACTTTATATAATCAACATCATCTTGTGTGTCTCGTAATATTTTCAATCTAATATGCTTTTAATTAAGGAAAGTAGAATTATATAAACTTCACGCTAGGGATTTATAAATCCTTTGGTTTCAGAAGCAGAATACTTGACATTACGCTTTTTCTTTCTACTTGTGTGATGGCACCAATATAAATGACTTGTACATTTGGGGCATTTTGTTTCAACTTTCCTTTATGAGTCCAAAAAGCTACATTCCCTTTGTTAATGCTCATTTAAGGGGAGGATCATTTAGAAAGCAAGCCAAGTGGTTCCTATTGCATTTCGGCTCTTTCTCATGTGTTAGCTGCACACTCTGAGTCTTGCTTAGTCGTGGATTCCTACATAACTCTGGGCGTGGTGCCTTACTGAACAGTTCCCTAGTGTTATTTTGGAAAAGTCCTCTGCAGAAAATGCCAGAACTCAGCTTGAACTCTTGTCCCCTGTCAGGGAGAATCTTTCTATCAGCGGGATTTCTCATCTGTTTCAAAAATCATTCAGCACTTTACTAGTAAATTTTGTTCCTGTGGAATATGCCAACTGTAGCTTACCCTAATTGTTCATCCTAAGAGCTTCTGAAGCAAAGTGTTTGGTCAGGGAATTTCAGCCTTTACCGCAATTTTTTTTTTATTTAGCAATCTGCATTTTAATTCATGAAAGGTTTTCTGTTATTTTTCAACTCATCATTTAAAGCACATGAATGCTTACTTTCATTTTAATCAATGAAATGAGATTTTATTTTTCCTTTAGGACAGTCCCACCTGCAATTAATAACAATAATTAAAAGTCAGTGTATCTCCTGTGATGTTATATACCAGATACTTATTAATTTTTATTCCTATAGTGCTTCTGTTACCCCCATTTGTAACTGACAAAACTGAGACATAAAAAGGAAAGGAAATTTTTGTAAGTTAGTAATAAGTAAAACTAATATTGAAATTCAGATAGTCTTACTCCAGACCCTGAACGCTTAAGTGCTGTGCCATATTTGATGAATGAGGAAGATTCAGAATTTGAAATCAACTTATGATAAAGCAATGGTAACTATTTTGATATCTGCATTAAGACAATTCTTTACAACCATTTTGAGTTCCCAGAATCCACTGCAAGTTAATTATTTGTTGTTCAGAATACAATATAATGTGTGTTCCTATCACAAAATCCTGTTTGAACTCTACATAGTTGAAATGCAATGTATTTATAGTAGCCAATGTGGAGGCTATGATGTAATGTCAGAAATCAAGGAAAACATAAAACAGTAAGAAACTTTTTTAAAAATCTTGAATAGTATTGCTTGGATAAATGTTAAATTTAATTATAAAATAAAGAAATATATAAAGCACTAGTATAGAAAGGAGGGACTGAATCAGGCACATTATAAGGCATGATAACATCTAATGAAGTGGAAAAGTTGCAGGCTGAGAACAAAAGAAGGCAGATGGGATGGGAGAAGGAGAGCAGGTATGCAGAAAAAAATTTGAATTACACACATTATTAACAATCATATACTCAAAGGGCTCCTATAATTGCTAAATGTAATATGTTTTGTGGAGAAACACACCAAATTTCTACATCCTTATCTGACCACTCAATATATTGATAAAAGAGTTGCAGAAGCTCCAAAGACACTGACACCTGAAGGATTAGTGTTGTGTGCAGTTTCCTAAGATTTCAACTTAGGAGAAAGGAGAACAAATGGAAAAACAGAGCCTGCCTTTCTTTAAAATTCAACTAAATGTTTGGGCATCATTAAACTTGATTTCTATGGGCTTAAGTAGGAGTGATATCAATTCAGTTCATAATTGAGATAACTTATGCAAAATCCATAGTAGATTGTGCAGCACGTAGTACGTATCCAGTAGGTGGTAGTTAACAGTACTACTGGGGAAACCTGAGGTGCTTATCTAACCCCCAACCAAAGAAAAGAAGAAGAGAAAGGTAGTGCCTATCTGTTTAATGTATTTTTAGCCACTTTTTGGATTTGAGGTTGAGATACGGACAACATAACCTCCTGAGATTTTATCTTTCATTCTTCCTGGTTCGAATTCATCATCCTTTCTCTAAAGTATTTACTTTCTTTGAGCAATTCATTTCTGTACATTAGCAATTCTTAAACTTTTGCATCTCAGGGCCTCTTTATACTCTTACAAATTAGTGAAAACACCAAAGGACTTTTATTTGTGTAGGTAACATTTACTAATATTGTCTAAATTAGAAGTTAAAACTAAGAAATTTTAAATGTTTTATTTATGAATTCAATCCAAAACAACAAAACATTTACATGTTAATGTAAACAATATCTTTTTACTAAAAGAACTAATTTATAAACAAAAATTAGTAGGAAACGTGGCATGGTTTTACATTTTTGCAAATCTAATGTCTGTTTTGATAAGACAGTTGAATACTTATATCTGTGTCTGCTTCTATGTTTTGTTGTTTTGGTTGAAGTATGTGAAGAAAATCAAGACTCACACAGATAATATAGTTGGAAAGAGCAGGAGCGTTTTCATAGCCTTTTCAGATAATTTGTGGCTCTTTTTAGATATGATACCTAAACTCAACAAGTAATTGTTTCTTAAAGGTGAGATGCAGTATGGAATTTGAAACCATATCAATGAATTTTGCATAATCTATCAAAATCCATTATCTGCTTCATACTTTGTAATTTTTTACCTTTGATTTTACAACATCATGCATCATGGAAAATATTGGTTTACTGAGTTATGCAGAGTTTCCAAATATTAACACATTTTCACTTTAAAATATTTTTTAAATACTTTTGTTAATACCACCATCATTCTCATTAGAATTTTTTTAATTATTGGGAAGCTGTCCTGCTCATGGTGGCAGATGCCAGCTTTCCAAAATTCTGATTTTTGCTTGAAAACTCCAATTTTATCATTGGCAACAAATACCGTCATTTGTTTTACTTGAAGTGACAGCTCACTTCGTTCATTTTTGAAAAAATATTTGTGAAATACCCAAAACTTAATAACCATAGTTTGCCTGTCAGTCTTTCTTTCACTTAAAATGGTGCCGCATGAAATAACAGCTAATCCAGCTCAGAGTTGTTCAAGTGTTTCACACACACACACACACACACACACACACACACACTCACACACTCACACACTTTGGTGTGCAGCAGAGGTACTTTTTGCGTATTTCCCATTTGATCACACAAAATTTTAAAAATATATATATTTGAGAATTGAGATTCAATAAAATCAAAATTTAACAATTTTTATTGTTGCACCAAGGACATTCTTAAGTGAAGCAAATGCATTTTGTAAAACTGCAGTGAAAAACTGCTAGTACAGTCTAATAAAACTCCCTCCATTCTTAATAAGATGCTGAAAGTATTACCCACCATTGCTCTTCCACTGTCAGTGCAAATGATAACATAATGAGTAAAGCATGAACAATGTTGGTATTATTATGAAAATAGTATTGACCTTGTGGATACCCTCCCAGGGGCCCATGAACCACAGTTTGAAAAACACTACTGTACAGAATGCCTCTTTCTAAGGTTATCTTGTTCTGTTTTATTTTAAAGCATATTTTTCCTACCCACAGCTTTTAAGTCATTAAATTACAGAATCCAAAGTCATGACTATGTTATAAGGACAGGCACTTGTCAGCTAAAATGGAGATTATTTGTGTTGATTCAAATGAGTTATCTGTTTGATGATGTTTTTTAAATGCTGTAGGAGAAATTGAGGTTCATGAATTCTTAATAGGAAACTTTGTCATTGATCCCAACTCCCAGGTCATTTCTTCTTAAATTAGCCAGAAAAGAGGATGAAATACTTGGTACCTACCAGCTATTGGTAGCCCCCAGGAAGACTAGAGCATCTAGGTAAATAAATGCCATACTTACTTACACAATGCCCTGCTTACTTACTTGCTGATTTTCCCTCCTAAATTATTCCAAGAGAAAGTAAATGGATGGAATTCTGTCATAACATTGTATCAAGAGCAAAGAAACTAGTCCTTATCTTCAGCCCCAAGCATAATTTGACTCACAGCCAGTCATCGTCGCCATCAATGGCACATTCTTCTACTTACTTTTAGCAACCAGGGTTTAATTCAGTGCAGTTCATTGCCTCCCTTCAGCAGCTCTTATCAGATCCTTCAAATTATAAAGCTACTATTGTTGCTTTAAGAAATGGGGCCATGCAGGAGGAAACTATAGGAAAAAATAATATATTTCCACCCCAGAACTGGAAAGAAAAAAAGTACCCAAAAGGAAGATATATACAAAGAGACGAACTTTTGATATGTATAACTATGGTAAATTAGTTAATTAAAATGCCATTTCATTTGGCTCTCAGATACTATTAGGCAAAAAGAATTGAGTAGATCTGAGTCTCTACCTCATAGAGCCCTCAGTCTGGCCGCTGGTGGTGATTCTGCTGAACGTTACAGCAGGGGCTGGACCTCTTGTTGTTTACAGAGTTCTCTCTCAGATGAGACTCCTGTTATCTAAGCTCACAGAGATGAACTTACAAAACCACAAAGTAGTTTATTAAATTTTATACTAATGGATGTAAATGCTACAAGTCTACTCTCATCGGCTAAATGTCCATTCTTTAACCTGTGGGCAGGAGTAGGAAGGGAAATAAAATGAAAGTTGTTTAATAAGATTAAATCAGTTTAAGGGAAATTAACTGAGGTCATTAAAATATTTGAGAGCGTTGAGCTAAGCATATATTTCAACAGCAAAGATAAATTTGCCATCAGAATCTTTTCCATGTAGATTGATTATTGTCATTTTTGACTGTGCGGCTCCTCTTGCTGTAAGGGAAAGAGCAGGGATTACCCATTGTCAGACAGGTCCCAGGCATCTCAATGCCATTTCGTACTGCTATCTGTCCTTTGATTAATCACTTAGCCTTCTTTAGCTGAGGATTATCCCTGGGAATTAAATGGTATAATGGATACAGAACATGAGAAAATGCCTGGCATGTGATAGGAAAGCAGTAAATATTAATTCCCTGACTCTAAGGTTTCCATGCTTTCATTGCAGACTCTCCCCACAGTTCTCATTAACTTTATTTTTTTAGATCTACTAATATCCGAAATTATAGTTCAGTCTTGTAAATAACAGCTAATATTTACTGAGGGCTCACTATGTACTTACTAGTCATTGCATTTACTAAACCATTTTAATACATTATTTCATTTACTCCTCATAGCAACCCTGTGACAAGTGCTATAATTATTCCTATGTTATATAAGAGGAAACTGAGACTTGATATTCAGCTAATTTACCTGCCTGGAAAATGGTGAAGATTTGAATCTAGGCAGTCAAACTCCAGAACTCACGTTCTTAGGTGGTACTCTATGCCGACACTTGGGTGTGCCTTGCCTCAGCACCATTCTCTATTTTCAAGGGGACCTCATATAACCCAGCTCGGTTCATTATGTGTCGCTTTATAGGCTCAGAGGACATCTTAGTTTCTCCATTTCTATGCTCTTGGTGGGGGCACCTCACCATCACATTAGTTCATAAGCATTTATGTTTACTTTATTTGTAAGTGCGCAGAAATGTGGTACTCATTCCCAGAATGAAAACAAAAAGTTTATTTCCATAGGTGGAAGAATATTTTCTGACATTTATTCATATTTTTAATAAGCAATTATTAATCACCTCCCAGTTTCCAGACATTGTTCTAGGAACTGGAGATACAGCCTGGACCAGAAATTCTCAACTTGAGCTCACTGATATTTTGACAAATACTTCTTTGTTGTGGGGGCTGTCCTGTGCGTTGTAGGATGTTTAGCAGCATCTCTGTCATCTACCCACAAGAGGCCAGTAGCATCCCCCTCTCCAGTTGTGACAACTAGAAATGTCTCAGACATTTGCCGAACGTTTCCTGGAGTGAAACAGCAAAGCCAACCTGGTTGAGACCCACTATTCTCATCCCTCCTCTCAAGGAGCTTACATCTGATTGGGCTGGAAAAAAAAAGAAGAAAAAAAGCGATAAATAATATAATTTCAGATAATATCAAAATAAAGTGATAAGCATGATGGAAGAGGATCCTGTTTAAATGAGGTAGTCAGAGACCTCACTCACCTTTCAAGCTTTTTCACATCCCAAAACACTTCTAAAACAATACTCCCTTTGATTGGTAAATGGCATAGTAATGTAAAAACTCATTCCAGCAAAAACCTTTATGGGCCTGCTTGGATTAAAATGATTGATGCTCAAGCTATAAACCTGTCTCTCCTTGATCTACTCCAGCTCTCAGGAAAGAACTACAGGTTAAATTGAAGTCAGAGTGGGTGGAGGTGTTCGAGATCTAATTCTTCTCCTGCTTCCATGTCGTCACAGCATTCCTCTTGCTTGAGGATGAAGAGGAGACTGCAGGGTCCACTGATGGCTTGCGGATATCAGCAGGGTATTTTCGAGAGCACCGACTTTGCTCCTCCAACTTTCTAAACCATGCTAGTTCTTTCGAGGCCAAACAACTACAAATAGAGGATCTGTTAAATTTCTGTCCGTTTTTTATTTGGACACTTTTCCCTGAGCTTCACTGAGATGGGATTCCTAATAGTTCTGAGGTTGTTTTCTGCACATCCCAGGTGAATACTTGAAAATATGCTATCCTTTAGGATATAAATGATGATATTTTAAAAGTCCCAATAAAAGCCTTTGATGAAAATTTCTGTCAGAAACGGCTATTAAGTGCAGTTCCAGGACAATCAGAGATAATAATCCTTTTTATATTGTCATATTATCAACATCATTTTGTATTACAGACCATTTCATTACCTCTTCTTGCCCAAGTGTCTACAGATTTACAATTCTCTCTCCTTGGTATTTAGAGTTGTCCTGCTTTTATTCTGTATTGGTGCCCAGGTCTAGTAATCAGTCTCTGTCATACTTTCCACCCTTTATCTCTGTTCTCATGGGGTCAGCAGCCTTACCAAGAAGACCCAATACACACAACAAGAATCCCCGCTGCCCAGTTGCAGACATATGTTCTTTTATTTGTTTGCTCATTCATCCTATAAACATTCATCAAATGCTGCTATATAATCTAGGCTATATGCTAGGTACGAGTGTGTGTGTGTGTTACGTGCCACTGAATCCGTTCTGACTCCTGGTTACTCTATGAATGACTGATGTCCACAGTGTCTTGTACCTAGTAGCCCTGCTCAGCTCCTGCAGACTCATGCCTATGGATTCTTTAATGGAGTCAGTCCATCTGATATTTGGTCTTACTCTTCCTACTGCCTTCTGTTTTTTTTCCAGCATTATTGTCTTTTCGAAAGAACCCTGCCTTCTCATGATGTGACCAAAATAGGATAGTTTAAGTTTGTCATTTTTGCCTCCAGTGATGTTTTAATGTTTCAGGCTTAATTCGTTCTAGAACCCACTTGTTCATCTTTCTGGTGGTCCAGAGCTTTTTTGAAACACTGTATTTCAAATGAACCAGTTTCTTTCCTGTCAGCCTCTTCGCTGTTCTTCCTTTGCATCCATACATAGTAATTGGGAATACGAGGATGTGGATGAGCGTTAGTCTGTGGTGGCACATCTTTATTCTTGGTGATCTTTCCTAATTCTTCTGTTGCTGCCCTTCCAAGTCTGAGCCTGCTCTTGATCTCTTGGCTGCAGTTTTCACTTGAATTTATGACTGAACCAAGGTAAACATTGATACTCCTATCAATCTTTCTAGACCTCTTGCTTATTGCTAGGTTGTCTGGCACCATGCTTTTTCCAGGTGCTGAGATATCTCCCATTATTTGCATCTGATCTCAGCCTGATGGTTTGCTTCATCTATATAAATTAAACCGGAACTTAGATTTCTTCCATTCTTTACCTAGTCTACCCCACAACTGGCAATTCTCTGTTTTCACATTAAAATGTCAAAAATTACTCTTCAAACAAAGGGTTGCTCTTTTTTCCAATGGACTTCTAGCTGCTTTTCATTGCATATGAGGGACTACTTTTTCATATTTTTGTGTGTGTGTATTTTGTTTGTGGTTTTTTTGTTTTTTTAGGAAAGAATTTGAAACTTTATTAGATATTGTCAAATTACATATTTCTAGACTAGGGATGAAGACTTCATTAATAATCTAATAATCGCTGTGATAATACATAATAAATTTTACTACTAGTATGAATAAATATTAAATTAAAAATCTTCTAGAAGATTTCTGGAACCCAGAGTAGATAATATGTTAACCTAAGCCAGTGATGGGAAGACCTCATCAAATCATAGACTCTAAGAGATCTATAAGAAATTATTAGTCATTTATCAAATCCTATATCTAAAAACAAATATAAGTATTAATTGTGTGATAGTTAACATTTATTGACTAATATGTAGACCGTGTTATGAGCAAGGCATGGGATTAAGATAATTTAATCCTGGAAAACTGTCCTTCCCAGTGCTGGGAACTCGCCACTGACCTGGGCAACCCAAGATGTTTCAGGGCAGCTCCAAGTGAGTTCTCCCGTTTATCATGTCCAGACCTTTCACCCTCACCTTTGCTGTCCCCTGGAATCTGGTTAAACAGGCCCAGTCTCTCTTCCACATGGTTGCCCTTTAAGTCTTTGATAACAGCAATCATATTTCTCTTAAATCTTGTCTTCTCCAGGTGGAACCTTACTAATAATTTATTTAATCAATTCATCCTCTACTGGCACAAGACTTTTTCCTAGAGGAATTCCCTCAATCTTTTGACTCAGTCTTCTACTTCCCATCAGATATCACTACTTCAAAAAGTGTGGCCCAGATAACCAAACACTGTTATTTCTGGTATGAATAGTGCTGAGGAATTCTCTCTTGGGTTCCGTAGTTTATTTCAATGTAAATAAGTTGACATAAGAGCCTACAGCTTAGAATGGAAAGATGGTGAGAAGAGGCAGAAAGCAAAGACAGAAAACACTGTGTACCAGCAAATTAAGTGGAATAGTTGCATTACATGATTTCAGGCATGCAAAGTTTTAAATAGTTACCCTGAAAAACAGTTACATAGAGCAAAGTCTTGGCAAACCGTAACCCACCAAACAGGCATTGATATTGTTCCTAGCACCATTACTCTAAAGGGATTGTATTACCTTCAGAGCACTCATTTTATTTATTACCTCTATCTGCCTTTCAAGAAAGATATATTGATATACCCACTGGATATGAGATAATACTGTAATAGGCAGAAACTTTCCAGTGAAGGTTTCTCTACATCCTTTCCACTACAACAGAGAGTCTATGAGGGGCAACTGAGACTTTCTTAGAATTCTATGGAGCATCCTAGAGCAAATCAAAAGAAGCCTGAGGACCAGAACAAAGGCACTTGGAGTTACACTGGGGTCTGTCTCTGTGTTGCCCAAATAGAACCCGGGCATCACTAGGCAATTCCCACCATCCATGTTGATATTCCCTGGGGCTCTAAGAGTCACTTGCATTGAGAATGAGCACCTTTCTTCACTATTAAAAACTCTTGAATGCTATTCAAGTACACTATCTTACCACTTCAGTAGAGGGAACTCAGATTCCTGACAGGAAAAGAGCTTGCACATTCCACTTTACTTCAGGTTGGCTTTCCTGGGGAATTGTGTTGCCTTGGCTCCAGTGCTAAGTCTCTTTGCTTTAAACCCTCCCAGAAATGTCACAGCAGTGCTGCCCTGTCTCAGGCTTGTTGAACACTAACCTGGAATCTATGCCAATAACTAGCATGCCATAACTCAGCAACAGGCTGTTATAAAACATCTCAGGATATTAGGTTGGGCTGAAGCCTGTGACTAGGGGAGGAAAAAAAAGAAATTTGGTGGCTATTTCTGGTAACATTCTTTTACTTGGGGACATTGCCAGCCTTTGGTGGATAGAATGAATATGTAACTTAAAAGCCAAATGGCAAAATGTGTCATGTTGCTTAGCCCCTCTGGGCCTCTCCAAATTTACCACTGGTGCTGTTAACCATAGTCAGAACCCATGGTTTCTCATCATGGTTAGTAAGACAAGTGCCCCAAATATTTCAAAATATCAATATTAGTAGAATGCATGATTTTCAAAATTAACTCTTTTTTTAAAAGTATGTGATTTACATTTAACACATTCTTATTTTGTGGCAAGAATCTATAAGAAACACTCTTCAATGACAATAGCCTAGCCTCAACTTCCAAGTTAAAATATAGTATGACATAAGATCTATCATGGATGTGCTAATTAGCTCACTTCTGATATATCTGTATTTCCATACATTTAGTAGCTTGAATGAAATTTGTTTATTATTATTATTTGCACAGTTCTGGTTCACTGAGAGAACCAGAAAGGTGGCATCTGTCTCACCTAGATCCAGTTTCATTGTCTAGTCTATTGGCCAGAAGTATCTGACCATTATCTCAATTTTATCCTTAAATGTATTTTAGGATACAAGCTGTCTTTTTATAAAAACCAAAATTATGTTTTCTGCTTTACATTTTGGGATTAGTTGCCAATATAATATCTTATAAAATTATTATTGCATAATACATAACAATCAGATTGTGTATTTCCTAATTACATGATTTGTTAAATTCTTACATAACATTAAGCATTTTCTTTACATACCTGTAAAAGTTGTAAACTCCTATAACCCAAACCTAAATTGCTGAAACAAAACTCTATAGCTCATCAAATAGTACACCTTTCTTCAACTGTGTATTAGATTGTTTTCTCTAAATTATCTGTTATTGGTATCATGGCCAATGTGATTATGGGGGACAACAAAAAGAAGGAATAACACAGATATTTGAAACCTACAAATAAGCCAAACCTCATTTGGGTAAGTTATATTAGCCTTCCCTCAACAAATCCAAGTCTATTTGTATCCTTTCATTGTCCTACTCACCCTCGAGCGGAATTCTTTTTTTCTTAAATTTTTTAAATTAAATTTATGGGGGTGACATTGGTTAATAAATTATATAGTTTTCAAATGTCCAATTCAATAATATGTCATCTGTATATTACATTGTGTGTTCACCATGAACTTTTTAGTAAGCAGTGGAAATACAGAGAGGGAGTGAACTATAGAGAAAGAAAGGAGCTAGAGGATCCAAATAGTTACAAAGCCAAATGATTCATGGGGCATGTTGGAATCAACCCTGTGATTATCAAGAGGATATTTTTGTGAATGTTAATTATTAATAACTATCTATAATCTTTGTATTTATTAGTTGAGGTATATAGAGAATAGTTACATGGCAGCCAATCAAAATAATTTTTGTAAGATTCTAGCTTAAACATGGCCATCATTTGAAAAGACTTTCTGGAATGACAGACTTTGAAATGTATCCTAAATCCTCCTGGGGAGCTAAAAGGCTCTTCCAGGATTCATAGTCATTTAAACATCTCTAACTAAGTTTATTTTTAAGTTACATGTTTGGTTTAGTCATTCTTGATTTGTGTACTTGTAATCATCAGGAATACTCTAGAAATATACAATTTAGCACCTCACTTTATAATCTGAAGAGAACATCACTGATGTTTTATTAAAATTTTGAGTAAAAGAAAACCATAATTTGTAGTTCACTTCAACCAATCTTTTTTCTTTAGCCTATTATGGATATAAAATGTATCTGGCATTAATTAGAGCTTCCCAGTATTGCTGTTGCTTGCCAGAATCTGTAGACCTTTCCATAATGAATCCTTTATTATAGTAAATATAAAAGGACATAAGATTCTAAACAGCTCATCACACTCCTTCTAATGTTTCTTGTACTCAAGAATATATTTTAATGTATACTAAGTATTTGAATTTGTTTTCAAATGTTAAATACATTTTTTTAATTGTTGCCAATTAGAAGTTCTTAGTACACATTTATGAAGTTGTGAACTAAATACATTAATTATGATCACCTTCACACTGGAAGAAAATTCAATCTTTTCCTGTTTCTCAAGCTTATTTATTATATAGCTTTTTGACATAATGTAGGCATTGTCAAATCAGAAATTGAGATTATCATAAAGCCAGGCTCTAGCTTGGAGAATTTTACATCATTTGGAGGACTTAGATGAATGGTGTGATTTTAAAGGTGTTTATTATCCTCAATGTTGTGCACTCATAGTATACCCTGGATGTATCTGCTAGGGTAGTGTTCTTTATTGTTAATAAGTCCTGCATATGGTTTTTTGAGCCTATTCATGAAAAGGCTGAGTGTGTTATTAATCTAACCCTGTAGTGTAGGCAGGAATTACTGTTGACTGTGGGAAAAGAAAAGTTACTGTAAGCTTTGTTAAGAGGTATTTACTTTCTAATACAGCAGACCCTCTCCATTCTAGATATTTTTGTTCATAGAATAATCTATAAATATGTATCTCTATATGTAGAAGGTGAAGAATAGACCTCAAGAAGGGATTAGATTATATGGACGGTGTGTGCATACACTAGACTCAGTGCATGGAGAGGAATTCTTCAACCAGACCTTTGAGCAAGCACATGCAAAAAATGTGACTGAAGCAAATGGAGAGTCCCTTGAATGCTTCCTCAGCTCTATTGACTCTAGAAGCTAGCTAACATTATTTTCTATAACTCATTTCCTAGTCTTGTAACTGTTTTGTGAAATATCGGGTCTCATTTATTAATATTTCCTTTAGGCACATTTTCATTAATCAAGAGATCAAGAAAGAGAGGTGGAGACATACATCTCAGACATCCCACACCTTTCTATTTATGTTCTGAACTGATCATTTTAATTGCATTGACTGAATATGTATTTGCATAGTTGGCTTATTTCATTATTATTTTGGGGGATGTTTGATTGTGTTTAATTTTTCAACAACCCTTACCCTTTAATTCAACACCTTAAAAGTTTGTTGTCTCAGATATATCAGAGTGGCCCAAATAACAATAAAACATTTCTCATTGGATGATGAAAAATCATAGTGAAAAACTGAACACATTACTCAAATTCCTATCTCTTATTTGTCTATATTAAACTCAAAATTTAGTTATACTTAGGATTACCCATAAACTTTTCTTTTAGATCTAAACATTTTCAACTTGACAGTTTTAAAATTAGAAGGATGCATCTCATATAAAGAATAACAAGAAACCATATATGTCATATTTTATACTTTATTTGAAAAAAAGTATATTTTATGTCCAGGTATGATATTTTACACACACACACACATATGTATGTATGTATGTATGTATGTATGCACACATGCACACACACATGCACACACACATACACAAACACACAATTTTCCATTCTGTTCTCTTTCCTTTTCCCATTCATTCTTGGCTTGCAAATTGATCTGTGTCTGTATTTATTATCTTGATAAGGTACATCATAGTGATTTCCCAGAGGCATTAGGAGGGCTATTTTAGTGTTTAGTATAATATACATATGTATGTATGTGTATATATAGTCCAAAAATCAGTTTGAGCTACTAAGCAAGTTATAGTTGACCCTTGAACAACATGGGAGTTGGGTGCTGATCCCTGTACAGTCAAATATCTGTGTATATCTTTTGACTCCACCAAAAATTCAGCCCTCGCTTAGTACCTGTGGGATTGGTTCCAGGGCATCTGCAGATGGCAAAATCCATGGATGCTCAAATCTCTTCTATAAAATGGCATAGAACAATTCATACAATTGGCCCTCCATATCCTCAGATTCTCTACTGCGGATCAAAAATACTGCTTTCAATTAGGGGTTGGTTAAATCTGTGGATGTAAAATCTCCAGGGATATGAAGGGCCAGCTGTATATTTATTGAAAAAAGTCTGAGTATAAGTGAACCTGCACAGTTCAAACCCATGTCGTTCAAGGGTCAACTATACATTGATTTACTGAGTAATAATCACCAGTTTTAACTTTTAACGACTTGGTTCACCATGAGTCAATGTCTGGGATAAAATGGCCGTTTTACATTACTTTTATTTTATAAATAATATGACATCAGAAGTACCAAATTTCATGCTAAAATGTCTTTTAAAGCATAGGCCAAATATTCAAGTTATTTATTGTTCTCTGTAGATCTTGACTTTGATAATTTTTATGCTTAGAAGGTTCACAGAACTCTGAGAGAGATAAAGGTGACCTATGTTCTCATTTCAGTGAATGTGAATATAAGGGAAACTGCCCAACAGCCTCCTTTAGGAAATATCCCAGATTTCAAAATGAGGATAATGCACAGTGATCACTTTGGCTAATATCCCTCAATGCTTATGTTTATGAAAAAGTCACATTTATCACAAATTAGGTAGTAATACCTTTTGTATTACAAATAATTCCCAAAATTTCTCTTTCGTGTGCCAGTCTCAGGTAAGCATTCTTGGTAAACAGGTGGCTTTCCTCCATGTGATGATTCAGAGAGCCAGTCTCATTTTCTCTTATGACACTGCCATTCTCTTAGACTACAGCGCCCTCTGCTTCCAGCCACCAGTGAAAGGAGAAAAAGCATAGATGAACAAATAAGTAAGCTTTATAGGGGCAGGCCTGAAAGTGGCTCATATCATTTCTGTTCATATCCCATTGGCTAAAATTTAATCACATGACTTAACTGCAAGGTGATCTGGAAAATGTAGTATAGCTGTGTTCCCAAGAAGAGAAAGCTTGTGGTCACGGTCTTTGCCACATGTACTATTTTACATGTTCCTGAAAAAGAGCAAAAGCACTAACCTACTGAGGACTGGCTTCTGGGGCTAGCTTTGTCACTAAAGAATTATAAAAATTTTAACAGGTTCATCTTTTTGCCTTTTGTACTATTTGGTCTCATAGAGCTCACAGTCTGAAAGAAAAGACAGACATCAAATAAACACACAAATAAATGTATAATTACATTACATAAGAGCATGGACCTGCCTCTCTGGCACATAAAACAGTGCTTGGTGCAGAGTAGGGGCACAACAATAATTGTTGAATGAATGCATGCCAAAAGTCATGAACGAATGAGTGAATGAATGAATGAAAATATATGATAGAAAAGAGTAGGTGCTATGAAAGAAAGCAGTCGGGGAATCTAAATTCATTTGGATCATCAGGGAATATATTTTTGAGGGAATTATATTAACATTGAAACCTGAAGGGTGAGTAAGAGTTAACAAAGAGAAGAGTTATTGGTGGACAGAATTTTCCAGGCAGAGGAAATACTAAGTTCAAAGGATTTGAGTTGGGAAGAGATTAATACATTTAAGGAGCTAAAAGGTGGCAGGAGTGACAGGGACCTGGACAGGCTGGGTGGAAATGATGGAAGTAGGCAAAGGCTATGCCAGGCAATGATTCCATGACATGTTTAGCCTTTTGATCTTTCCTGCAGACACAACGGAAAGCGAGTGAAAAGTATCAAGAAGGAAAGGGAGCAATGTGATCCTAGTTTTATTTTTGAAGATCATTTCAGCTTTCTGTGAAGAATGGGTTGAAGTAGAAACAGAGGAACTAGTTAGGAGGATATCATTAAAATAGGATGACTAAACCAGAGCAGTGATTTAGAACGAGATGAAGGCAGAGCAGGTGGAGGGACTCGAAGTACATGTTGTAGTTGAAGGGAAATTGAAGGAGATATACACGTGTACCAATGGAGCCCTCTGGTTCTATGCTGCATTATTATTCTTTTTAAAATGTCATTACAGTGACTGTGCTACCCTTTAAATTAGACCTTTCAAGAAATTCAGTGTTACTTCCTTCAAATTCTTTTAGAACCTTTGTCCCAACTCTGAAGTTTTGCTCAAATATGGGTCAAATAACAGACATTTAAATTTGGGCCAGATTCTTGGAGTTCTTCAAAGCTCATTCTATGTTGTGTTGTATTTCTGTTTTTCTTTGTCTTCAAGAGATTGTTTAGGCATATTGAATAATTCTAGTAGAGTGGTGTGTGTGTGTGTGTGTGTGTGTGTGTGTGTGTGTGTGTGTGTAAATATATCTTTATCTTTAGCATCCAAATATTTTACCCATCAAAATTTTTTTCAAAGGTAATTTTTGGACCAATTTTAATGTGGTACTGTTGATTCCATGTTAATTTTTAATTTACTGTTTTAAGAAATAATTCGGATATTGTAATAATGTCAGAACTTTATCCTTGAAGCCAGTGTTCTACGTCAGAGTTAGTTATAATGGTTCAGGCCTTTATTAAAATTTCTTTGGAGATAAGAACGCTCTGTACAGAAGACTGGAAATTTGATGCTCCTGAATTCCATTCTGCTCTCCTCCCTCTTCCCATTCATTCTTGGCTTGCAAATTGATCTGTGTCTGTATTTATCATCTTGAAAAGAGACATCATAGTGATTTCCCAGAGACATTAGGGGGACTATTTTAGTGTTTATCAATCAGCTTTTAAGATGATATGGGTAAAAGAATATTATGATCATGAGAATTGTTATGTCTGCAAAATGGCTGCGACACACAAGTGAGAATGCTGTGAAGCCCAGGCAGCTTTCCTACAGGGACATCATACTCACGATCAGTGAAATACATCTGGTAGATTCCCTCCCTCATTCTAAAGATAGAGCATCATTTCTGGAACTCTTCTGGCAAGGACATTTATATGCGTTAAATGTTGTTTTAATTTTAAATAGTTTATTTGAATAATTTTCACCCAAAATGTGCTATTTTGAGCCATGAGTCCATAGATAAAATTCTTTGGTGGCCTGTTGATCTCCAGAGAAGAAAACTTAGAAACATTATTTTTACAAAGAAACATTTGATTGTTTCTGCCAAGCACATTGAGGTTTATAACATTTTTTCATTTCATGTCTATTGGGATTTTCTTCACTTTCTCTTTGATATGTTCCCCATTCTGTTTAGAAACATTTTTCCAAAAAAATCTTTAAAGTTATTTCTTTATTTGTTCCTGCTCTTTCCTGTCATATTACCACCTCACTTCACTATGGTACTTATGTGATCCAAAGCAGCCATAGGAAATTGAGAAAATCTTGTAAATTCACTTTGTTATTCTGATGTTAGTTTGTATGTGGAAGTAGGATAGGAATATAAAATATAAAGCTTGCTTTCAAATTTCAAGGTGTTATTTATGATTCCAGTTAGGTATTTACATATTTCACTTATCTCAAAACTGGTACTTCTCACCCTACCAAAAAATAATTCAGAACTCAAATTTTTAGAGAAAGTCAGTGACACAGGAGAACTTGACAGTCAAAGAAACCTTACATTTTTTTAAGGTTCCCCCTTGTCCAGATCAGCCAAACATCTTTTTGGTTGCACTGCTTTCTGGCACCTGGCACAGAAAATGAAAATCCTCACATCCTAAAAGCAAAGTATTTGAAGAGAAAAAGTTGACCTTCCAAACATCTGGGTTTACTGCCAAAACACTTAAAATGAAACATAAGCAGAAAAAATATGAATCAGGTAAACTCTTCATTCTACCTCAGGGGTGAAAAATTCCAGTTATGTGAATCAATTGAAAACAGTGAAAGAGACGTGTGTGTGTGTGTGTGTGTGTGTGCGTGTGTGTGTGTGTGTGTTAGCGCGCGAGCGCCCGTGCGCTGCGTTGTTTTTTCTACTTGTACACACCTGCTTTGTTCCTGTTCTCCCCTTGGGGCACAGTCTTTTTATAGTAATTGTGGTAATTAGATCTCTTCCTTTTTAGATGCTCTTAGTCATCTTTTGGAGCTGAAGCCAATGTCTCTGCCTCAGAACAGAATGAAAATTCAGGTTCTAAGCCTATGGCACCCCTGGATACTCCCTTACTATTCAACGAACATTAATTGAGCTTAGAGACAGACATTATACTAGGATTATATGAAAAAGCTGCTTCAGTTGAGTGTTTATGAATATCTGTTCTAATGTCGGTAAAGAACGTAAAATTAGTACATTGAATCAGACTCTTGATCCTGTTAAAAACATGGGTTTTTTTTTATATATATAAAGTGGCACCATGAGATATGTTATGAAAGAATGTAGTTTTCCTTCTTACTCAGATTAAGAATTTCCCTCTAAATCCTAATGTCCATTAGTAATTTATTATAGTTCTATGACTCGAATCATTTGAATATTTAGAAATTATTTTCTATGTTCAACCTACTCTTAGTAATATTTGGTAGTACAAAACTTTTATGGATCTTAAGCTTACCTCTTTGAAGCTTCAGTGGGTTTTTCAGTGGGTAAGTCTCTTGTCGGCTTTTCCAGATCATTCAAAGCTCTATAGACTTCATATCTTCTTTTAATAGCTCATATTTTTTTAGTCTTCAGGTTTCAGCTACCTATACAGCTACCTCCCTATTCCCTTAAGATACATCATATATATCTTGTGAGCTGTGGTAGCTAGAACTACAAGTAGTATTTAAGGTACAGACACAATGTCTTTATAAGGTGGTCAGATTTTATTTATGTATAATTGTATTTATAGTTTTATCTCCTTTTTAGCAATACCTTCCTCGTGAGAGTACTATGAGGATTAAATGAGATGGTGCTTGGAAAGTAATTAGTACAATGCTTGGCATAGTAAGTGCTCAATAAATGTTAACAATTGTTACTATTTAATTTTTATAATATTTTAATGACCATACATTATTGCCAGTCACTGTTATTTTTAAAGCCTGGGTTCCCCTCATTCAACAATGTAGGATATGCTCTAGTTGGGTTAGTGTTTCTAATACCCATCTCTAGTCTCACCTGTTTCATTTATTCAACAAATTCATGTAACAAATATTCTTTTTTTAGGCGAGGCAACCCTTGGTTGACCTCACAGATTGCAAGGACCTTGACAGCTTACAATCACTCATTTTTTTATTTTTTACACCTACAGCACCTGATCTTCCTAGGTGGTTTCCAAGTACTCACCAGGCCCGACCCTGCTTAGCTTTTGTGATCAGACAAGATCGGGCTTGTTCAGGGTAACATGGCCGTAGACTGTTAACAAGTATTTTAGGAATGGAGCGAGGTACTGAGGATATAGACTGTTAACAAGTATTTTAGGAATGGAGCGAGGTACTGAGCGAGGTACTGAGGATATAGATCTTCTCATTCAAAGAGCATGCCATAAAGAGCATGCCATATAATAATAAATAGGTAATTACAATAAGGTGCCATGAGAAGTGCAGGATCAATGAGAGAACATAGAAGGGGGAGCTAACCTAATACAGGAGACATGTAGGTTTCCTGGAAGAAGTGACATTAAAGCTGAAACCTGGAGATAAGTAGGAGATAGCAGGAGAAGGACAAAAGAGGAAAGATTACAGGGAGAAAAAACTATGGTGTAATACTCCGAAGTTAGAGAAAATTCTTATTTATTGAGAATCTGAAGGAAATCCAGCATGAGCAGAGAGGTAAATAACAGACAGAGAAGGCCAGAGAAGTGGGCAGGCACCAGATCTCAGAAAGCCTTGGGATTCATGTCAAAGAGTTTGAACTTTATCCTGCTGTGGCTGTGAAACCGTCAATGACTTCTCTTTGTCCATCTAATATCATCTAGCTTCCTTAGCTGAATTCTATGTGATTTGGCTCCATCTACCATTTCAAGCTTCATTCCTATTATTTGCCCCATATAACCCTGCTCACTGTTCCTACATTCCCATGTGTTTGCTCCTTTCCTTGACTAGAATGCCCTTCTTCAAATTCTGCAGTTCAATTCAGGAAGCATTTGTTTAGTAACTGGTATGTGCCAGGCATTCTGAGCCTTCTTCCTTCCAGTGTCTTTTCATTCATTCATTCATTCATTCATTTTATAAATATCTATTAAGCGTCAATATGTAGAGGGAGCCATGCTACTTTTAAATGATATTTCCTCTGTGAAGGCCTCCAGATGCCTCAACTAGAATAATCTCTTCCACTTTTCTTCATTCTCTGAAATCCTAACATTTGAAATGTGTCTCTCCACTGGCTTTCGCCACTTTTGATTCCATATTATAGCTAATTACTTCATGAGTCTGACACGCCTACAAGACCTCTGTGTGATAGGGGACACGGTCCAGGTCTAATTTATCATTTTATTTTCCAGAGCTCATAACCTTGAATTAGTCTAGGAGCTGCAATGTTCATAATAAATATAAGTATGAATGAATACATTTTTCTGAAAATGAGTAGTAATAACCTTACTTTGATACTTTCTAATGACACACATTGCCAAGCAGAACATTTGAATTATTAGTTTTAAAGTGATTAAACCTGAATCTAGTACAGTTTCTCTAAAAAAAAAAAAAAAAAATCAGTTTCCGACAAGATTCCGAGATTTACATAGAAACCCCATAGATGAGTAATATATTATTAGCGATTACTCATCTAAAGTACTTAAAACTGTATCACCTCTATTATCCACTCTGTAGTATGCATTTATTCATGCCTTTTGTATGTTCTTATAATCGTGGTAAATCAGAAAAGGAGAAAAATAGAGTAGACTTCTACCTGTTGATTGCTAAAAATAAAATTCTATTTTGTCTTTAGCTTTTTCAGTTTTCAAGCTGTCTGCATGGGTTCACAACTGGCATTTTTAGTGATTACTTCTGCATTTCCTAGGCACACCAATTGTACTTCTGGCAGGTTCTGTGTTTCACAGTGAATACTGAAGTTGAATCCTGATTATCTCCACAGTGAATGCTGTAGTGGAGGCTTGATTCTCTCTAGTGTATTAATGGTCTGTTTGGATAAAAAGAGAAGGAAAAAAACCACTTAACCCTAAGGAATTTTTAAGTACCACTGAGGAATTCATGATGAAATATCAGACAGTGTTGAACATGTCTTCAGATGACACAGTGCCCACTTCAGCCTGCTTGAGCCTACCCTTGCTTGCTAATGCTGTTTGAGTTTTATTTGAAACTAAAACAGTTTTAGGACTTGACAGCTATCAGAAGGCCATTTCAGAAAATCTGCTAAAACCAACATTCAGAGATTATTCTTCAGAGAGGAGGTCTTGGGTAGGGTAGTGGCTCACCAAGCTTGGGTGGCCTCAGTCATTTACCTGGTCACTGTACTCAATATTTTTTCTGTCATTGGATTATAGTGTTCCAGCTGGATCAGTTATATTCTCAGCTAGCTGCCATAATAGGGCTGTTGCAAATTGATAGGGAGAGATTTTCAGTTAAGAAATGACTGGAAATGTCCTGTGTCCCATTTCTATTTAGTAACTTCCCACTCCCTACCCTGATTAATAATCCTAGGACAGTTATCAGTTACTGAGTGACAGCTGTCTGCTAAGTACAATACATTCATTATCTAAATCAATCGTCAGGATTGCTCTAGGTAGGCACTATTATATCCTTATATTACAGATATAAGGAAATACCTGTAGAGAAAATAAATGAAAGCTGTAATTCCATGCTCTGATCACTATGCTATACTCCTGCATCTTGTACAATCATATACTCAGAGCACATGAGGTAACCTTAATACGAGCTGAGACAAAGCTTAGTTGTGAAAATTAATTTCTTAGGCACATTCTGAAAATATGCTTCATATTTCAAACCCAAAATTCAGAAGATTTTGAAATTTATCTTTCATGTGGTATAATTGTCTACTATGTATAGATTTAGAAAGTTGACTCTAAATCTCCAAAAGAATTATACACACACATTTATATTTATATACATACACATATGTAATATTAAAGAACTCTTTTACTATTTTTTTTAAATTAATATTTGTAACTTTTCAGAACTACATAGCATTCTGGCAACATATGATATTCTATCATTCAGCCAGGTGAAAAAGAAAACCCCAGTCTAGGTAGACAGGCAAGTAAACTTCTGGGTTCAAGAGCTGATCTTCCGACACTACACCCTCCCACCCACATCCCTCTCTGGGTCAGTATTGGAAACCATTACCTCCCTCTGTCTTACACATTGGTGGTACTTCAGAGTAAGAGTAAAATGAACATCACCCTAGTATAACTCAGATTATCACTGCCCCACCCCCCTGGGCCTCCTTTCCCCTAACTCATACCATAATTTCCCTGCTTAGAGATGCTCAGAATCCTATGTGCTTAACTTTATCTGGAAAATGCGACAGTGGTTAAAGACATAGCTGCACAGGTAAGGATTTTAGAGTATTATGTTCATCTTTATTAACTATCATTAGGAAAAGCTTATATATATACATATATACATATACATATATGTACTTGTGCATTGTGCCTACTCAACTGTTAATTTTTGTATGTTTTTACATTTTTTCTCAGAGAATTTTATAGGTATTAATTCCTAAAAGCATCCAAAGGGTCACTATTCAGGTTAAATTATGTTCTTTTCTACAAGTAGTTAGGTTTACTATTAATAAGTAATAATATATAAAATTTTCTGGAAGTTAGACTGACCAAGTATTTTTCTAATCAAAGAGCTTGATGCAATTAATTATAATAAAAATTATTTTGTTGGAGTATGAATGGGTCAGTCTTTCCAGGAGTCTTATAGTCTTGTCACTGAGTAGACAGACTCTGAGAAAAAAGTCAGTATTCCTATATACAAAGAAATTAACCCATCAATTTATATTCTACCTTTAAACAAGCAAACAAGGGAGGCTTTACACACACATGCACACACACACATGCCCGTATGTTTATATACACAACACACACACAGTAATATTTGGTTGTCATTGTTTCTCTTGCTGCAAATGAAAGACTCAAGGTATATGAATGGACTTTATGTTCTTTTTTTTAATGGTGATATTGGTTAAAGAAATCCAGTAAGTTTCAGGTGTACAATTTAGCAGTAAGGTATATATATAGAGAGATATATTACATTGTTTGTTCACTACTCATAGTTAGATTTCTTTCTGTCACCACATATTTGACCCCTTTTACCCCATCTACACAGTAATTCTATGGTTTGAGGAACCCCATTACAGGACAGCTTGTATCATTATCAAATTTTAACATAGTGTATAAGTTTCTTTCATAAACATAAGTTCCTTTTGTTTCTTTAATTAGACATAGTCATGATTTTATTTCCAATTTTAGTGTTGCTAAACACTAAGCACAAATTGTCAACCCTAGAAAAAGTGGAGGAAGCCATTCATTAAAGTGATTCATCTTGGTTAAACCAGGCAAGTTTGCATACTTTGAGTTTTATCTTTTGTACACTGTCTTGCTAGGAATCACATTCAGAGAATAGAGGGGCTCTTCTTACCTTAAATGTCTGAAAATTGTGTCATTTTGCTACTTTCGCAAATGGCGATGGGGTGCTAAAAGGACTTGAGGTGAGCTGCCAATCACCAGTAGCTCCTTTCTTCCTGAACTTCCAGGTCAGGGAGCAATCCAGAGTTGCTTTTTCAAAACTCTCACAATGAAGTCCTCCAGGCCTGTCAGGTTTCCCAAACCACATCTTACAGATGTCACAGTGGTGTGACCTTTGATTGGTGACCCTGAAAACGTATTGTTAACCTATAAAATCTTAGAATAAATAGGATTCTATTTTTTATTATATTTCTCAGTAATAAAATTTAGAATAAAGAGAAGGTAAGATTTTAATTGTTAAATGTTGAAATGTTTTATTTAATACTGTAATGCAGTTGTCAAAATATTTATTGAAATTAAGTCATTAGTCTGTTTTACATAATCTTTCCATATTTGCATAGTCTTGCTCAGATCTTTTTAATCCCAACCATTAGAATTAGATAATATAAGGTTGCTATTCTGCAAACGGCTGGAAGCTTGTCCTAGCTTCCTTAAACTTTTCTTTCTTTTGTATGTTTTCCAAATATAGGTACTTTTCTTTTAGTATTGCTCAGAAATGCTTGTAAAGAATTTAGATTTAAAAACAAAAACTTGTCAAAAAGTGAAATGTGGCATAAATCAATTTCCTTTCATTGTCCAAACTGAAAGAATTTAAAAAACAATTACCCTGAAGAGTGGTAAAAATGTTTGTCTACTTTTTAGCCCTTATGAAAATGTTCATACTGTAATACTCAACTTTTTGGGGGGTAAGAAACCATGTGTGTGAAAATATATGAAAAATCATTAAACTATAAACCTGTTTATTTTTCTCTAAAATATTTTTATAACTTTAAATGAGTGCATTAAATTTCACATATATCATTTTCCATTTAGAGAAGGAGAATACGAGAAATAGATTTTAGGGGAGCATGATGAGTCATTCTCCAAAAAATGTCCCCAGAGACCTGTTTGAATTTCTGAATTTGAAGGAAAAAAATAGATATTTATTTGGGAAGGAGGAGAGGTACTGCATGACTCTAAATGAAGAAAGATTTGAGGAATTTCACCCTTTCTTCAAACTAGTTCAGGAGCTAGGAACATTGCCATCTTCTTATCGCTAGAATACACCATTAGACAATCAACCAGAATGGCCCAGCCACCATTAGTGAAAGCTCTGCTCAACTGTTTGTTTGCCAGCTGTGCTCATAAAAATTAAAGTCAATAGTTAAAATTAGAATGGATGAAAGAATAACTTAAGGAAAAGAGGTGGGTGACTTTGGAACCCCAAACTGGCATCTTCCAAAGTCCTAAAAGTAGGTGTTAGCTAAAAAGAAGCTGAAAGGAGATGGGAGATGCAACTAATTCAAGGACCGAAACTAAAAAGAATGGCGCACACAGCAGGGTTCTGGAGAAAGGCTGCTAGAAACTTCTCAACACTAGTCAGAATCCAGGAGGAGAATTTAGTAGCCGTACCAAATTCTACTCAAAACCAAAATGAAATTTTATATATATATATATATATATATATATATATATATATATATATATAGGCATATCTAGAAATTATGATTTTCCATTAATTGATTTAAATAGCCAAATTAGTGTCTTGATTTTACTGTTATCAAAATCTTTATTAAGTCAAAGTTTAACTCAATATGTTATGATACAGTTTTGACTACCATAGTCAAATATTCTTGAGAGCATCCAACTCTAAAACAGAACAGAATAGTTCTGGAAGTTATTCACCAATTCACTTCTACAGAGCTTATTTCGTTCTTCTATAAAAACGTTAAGGAGAAAAATATTTCTCAGCATCTTTGGCCGTGCCCTTTCATTCTTAGTAAATGGCCAGTATTAAACGAACTATGACAAATGCCCTTTTACCCCTGGACCCAATGCCGAGGCCTATTGGCTGTTCAAGGTAGGATGTCTTTGAGTGCTGTGGCTCATGTTGTACCGTTCTTTGGCATAGAGAACTGGTATCTTCAAATCAGCACCTTAAATGGAGTTTTTAAACTACCATGGCCCCTTCCTATCTCTTTCACATGTGTGTGTGCGGCGGGGGGAGGGGAGATACTTGAATGAAATATTAAATATATTTTTCTAATACAACACTATACAATTGAAATATATTGTGAACCACATAGGTACTTTAAAATTTTCCAATAGCCACATTTAAAAATTATAAGAAACAGGTGAAATTAATTTCTATATTTTATTTAACCCAATATATCAAAAACATTATCATTTCAGCATGTAATCAATATAAAAAGTTATTAACAAGATATTAATTTTTTGTACCGTGTCTTTGAAATTCAGTATGTATTTTACACTTACAGCACATCTCCATTAAGATTAGGCACATTTCAAATGCTCAGTGGCCACACGTGGCCAGCTGCTGTTAGATTGCACAGTGTGTGGCTAAAACATGGCTCCTTAGCACAACAATATCCCATTTAAAATGCCTGCCTTCCGATATTTCAGCTCCCAATCTGAATATGTTTTTCTTTATAGAAGAAGTCCACATATATAAACATTTTAATGTAGGTTCTAACATACACAAACACACACGAACATATACACAAACTAAAAGCTGGGCTGTAATGACCTATCTGGATTTCCTTCTAAATTTACCAGAAAAATAAAATATTTCCTCTCTCCAGTGCTTTCTGAAGGAGCATGTGTACCTATTATTTTGCACATTAATGGGTTACCATATTTAGTGTTGTCAGAGCTGCTGACTCACCGCCCATGAATGGCCCTGCTGCCCATGGTGATTGTTTGACAGAGTGCCAATAACAGGCTGCCCACGGCTTTTGAAAAGCTGACCTTGTAACAACATCCACATTCTTTGGGATGGTTTTACTGACATATTCTCAACTCAGAAATAGTTTTTAAAACAAAAGTATAATGAAGTATTGAGCTTCTAAAAGCAATTGTATTTTAGTTCATTAAATTATCTAAGTGTGTCAAGGAGGTCAAAACAGCAAGGAAGTGAGTATACAGAGGGAGCCATCCTTGAAAGTTGACATTTGAGCTATAAGCATTTATTACTTGGGGGAAGTGTTCTAAGACAACATGGGCATCCAGATGAAACAAAGCTGTCATGGGAGCTATTTTTTAACTTTCTCAAGAATCTTTATTAGTTCTAGATTAGTGGCCTATTTGAAATTCTATTTTTTTTTTAGAATTTTAAATATTTTTTAGAATTTATCACTATAAAAATGTTTTCCTCAAGTTAAGCTTCTAAATAAAAGGATGTAAGATGCTCTTCATTAATTATAAGTGCTGAGCTACTATTAAATAATTAAAATAGGGATCAAATTAGCCAGTAACTACTAGATACCACTTTAGCTAATGGATAGGATGATCCTTCACATTGTACTTATCTATACACATAAAACACAACAGATATCTTCCAGCAGGTATTGCTGGCCCTGCCTTCTGTTCCAGTGCAAGTTTTTAGATTCTTCTCTTCCTGGTGACTAGGGATAGAACTCATGTCTTCAAAGTCTCAAGCCCTTACTTGAGATGATTTCTCTGCTCCTTATTTCTGTAGCCTATTATCTCAGAGTCAAATATGAACTTATAATAGAATTACCATGTGGTTCAGGTCTCACACACACGATATCTAGAGTCTGGATTGCTGATTTTAGTGAATTTTATTTAGATGAAAGTTTTCAATAAATAAACAGAATGAATGAGTGTTCAGCTAGTTGTTTTGGCACTTTCTAACCACTAGAGGGAGATCAAAGTTCCTCTCTATTCTCTTTTCTAACCCTTGTGCCCCTAAGAAGTGGTGATAGAGATGAGTCAAGTACAAAGGTTATTATTGGTCCATGAGATGGACAGGAAATGAAATTATATCTTTGGAGAAATCCAAAATTTGGCAGCTTGCAGACCCTGCCAACATTTTGTTTGTCCTATACAGTTTGAGGCAACATTTATAAATTTGAAGATTTCATGTAAACACCTGGGTTTCTACCCTGAACTGGAAAATAGGAAGATGTGGCCATCCTGGGTCCATGCCTCTCCAAGTGGTACAGTGAAAGGGGGTGCTGTTTTTAAAGGCACACTCAGTGAAACTCCATTACTACCACTCCCTATTATGTTTCCAACACTGAGACCAAATGTCATGTTACTTATAAAAGTTTATATCGTTGTTTTCTTGTTGTTAAGAACTCTTTTGCTTTTCTGTTTGTTAAGAACTCTTTTGCTTTTCTGTTTGTTTGTTTTTTGTTTTTTGTTTGTTTGTTTGTTTTTTGGACTCAGGTCAATAGCAAAGTGGTAAAAATTAAAATAGACCAAGTGAACCTCTTATAATTTCATGGAAAAAAAGAGAGAGCATATTTCTTTGAGGCAGTAAAAAAATATTCATGAGGTAAAATATGCAGTGTGCCTGGGTCTCTTTGACTTATATCCACCAATTTCCCACATTAACATTAGTTAGATGGGCCTATGAGCTTAGAGTTTTCCACCACTCACTTAAGGATCTCTGCTAAATTCCTGTCTGTGAGAGTGCAGTATACACATAGACATATGTACGTGTGTGTGCACATGTACACACACACGCACACGCACACACACACACCTTTTATTGAGGAAAATACCCTCTTTCCTCCTTTTTTCCTTAAAGGCCATTTTCTTGAATTCAGTTTTCTCCACAAGTAGTAAAATCTAGAAGACTGTGATTAGGTCAAGAATAAACATTCTAGGAAAAGACAATTCTTATGTTTGTTCTAGGCCTTAGGCAAAAAGGGGTTCCTGTGACTCCTCATGATCTAGCTTCCTGGCCATAGTGTAACCCATTGGTAACATCTTCTTCCCTCATATGCAGGTAGCAGATCAGGGATTGGGAGATGTTGGGTCCCAGTCAAAATATCACTTCTCATTTGTCATCACTAACTCTGAACTACCAAGAACTATCTCTCATGACTGACTAGGCAAGCAAGGATTTGCAAAATCCTCATACAAGAGGCAAAAATCCATCTTTGTATTCAACATAGAAGGAAAAACACATATCTTCATGTAGTTTGTACTTGCAGAGGAAATGCAGAACTAAAATTGAATTGGTGTAGATAAACAGATTACAACAAACACAGCTGATATTCTGATTTACTCACATTGCTTCTTGATCTCAAAAAGAAGCAGTGATATAAATATTAGTGATCATAGTTGACATCTGTTGAGTTTACTGTGGGTCATGCACTATACTAAGTGATCTCTTTTAATCCTTGGAACAATTCTGTGAGGTAAGAGCTGTTCTTAATTCAGTGCTAGAGGTGTGGAAAATGGAGCTTGGAGTGGTTAAGTAACTTGCCCAATATTACACAGAAATTGAATCAGGAATGAAATTTCCAAATGATTCTGTTTAACCTCAGAGCCTTCACCCAATCTCCTGACTATATTCCTTTCCGTTCAGGGTAATAGTTCTCAAAGTGAAGTCTCCAAGACACTTTCGGGGGTTCTTGAGGTCAAAACTATTTTACTAGTAACTCTAATATGTTATTTGGCATTTTTGCTATGTGGACATTTGCACTGATGACATAAAAGGAATGATGGGTAAAACTGAGGGACAATGATTGTCTGGAAATAAGATTTGTGTGCAAACTGAGCTAGCCACTTCTTCCTTAGAACAACACGTTTACTTGGAAGAACAATTGGCAGACAAACTGGTTATTTAGTCTTGGTTATCTGGGAATGATTTCCTTGAAAATAAATGAAGTGAGCCTGTCACTTCAGGGGAAACTTAACAGTGTTTTCTGACAAAGATAAAATTGTTAAATAAAAATTAGAGTTTTGGAAACTTGCATCTGCCACTGTGAGCTTGAAAGTTTCCCAATACTTAAAAGATTTTTCTGATGAGATTGATGGTGATATTAACAAATATGACTTTTTTGTTATTGAAAATGAAGTGTATCAACATTTGAAAGATCTGCATAATTCATTGAACCAATACTTTCCAAATAACTGATTCATGATGTTATAAAATAAAACATTAAATTTAAAAATCTATACAAACTATGGGATAACAAATTTTAATGTAACGGACTATGCAAAGTTCATTGATATGGTCCAGATTCCACATTGCAGCCCACCTTTAAGAAACAGCCACTTGTTTCACAATTATCTGAAGGCTTTGAAAATATTCTACCTTTTCAAACTACCTATCATTGTAAATTTGAAGTGTCTTTCATATTCTTCAACCAAAACAACATATTGCGATCGGTTAAATGCAGAAGCAGATAAGCAAATCCGGCTACCTTCTTCCTATTAAGCCAGACATTAAAGAGATTTTTAAAAAGGTAAAGCTATGCAATACTTCTCACTACATTTTTGGGGGGTTGGGAAAATATTGCTATTTTATTAAAAATAGATATTTGTGTGCCATTTAATGGGTTTATCATTATTATATAAATTTATAAATAAATATTTTTTTAATTTCTAAGTCAATTCTAATAAGGTAAATATTGATAGGTGTAACATACATGAACAAAAGATCGTTGAGGTCCTCAGAACAAAATGTTTGAGAACCTATGATGCAGGGTATAGTATCATTTTTATTTTTAACTCTAAATTGGCATGGCGACTTACTGATGCCAAATTAAATGCTATATCTCATATCTCCATTTTTAAAAAAGACACTCATCCCCTCTGAGTCAGATGAAAATGGTAAGTCAGGCTTCCAGTAACCTTCAGGTGGCTACTAAGGCATATGGCATATTTGAGGCCATCAGTCAAGGTAGAAATGCGTCACTGAAGGGCAAGGCCTAAATATTCATTCCCAGAATTAGATCCTTCTGTCTCTTGATGATTTCCAAAATAGCATTTCTTTGTCTAAGAAAACACCCATCCATATTATACATGCAACTATTTTTTTTCCTGGGGAAACAAAATATACAAGATATATTGCAAGCCAAAAAAAAAAAAAAAAAAATTAAGCACCTGGTTTTCATGCCAAAGAGTTCGTCACTGAAATTGTGTCCAAATAAGCACTGCAATAGCATAGATGTTGTTTTATGAAACTGAGCTTTCTGATTAGGTTTTATACATATTAGAGAAAAGTCATGTTTTCAAAAAATGTAGAATTCTATGTGCTTAGTACAAAATTTAATTTAGGATGTTTGTGGGCGATATGGTACCGTGCATACAAACATTTACTCCCCTATCCATCCTTCTCATTTTTAATGATATTAATGTAACTGGTAAAGGTCTTAGAAAACTTTTTTTTTTGCTTTTTTCCCCTCTAAATCCAATTTCACGACTTCCTTCCTTCCTTTCTTCCTTACTTTCTCTCTCTCTCTTTTTTTTTGTTTTGCTCTTTACATTATGGTAAAATCAGACACACTTATAACAAATCACATTGTTTCATTAATGTCTTAGAAGTGATCAGGACTTCAACAAATGAATGAATATATAATATGAGCAAGATGTCAATAGTCACATATTACCAGGGAAATTTCACTAGAATCTATGCTATACCTGCATGCGGCTAAGTAAAAAATTTGTCTTTAAAAAATTAATTGGATAAATCTTTGACACATCATATTTTGATTTAACCCTCAAAGTTTAATATCATTCTTTTTAACCAATTTGGCAAGGGTACTGAGCTGTAAGAGACAAAGGGCTGCACTTGGGTAAACATTTTTTTTCCTGGTCAGTAAAAATATGTTAATCTTTCTGCCTTACTTGGAATTAATTTCAACATGGAGAGTTTAAAGTTTTAATGAGATCACCCCTACAGGGTAGTTTTGGCCTGTACTGTGTTTCTATTACATATTGTTCTACTTAAGAATTAAAAAGAGATTTCCACCTAAGAAAACTTAAGAACTTCAGTGTAGTGATTATTTAAGTAAAGTGATTTTTCAATTGTATATTTTAAAAGATACAAAATGAGTTAATCATTCTCTTTAAAAGTATACTCTGAGAAAATAACTATTTTCTGATATTTTGGGATATGTGAGTTTTGTACAGTAGAGGTTTCTACAACCAAATATCACTACTATAAAACAAAATGATGACCTACTGCCTTACCCCGAAATGTAGCAAAAATGTGTTCTGTGTGAATGAGTGTATATGAAGTACATAAATAAACTAAAGAAGCATCTGATGATTATGTAGTTCCCGTATCTTCATGAGTCATATCTTGTATTTAGCAAGTTCGATAAAATAATCTCATAACCATAAAAGAAGAAGTATTTATGCTGAATATTTATGGTTTACTAATAATAGGAGGACACAAAGAGTTTTTTAAAAAACTTGCAACAAAAATATATATAGTTTATAATTCCTCAGGGTCATTAAAATTATTTGTGTATATGTGCATGTGCATATACATATATGTATATATATTATTGGAAGTAATGTGTAAAAAGTCTTCATAGGAACTGTCTCTGGGTAGGGGAATGGGGATGATAGGAGTTTCCTTTATAATTTATTGTATTTTTCACGTTTCCTAAAATGAAAGTTACTTTGATTAAAAATAACAACAACAACTTTATAAGTTTCCAGCCATCTCTTGATCCATTTTTTTAATTAAACTTGCCTATTCATAAATACTGATATGTAGCTAATTTTTTTTACATTTCTTATTTTGATAAAGAAAAAAAAGTTAGTTTTTAGCAATTGAGCTCCTCTGTGAGCTCATCTGTATGTGCTGGGCAAGTCATTAAACATGGGGAGAAAATGTTCTTTTAAAATGCAAGTATCATTTGGGTTAGCAACTGCCTTAACCTTATAGTAAGATGCAACAAAAAGGAACACAAAGGTATTCCCTCTAAAAAAAAAATTCCGTGTAGGAAAGAGAACTGAGAAATCCTTTATAAACCACCTACTTGCTTCTCAGCACCTTTAAAGAGTTGACTGATTACCCAGCTAAACTGATGTTGACAAGCAAGTCACCATATTTTTTCTTAAGCATTTCTGAATGTCAGCAGGACTCTAGCTTTGTGGTATAAAAATATTCTACATTCAGGGCTGAATGTATACGTTCGTTCCTTCTGACAGCTATTTTGTCTAAATGTTATTGTTCTCTCTGCTTTATCTTATTTTAACCTAAGTGATGAAGTATGATTTTTTTATCTCTGTCTATTACTGAAATGTCAAAAGTGAAATGCAGTGCCCTGCTACTGTCTTTCACTTGCTCAAATATCGTCTTGCGGTCCTGTTATGTATTACAGGGAATATTAAAGTAGGTGACTGAGAAGTGAGGCAGGCTGTGACTCTGCTTTCCCTGGATAGGTACCTAGTTTGTAGAATTGTAAAGTACAGCCCATGTTTCTGCTATCTTTGGGCTATAATTTGATGGAAAGGAATTACAGAAGCACAGCTCCGAGATCAGATTAATTTCCCCGATTGTTTGGCCAAAGACTTAAAAACTTCACAGAACTATAGGTGGCTGAATAGCACAGAGCAGATGAAGCCGGTCTCAACAGCACTTCCCTTGGCGCCTAGAATCCGTGGCGGCAGGGCCCACCGGTCTGTGCGGTTTTGCCCTTCTGCGACAGGCCGCATTGGGTCTGCACAGCTCAACTGTCCCAGTGCTACAGCCTCTTTATCCTAGGAGCTTGAAGTAACAATCTATGCCCTTAATAGGAAATATGTTCAGACATCCAAGACCTTCCTGGTGCTCAGGCTGAGCTCTGCGTCAACAAGAACAAATCTTAGAACAGAGAGGCTGCCCAGGTTTCTCTGAGCATTCTGTCTCCAGCCTGAAAGCAGACAGGCTCATCTCTCAGCTGTCCTCTCCCTGACTCTGACCTAATATCCTTGCTTCTGAATTTAGTCCAAAGGCCACCATTCCAAAACCATTTTGCCATAGCTTCCTAAGCCACTTTGACATTCTGAGGCCAGTAACTAATAATCTGGTGAAATGACCTGAATAACATTTATACCACTACTCTATGTAGGAACCAAGTGAGAAAATGCTGAGCTTCGTGTTTGCTACTTATTCCACCATTAATCAAATAAACATTCAGTGAGGATTATTCATCATTGAAGACGACTTGTTAAAGATGATGAAGAAATAAATAAGACAATCCCTGCCCTCCAGTTGCACATGTTGAGAGAGAGAAGAAAATTTATGGCAGTTGTAGATAGTAACGTGTGCTCCAGTAAAGGAACACGGTGGGTGGTGTGGAAACGCCAAGGTCTGCGTATAGAAAAATAGCTCTAAAAGTAGAGCTGAAATGTGCAGAAAAGAGCTTGATGTGCTGTAGATTTGGAGCAGGCTTCAGAAGAGGAAGTAGGCTAGAGGTCTGGATGGGACCTATAGTAAAATTATAGGATAGTCTAAGGAATTATAGGGACTTGAACAATCCAGACCAGGGTTTCTAGCTTATGCACTGCTGTCATTTTGGACTGGATAATTACTTTTCATGGGGGGCTGTCCTATGCATTATAGGATGTCCAGCAGCATCCCTGACCTTTACCTACCAAGTGCCAATTGCAGCTACGCTCCCTCCACAACAGAAAATGTCTCTAGATTTTGTCCAGTGTCCCAGTAGACAGAAGCCAGGAGGGCTAGGGATGGAGCTGCCTCCAGATTAGACAACTGCTTTTGATTACTGCCTGTGAGAAACAGATTGAAATAGAGGCCACGTCTTGGTGGAGGAAGAAGAGCAAAAACTAAAGCCGGTTTACGATCAAGATACTATCCAAGTTGCAACTTTTACTGGAATCATAGGTCCCAGTTAAGGTATGCAACCCAAGCCACCCTGTGGGGTACTTTAACATAAAGTCTCTTCCTGAGCCTTGTCTCATCTTCCTCCTAGTCTGTTGTAGTCTGTGATGCCCCGGGAAACTGGGCCAAAAAACTAAAATGCAAAACATCCTTCCCAAAATTACCAGGTAGAGGAGCAGCAACCAGTAGCATGATTCTAAGAAGTCTCTAGGCCAATACTAAAGGATTTCTTGAACAACTATATTGCCAAATATGGTTGGCTGTAAGTTTATTTATGTGTATGAACTTTATATATAACTTTGTTGATTTATAAATAAATGTATATATAAGATTTGTAAGGTTTTTCATGTATTTTCTGATACAGTGGCTTGGAGAGCTGAATTCATGAGAGGGGGATAATATTTTTAATATGTCATTTTTTCCCAGATGCATAGGTCTAATTTACCAGAACCTCAATTTTTAAAAAGTAGTATGTACTTTATGAAAAGAAAAGATATCTGAAAGTACTACCATTGTAATAATATATTTAATTCAAAGAATTCCAAATACATGTATGTCCCTAGAATCTAAATACAAGGAAGGATGTTTGGATTCTAATATGGCAGAACAAGGTTAATTGTGTCATGAAAACTTCTTTATCTGCTGTTAAATAAATTTCATACAATAATTAATATATCTGAGAAATTGGATTAGAGGCAGGGAGAGTTATTGCATAGAATTTTCTCTATGAACCTAAAATTATAGGTTGCCTGAAGTCATGAAGCTAAATAATTGTCATAATCAATTTAAATAACCTTCGTTAAAGAAAATAATTGGCGGAGGAAAGCACAGGTGTGGAGCTAGAGACAGAGAGCACCTTCGCCCCACCCAGGGTGCAGAGCTAGGCTCCTTCTGTCTCTTCTTTTTCCACTCCCACTGCCATCAGAAGCCTTCTCCCCTTTATTTTCTGTGATTCCCCACTACACCCCATTCTTTTCCTTCATCTTAACATGGGATTCCCTGTGCTTCAAATTTCTGCTGCTTCCAGCCATCTAGCACCTGGGAAAGTAACACCAGCTTGTGTGTTGGCAAAAAGGAAAGGGACAGAGAAAGAGGAAGAGAGAGTGGTGGGGAAGACTAGCTGATGGGAGGTGGTGAGCAGGGTGGCTGGGTCACTACCAAGCAGAGGGACAGGGAGTCTGTGCATTGGAAACTACAGTCTCTTTCAGTTCTCATCTGTATTTTTTTTTCCAAAAGGCAAAAGCTTATAAAATTGTTCAGCTTCATTAAGAAACATAACAGTTTTACAAACTATTTACTATTTATGTTATTACTATACAATATAATAAATCATATGGATATCTACTTCTGGCTGCTCAAGCTTAAACCAGTAGAGGAAATGCTGGTCTAGGAAACTGATTCAACTTTAATTTCCTTGGCTTTAGTAGAAATTATGGTGATACAGTATTCTAGAAAATTACCTACTTGGATAATATAGAAGATTCCATACTTTTTTGCTTCTGGGTTTTTAATCAACTTAAAACACAGAGCTAGGTTAGAAGCCCAGGGTTCAAGGCCACTCTGTTACTAACCAGTTGCTTAATCTTGCACAGTTACTTCACCCCTCTGGACCTCACCATCCTCATTGGTAAAAAAACTTCTGGCAAAATGTCCATTTTCCTAACATTTTTTATAGTAAATGAAAACCAAGGTTCTGAGTTGAGTATTATGCTCTAAATCTGCCTGTTCTGCTTCTTGTTTTTGTAATAAACATGTAAATGTGAGTTGCTTAACTAAATAAGTCTTTTTTCTCATTACAGATAAATAGAATTTACCAGTCCCTGGATGAAGTGCTTGAGAAGTCTTTAAATGCCATAGTCAACTGCCATTTCAGAGAAAAGATAGATGGTTTTGGAAAGTTCATGCTGTTTCTTCACTGAATTTTAGGTGAGTGTGTCTGAGACAAAGAACTTAAGATGGACAAAGAGCCCTTTTCCTTTAAAGTGCTTCTCTCCTTGCATGAAAAAAAAAATGAGGTTAAATATTATCAACGTTTTGTACTTAGTGAGGTGCCAGAGAGTGAAAGACTTAGTTTCTGTGCCTTTTATTTATTTTTTATTATTATCAGAGACCATCTGAAGTATGAGGCGTTAGATGTAGCGATGGCCTCAACATCGCTTCCTGGTTTCTATCAAGCAAATGCCCTAGTACTTCATTCTATGTTAACGGCCATCTGATTTTTAAAATATATTAATGCATTTAATTTCAGAGTAGTAAGCCAAAATGAGACAAAACCCTGTTTTAATGGCATAAACTAGAGGAAATTTTCATGGTGGTAATGGCAGTTTAATTATTAACAGTCTGTGTGTGAGAAAAGGCTAACTTTTCAGAGGCTGCTCATGGGGAGGTTTTATAATGTTTAAATTAAAGGAGGGCATGGTTTAAGTTAGGTGCAGTTTCTAACTCCTGTGTACAATTAAGAGCACACACATGCTCACATATATTAAGCTTTGTTTTGCCTGGCCATAAAATGGATGGATAAATATTTTTATATCATCATACATAATTACCCTTCCATGCTACAAAAGACATGAGCCTACAAACTGTTGCTTTACAATTAGTTTGCAATATGCTGTTGTCATTTCACAGCAAAACAGAGGAATAGAGTGGTGGTCTTTTTGAGGAAATTGTGTATCTTTCCACCTCCTCCTGAGTCTAGTTTTCAAAGTATGGCTTTATTATCTGCTTTGAAGAATGATGATTTCCAGAATGTCAGAATACACCTCTGTTCACAATTCTGAGTGAAACATAGAGCATTGATCATTGTCTAAATCTAATCCAAAAGACAGTGATACTTTCTTTATACTTTTGATTAACTTCAGAATGAATGTGGATAATTTCTCCTACTCTTAAGGGTTTATAAATTTGGTTTATTGGGATTGTAAGTGGAACGAAAATGTTGATTTCATTTATTTACAAGATGTTGGTTGGATGCAGTTCCCAGGAGCTAAACTTGGTGCCTTTTAAAAATATCAGTAAATCAGTTTGTCTAGCATGACATTACTTGGGTGGAGAAAATGAAAATGTAAAACTTATTTTACTTAACTTTCTATTTTCCTGTTGTGCCACTCTACCTCTTTTTACCTTTACCCTGCATTCCTTGCCCTGATTCTATTCTGCTGGTTCCATAGTGGTCTGACTCCTATTGGCTGGGTTTTCTGGCCCCCAAACCCAGCTCCTTTTACCTTTCACCTCTAGCTTCCCCCAGTGCCTCTGAACTCTGGGCTGTGGTAATATCACCTCTACCCTTTGTCCCTTGAGACTTGTGGGTGGCAGTGCCTTTAACTCTCTGCTGCTGCTAATCTCCAGTTTGATTCACTATCCCCAGTTTAGCATCTCAATTTTTTCATCATCTGTGTAATCATTTCCCTGGATTAAATTCCATCTGTTTTAAATATTTAAGTGTTTTCTCTTTTCCTGGTTAGATCCTAACTAACCAATCAGAACTTCATTAATTTCTTCCAAAATTATCAGAAGAGAAGCGAACAGGAATCACTTGCTTCTCTCAAGGAAGATAAATGATTCTCAGGAAATAAATTTAAAGTTAAATGTAAAATGGGGTTTTTACACTGAAAAAAATTTAACTTAGTATATTTAAAGCCATATTCTAAGCTGTACAATGTCATAGTGTTAATTTGTTTCTGTTAATAAAATCGTTGATATGTCTGTCTTGCATGTCAAATTAATAGGAAGATCTTTAAATTCTCAGCTACTTAGTGAATATGATCTTTACTTTTTTAATATTCACATTTGACAAACTTCTATATGTATGATAAAACAACCTCTTCTTAGAGTATCAGTCTCATTCCTGCATTCACATTTAAATCTAGAACTTCAGATCTATTTTATTATGGATCTGACCTTTCTCTTTCAGTAATGGTTGTTTGCTATTTGATGCCTTATGCTCTGAACATTTCATATTTCCTATAATAAATATTGACTATATTGGAAAGCAAAGTGATCAGGATGCCAGCACCTGTCTTTTTTGACAAGTAAACAATTCACCAACAATCCCACTCACTCTAAAAGGCTTCCTTGGTATTAAAGTAGCTTTTCACTGAATCATTTTGTCACTTTACTTGGTTATTTTAAATGCAAGTACCTTGCTATTTTCATTTCCTTCTCATTTATTTATATAGACATTTCCCTTTTCAGTCTTTTCTCAGATGTCATCATGACTGCTCATCTGCCAATTTTAACATATTGTCAGTACTCTTAAAGGGACATGTTACCACCCTACCAACAATTTTTGTCTATTCAACCAATGCAGTACCTGATTGCGAATCCTTTCAAATAATGTGAAAATGCTATCGTGAGCAAAATTACTTTTGGATGCCCCTTCATAACCTAAAATTGGGAGACACAGGGATGAGTAACTTTATAGTATGGTTTAAGATGCAGTGAATAACTGATGTTCTCAAAACACATCTTCCTTGGTTTGGTACAGCACTGAAAATTCTAGTCATTAACATTTCCGTCCAGCTTCTGGAAGTGAGGCTTTATAGTTATATTTAAAATAAAATACTCTTGGGGAGAGAAATGCATCCATTCATAATGGATATTACATCATAGGTGAAGGAAGTGAGTTAGCAAGGAAGAGAATCCTGGGCCAGCAGTGCAAAAACACAACTTCTGAGGGTTTGGCACACACAAGGTAGGAGGAGACTACCAAAATAATCTCACTAACTTTATAATATTGCCTGGTGGGTCAAGGGGAATGCCTTTCATAGATAACCAGGCTGAACATATCTTAATGTCATCTTGGAGGAGGGGGAAGGAGGGGTGGAAGAATTAGTTCTTACACAAATGAGCAACATAATGAATAGAGATTTTACATCACCGGTGCCCAAATAGTTCAAGAAAGTGCTTTAACCAAGACGCAGTCAGTAGTACTTCTGCTGAATCATAAAGTATAGTGTGGGAAAAATCAAATGTGTTTAAAGGCAGAAATCATCTGTTATCCATCTTTGTATCCCTGGAAAATAGCCCAGTGCTTGGCACACTACAGACAATGTCCAAATAAAAAATTAGTGAATAAAGACAAAAGCACAGAGCAACACTGGCTGATACTTCCTCCTTTATGCCAAACACTGTTCTGTATACACATATGCTTCATTTCATGCTTAAACAACCCCATAACATAGGTAATAATAATCTCCTTTCTTAAATATGAGGAAAACTAGAGCCAGAAAAATTAAATGATCTACCCGAGGTTAAATAACATGGGGTGAAAATTCAAGTCTGTTTTCAGAGCCTGAGAGCTTAATTATTTTGCTCCACTGTCTCTCATGTAATACAATAATAAAATAATTTTAAAACACAGAAGCAACATTGCTTATTATTAACAAACTGAAGTCATTTCAGAATATACCCGTATTAAGAAATCTTGCCCAAACCTTGAATTTCCTTGCTTTGAACACAGATTTTTCTCATCATTGTTCCTACTCTCTCTTCCTTTTAAAGCGTGAGTGCTTAAATCAACTTCCTAATTTACATTCAGATCTCATCATTTCCATTCTCTAATGGTGTGCTCTGAAATTAATATTTTAAATATCCTATTGCTCCTTTCATGCCATTTGCTTAATTTAAAAATGTATAATCTTGAGCAGCAAGTTACTTAAACTCTCTGAGCCTCAGATTCACCACATGAGAAGGTATGTCTAATTTGTTTTGAGGACTAGAAAATAATGTTCATAAAACAACTAAAACAACCAAATAAAGTTCTAGGTACGTAACAGATGCCTAACAAACAATAGCCAACATGACCTAATTACCTCCACCCACTTCAGTCTCACAGCCAGTGTTTGCTGCCCCATCAACTTCAGAGCATATTCTGTGTCCTGTATTCCTTAGCATGTCATAACATAGGCACAATAAACCTCTTGAATCTCACTACCCACCTTTGCTGCTCATCAATTGACCTTTGCTAACCTGAGAATGACCTGCCTTCTCTCAGCCATGCTCTGTGCCTTTACTTTTGCTCATGCTGGTTCTTCTAACTACACTCTTCTCACAACTGTCTCCAAATCCCCCTCACCCACAAGCATACATGAACTCTTCAGTGGCTTGCAATATCCTAGTCGTCTTTCAAGATCCATCACAGCTATTGCTGTTACCGTTACAGTGAAATCACTGATAAACCCGTCCTGAGTCAACAGTTACCAGTTCTGTCTCTGAATTCACATAGCCCTTTGGGCCATTTCTAGATTGGCTCCTATTGTAGACAACAGAAAGAAAAGTTATCTCATTCAGTCACTCACAGGCTCGCGTTGGAATTTCTCATGGTATCTGTCTGTCTTCACTCTGAAACTTTCATCAGTGGCAAATACCAAGTCTTTTATCTTTGAATCTCCTGTACAAAGTTCAAAGTAGTCTCCTTTTTGGTGTTGGATGAAGTATGGAAGGTCATGTTTTTAGGTATGCTTGAGTGGTTCCAGTGTGATGAAGATTTTAACATTTCACCCAGTCATTACAAGCAAAAAGAGAACTCCATTAGAGAAAAAGGGACCTTCAGAGAGAACCTGTGCCACTCTGTGCCAAGCACCAAAGAAGTTGCTCCGTGAACGTTATCTTATTTAATTTTCACAATAATCCTTCTCATTAGCTGTTATTTCTCGCCTTATTTAGATAATAAAACTAGGGTTCCAAGAGTTTAGGTAACTTGCCAGTGTCATATTTCTGGTGAGTGGCAGAACAAGAATATTAAGCCATATATTTTCACTGCAGCAAACTGCAACTCTGAAAGAGCTTTCCAATTTAATCCTATAAGAATATGTGTTTAAGACAATGCTGGATTTTTCCATTTAAAGTATTTCCTGAGGAGTAAGCTATTTATAAGTCTACAGATCTTTTTTTATTGGCAAATAAGTTTATGTTTAGGTTGGTGTTAAAATTAACAGTATTCCTGTGCAACAAGAGTTTAAAAGATGTAGCACCTTGTGGATCTGAGACCTATTTATGCAGAAACCTCATTTATTGATGTGAGCATATGCCTGAAAATGATGATGTCTAAAACTGTAGACTGATAGGATATTAAGGCTGTTATCTGGAATCACCACTAGAGGTAGAAGCTTTTGAAAGCAAGGATTTTGTCTTTTTTTTCTCTTTAAGAATATTTATGAAATGAATATTTATGACTAATTATGAAAAGGTTTGTTTAGAATGCAAAATAAAAATTCCCCTAGATGTAGCAATACTATTAACACTTTTTAAGAGGGCACATAAATGTGCCATGAATTTTTTTTAATCACACTATTCAAGTACTACGTATAAGAATAATAATTGACATGAATAAAACTCAAAATTTTCAAAAAACACTCTTCTAACTTCATTTTAATTGCAAAAACCAGTATCCATAGAGAATGATTTCTTCCTTTTGTGAAAAATCCTAATAATGCATAGGCCACATTTATACCTATAATGATCATTCATTCATTTGTTCTTTAAATGTATATGTTTTTTATATTCCCTGGCTCTACGCTAGGCACCTGGGAGCCTGAGATAAATAAGGTATAATTATTCCAAGTGATACCCTAGTTAATTATACCACAAATTAGGTCTTGGATTTATAGAATTTAAGCATCAGAAGGAATATTTCTGGAAGTCTATCCTAGACCCTTGTCTTAGTCCATTCAGGCCGCTATAACAAAATACCACAGACTGGGTGGCTTATAAACAACAGAAATTTATCTCTTACAGTTCTGGAGGCTGAAAGTATAAGATCAAGGTGCCAGCCTGGTCATGCTCTGGTCTGAGACTTCTTCCTGGTTCATTGCTGGTAGAAGGGACTAGGAGCTCTGTGGGATCTCTTTTATAAAACACTAATCCTATTCATAATGGCTCCACTCTCATAACCTAAGCATTTCCCAAAGGCCCCACCTCCTATATTGTCATATTTGGCATTAGGATTTCAACATATAAATTTGGGGGGGACACAAACATTCAGACCATAGCAAACTCCTAATTTTACATTTGAGGAAGTCGAGACCCAGAGAGGTTAAGTACTACCCCCAAAATTAGCAACAAAGCCACAACTAAAAACTATCTGAGACTCCTACCATCTAGCCACTTTCTACCATACAACAAATGAGCCAATATTCCTATATTCTTGATCTTTCTCCCCTAACAGAAGTTTTGAGTCTAAGGAGAAAAGACTGAGAAAATAAGATTGATTTTGGTTTTTATTTATAATATATAGAAGTATATTTACTATTCATCAAGTACTTATTGCAAGTTAAGTGAACGTCTGGAGCATTGCTAGGTGCTAGACATATGGCTGAACAAAACCAGAAATGTCTTCCTGGCCCTCATCCTGCTTACTCTCTTGTGTGCATGACCGTGAGTGAGTGAGTGTTGAGTATGTATGTGTGTGTGCGTATATGTGTGTGTGTGTGTGAGAGAGAGAGAGAGAGAGAGAGAGAGAGAGAGAGAGAGAGAGAGAAACCCAGCACAAAAGCCCTAAACTGCCTTTTAATGGGAATACCATAATAGTTCAGGTGATGACAGGCATAATGTGATGCTAAAAATGGCTGCTAAAAGTGATTATGACATATGAATTCACTTCTTTGAGAAAATATAAAACAGTGTGTTCCATAAATTTTACTGTATTAAAGCAGAAAGATACCTTTCTATGTCTTTGGTCTACTACTGTCTTAAGGTTAACTTGTTAACATTCCAGAAGTGAAAAAAAACTTTTAAAAATATGAGTAGCCTGTGTACACTGTTGTGTCTCTCTTTGAGTAAGATAAGTATATATTTTAGAAAAAATAGGAATTGCATTCACATTCCCAGGTTATGTTTCTGCCTTGTTGAGTTGTCTCTTGTTAGTCAATTCCTCTATATTTCCCCAGAAGAATTTGCATCATGCTACTTATCTTTACATAAGTATGATTTTTAAAGCTGTAATCATCACAAGAATGGATGGAACAATATTTTTCTATCAAAACCCAACAGTTTATTGTTTTAGCTCGTATTTTAACCATCAGTTGATTTTTGTAACTTCTAAAACCTGATTTTTAAATATGTATAATTCATTTTAGCAAAATCTTAAACTTCAAATCTGAAACTTTGAATCTGATAGTTTCAAGTTATCAAAGCAAGTGAATAATGTAGTTCTCTGTTCTTTTAATTCCTAACAATTCTGTAACAGCAGGCTAGAAATTTTACTGTGGTTATTTGTGTTTATAAAGTGCTTTCAGACTCAGATAAATACATGTGTTTTTTCTTCTAATTCTAGTTGCATGGATAAGTAAGGTAGCTGTCTTTTTCTAAGAACAGGTCTTTATTATTATACTATTCCTTCCTAATAAGCAACTCCAGTGTCACATGGTTTCCCTTCTGAAGTTGCATTTCTTCCCAGGGCAGTAGCATCTACAAAATGTACACTTGGAGAGAAACAATCCTCACTACATTCCAGGTAAGGCTACATTCTTCCCATTTAGCCACAGCAAATGAGCCTCTCATAACCTCAGCTCACCAGACCCCCATTTTATACTGCCACAGATTTAGTTCCTTTCAGTTCATATACCTTCTCCACCACCAGTGATGCCACCACAAGTGAGAGAGCATGCCACACTTAAATCCCTGGCACATTCCCACAGCACCTTGAATTCTCCTTTGGCAAGAAACATTTGCATATATTAAGCATAAAGGTGAAATTACACTAGTATAAAAACCTCATTCTCTCTTGCATGAGTCCCCAACCTGCCCCCGGGGCACAGATCAGTTCCGGCCTGTACAATGCCTGTTAGGAACCAGGCCACACAGTGTGCAAGAAGTGAGTGGCAGGCCAGCAAGCGAAGCTTCATCTGCATTTGTAGCCACTCCCCAGAGCTAGCATCACCACCTCAGCTCCACCTCAGATCATCAGACGTTAGATTCTCATAGGAGCACCAGTCCCTGGTGCCAGAAGGTTGGGGATGGCTGCTCTCTTGGATTGTTCCTTCCTACAACACAAGGAGTGAAAGGGCCTAAGAAGCAGGGCCAGTAGTTCTGTGTCCTAAACTCAGTTCTTAACAAGAATTCCTCTATCTAATAAAAAGGACTCTGAGAATTTCCATGTCATCCAGCTCTGAAGCTATTGTATGTAGGATTGTCACCTGTAAGCACAAAGGCTTTTCAGTAAAATATTATTAATCCCCTTTCGGAAAGATGCTTAAGTCCCTCATGTTTTGCCTCACCTAATAACAAAGATAATACTCTAGGTCAGCTCTTGATTGCCTTCTCATTAAAATATTCAGATCCCTTTCATACACATAGAGTTCGTGCTTAATGTGTACTAACTGTTGTAAACTGTGGTTGCCTAGTAACCAGCGGAGCCGTGTCTAAGAGTCCAAAAAACATAAATGAATAACTGAAACACTGACATTAGTTTCAGTTGGGTGACTCAAGCCTTAATTCTGCCCTAGCCATCCCAGACATTTCCAATGGGCTGGTGAAACAGTAGCTTTCTCAGAAATAGCTCATTAAATCAGAAAAATAAGAATTAGCATTTAACGTAATGTCCTTCTCTATGGTCTGATAGGGGTCCAAAGAATGACTGGAGAAGCAAAGGGACCAGATCCTAGTATCTTTGATATAATATTTACAGAATATAGAATGAAGCGTCTAGGACTCACACTCCCAAACAGCTTTTCCCAAATGTTTCTGATTGTGATTATTCAGTGCTTTTAAAAATATATTTTAGTGTTTACTTCATTGTTTGATAGTATAATCTTTCTCAAATTTAGTTTTTACAGATTCCAAACATTTCTCTCCATTTTGAAAGGCCATTGTTTTAAAAAGCAATATAGAAGCAAAGAAAGCATGGATAGTAAGAGGATTTTTAGCTAGATGGTGAAATTAACCCATAAAATAAAAAATACATTATACTTTCTGAAGAAAACACCAACAACTCAAAGTGCATCCTTATATTGGTGTTCTGTTCTAATTGGGCTACTTGGTTGTACGCCTGGGCTTCCGACGTCCCAGGAGGAATTATCGTTCCTTGTTAAAATGTTTTACTCAAGTAAAGGGGAAGGGGGACATTATATTTCCATAAAAACAGTAATGAATATACTGTTGAGTTGAAAGCAAAATTAGCATGAATTTTTAAGGGGAAAACAAAACATCAAAGAAATGTCAGCACTGGAAAGTAATTCTGAGGTCAGACCCCATCCTCATGTACTACCAATACTTTACCTTCCCATGCCTATCAAAAGGGAAATTTGAAGTAACCCAGACAAGATATACATTTCAGTGCATGGGAAAAGGATGGTTTCTTATTTAAATGAGAAAAATGTCACTACTCATCAGAAAATCGTTTTTGTGGTCTCTGCCTTGCATATATATAAGCAGGAGAGAAAATCCACCAGCTTTTTGGTGTCTCTCTGTGTCTCTCGTTTGAGTGAAGAGACCTTCCCTAAACCCTGTATAATAGTTTCCCAGGGCTGCTGTAACAAATTACCATAAACTTGTTAACTAAAAAGAACAGAAACGTGTTCTGTCATAGCTCTGGAGGAGAGAAGTCAGAAATCAAAGTGTTGGCAGATCTGTGCTCCCTCTGAAGGCCTTAGGGAAGAATCCTTCCTTGCCTCTTCTTAACTTCTGGTGGGTCCAGCAATCGTTGGCTTCCTTGGCCTAGGCTGCATCACTCCAATCTTTGCCTCCATCTTTACATAGCCTTCTCCCTGTGTGTGTGCCTCTGTCCAGGCCCTCTCCTCTTCTCACAAGGGTACCAGTCATTGGATTTAGGGCCCGCCCTGATTCAGTATGATCTCATCTCAGTCCTCAGGAAATAATATCCACAAAGACTCTATTTCCAAATAAGGCCACATTCTGAGTTTCTTGATGAACATGAATTTTTGAGGGGCATTGCTTGTATCAGTCAGACTTCTCCAGAGAAACTGAACCAATAGGATGTATAAAGAAAGAGATTTATTATGAAGAATTGATTCACACAGTTACTGAGGCTGAGAAGCCCCTAGATTTGTAGTCCAAAGGCTCAAAAACCAGAGGAGCCAAAGAGGTAAGTTTCATTCTGAATCTGAAGACAAGAGAGGACCACCAGGAATCAAGAGCAAATAATGTATTGCTCAGTGTTTTGTTCCATCTAGGCATTCAACAGATTGGATTAGACTCACCACATTGGGGTAAGCAATCTGCTTTACTAAATCTACCATTCAAATGTTAATCTCATCCAGAAGCATCCTCACAGACATACCCAGAATAATGTTTAATGAAATTTCTGGGCACTTCCTAGCCGAGTCAAGTTGACACATAAAATTAACTATCACACTACTTAATCTACTACATTTTCCTTGACAGATTTTCCTTCATATTTTATTGGCGTCACTGGCAAAAGGATGGCAACAACAGTGATTGATTTAGACCTTTTCTTGAGACCGGTGGTGGGGGCATGGACAACAGTTCTGCCAGCAAAGAAAAATGGGGGAATGGAAATTGGGTAGATAACAAATCTGTTACATTTCCACATTTTTCTTTTTTGTGAAATAGACACATCCATATTAGTTTATGCTTTGTGTTTGCAAGTGACTAAAAAATATCACTCAAGTTAGCTTAACTTGGAGACTGTCAGGATTTAGATAAAGAGTAGATTCAGGGATTCCAAAGTTAGGCTTAGGACCTTGGCTCTTTCTCCTTTCTTAGCTCTATATTCCTCTGGCATTGGATTAATAAGGAAGGAGACTCTATCAATGCAATGATTAAAATTAAAAAAAAAAAAAAAAAAGCCACCAGCACCTCTAAGCATACATAACCTACCCAGCCATATATCACAGAAAAAAAGAGCTTGACTCTGTCTCCCAAAAGACATTGATTGGCTCTGCATAGGTCACATACACATCCTGACTCCAACTCGTATCTCCATTCTTGATTATTTCATTATACTTATGGGTTCATATAATCAATACCTTCTTTATATCCAGAAAAAAAAAAATCCCTTCATTTGACACTAGCCATTTACTTCTTTGACCACTGAAGCTAGTTATCTTCAGAAACTGAACTACTTCCACAATCATAAAGTAAGATATCCCATTCTTTGATCACCACATACCCTTCCAACTCTTCTGCTCTGATCTCTACATTTGCAATTCTTCGTGTTCATTACAGGGCCTTTTGGTCTTAATTCTTCCTCACTACCAAACAACCTCTGCCTATCTTTACTTTCCTCCTTGCTGACTTAGATTCCATGGCCCATCTCTAATGCAAACTTCCCTTTTAGGTACCATCGACTCCCTTGCACATCTTTCCTCCCATCACATTCACCAGGTAATAGCTAAGCCCTGGATGAACCCACTCACCTGGCTTACCTATACTTGTACCTGTTTGGCTGAGTTTTGTTAAAGAAAACCACACAACTGAGCATGCTGGTATTATGCTAGGTCCCTGATCGCACTTCAGATGTGCTTGCATCACTCCATGGCTGTCCTACTATTTCTGTAGTCAGCTCACTCTCCTTCTCTCCAATGACTAGTTTATTATTTCTCCACTTGCATCAAACTTCTTTTCACCATTCCTCATTCTGAGCTGGCAGTCTTGCTTCTTACTTCACTGAGATGATAGAAGCCATTTGATAGGAACTTTCCATCTCCAAATATACAAATATACCTTTATCTACACCCTTCAACTCCTCCCTCCCTCATTCCAGGGGAGGTAGTTTCTCCATGTGTACTCTATAGCCCACCCCTTTTACTCTCTCAGGAACTGAGCACATTGAATCAGCCGTTTCCTTTCCCACATCTCCAGCTTCTCTGCCTTCAGTGGACCACTCTCCTCAGCATGTATTTTCTAGTTTCTTATATGGGAAACATTCCCTTGATTTCATGTTTCCTTTGAGTTACTATCCCACTTCTCTCCCCTACAAATCCAACTTTCTCAAGAAAAGAAAATTTGTCCATACAGACTGACTCCAATTCCTCACCTCCCATTCTTTTCCTGTCCCTCACCTTTCCAGAAAAAAAAAAAAGTTTCTTATGGAGGTCATCATTATCTTCATATTCCAAAGCCAATGAATCCTATCTCCATTTTCATATTACTCAAACTCTCCATAGCTTTCAACTCAAAGACCACCCCTTCCTTCCTGAAAAACTCCCGTCTTAGCTTCTATAGAGGCACACTCACAAGGTTTTCTTGGCATTCTGTCTTGAGGCTTAAACATGCTTCTCTATGTATGTCCTTTTATTTCCAAGGCTTAAAAAAAATCCCTTTGTACCTGCAATTCCCACATGTATATTTCCATCCAAGCCCCATCCTCAGGGCTTTGGGTATATATAGATACAGCCTAAGTGACATTGATACTTAATGTCTCACAGACATCTCAAGTGTCTCACGTCTCAAGTGTCTCACTCTTTCCCTCACACACGCCTCACTCCTCATTGCGTTCCCTCAACAAGCTCTCGCACCCAGCTTCTGTGTTGTAGTAAATGGCAGCTCCGATTATTTCAGAATGCTGGGGCTTTTTCCTTATACTCTATTCTCACTCATCCTGCCGCATTCAGTCTATGACTGATTCCTATCAATGCTGCCTCCAAAATAAATGTCAAATGTGTCCACTTCTCACTGTTTCTATTGTCAGCATTTTAGTTCATCATCATCAGTCAGCCTCCATGCTAATTTTACTTTATCGACTCTTGATCTTCTCCTGTCATTCTCCACACCATAGCCAGGGTGTTATTTTAAAAATAAAAGGTAGATTATGTTACTCTTATGTTTTCAATCCTTCCAAAGCTTTCCAACTACACTTAGAGTACATTTCAGAATCTCCAACATGTCCTACGAAGCCTTGGTCCCTGCCAACGTTTTAATGCCGTGACCCCTGCCCTTCACTCGCAGCACTCCAAACACCGGTCTTCACGCATTCCTGGAACACGTCAGGCGCTCCCCCCCATCAGAGACCTCAGATGTGCTCTTCCCCTTGCCGGAAAGGTCTCCTCCCCATCCGTCACAGGTGTCATCTCAAATGTCACTTTCTCGGAGAGTTCTGAGATACCACCAAATCACCTCCAAGAGGATGTTTTTCCTGATACCCCATTCCAAGCATGGACACAGACCGAATTACTCACCGTGAAGTTAAGAACAGTTCTCAAGGCTTTTCTAAAATCTTGACAACAGACAGATAATACAAGTCATAATATTAAAAATTAGTCATCAACATTATTATTCGTTAGTCATATCCTTCAGAAGGGGTCCCATATTGGCTCTCTCCTCTTGGGCCACCATGTTTTAGAACCTGCCTCCCTACAGGTCGGAGTTCCCTTTGACCTGGATCTTGATCCCCATGTTCAGAACTTTAATGCCCATTCTCTCCAGATCTAGTTCCTGGACCTGTCTGCATTCCAGTTAATAACTCATAATCTTCCATAATTAGCACAGCATTTTTGAGTGGCTTAGTTTCTCTTCTCTCCACCACTGTGTTCCAGGCTAGGCGTTAGATAACCAGTAGGCCCATTAAGGTTTACTCAAAAAAAAAAAAAAAGCAATCTCAAAGATAGTCATAAAGCCTGTAGCCTTCCTTAGAATATGGAAAAGGCTGCAGTTTAAAAAGTAATAAATCATTTTAAAGTCAAGCTACATATTTACATAGAAACAGGTATGTAAAAGTAAATACAAAAAAAATGTTAACTATGGTTAGTGGGATTACAGTGAATATAAAATATTTTTGCTTACTTTTATTCTTTAATTGATCTACAGTGTTTATACTAAAGATATCCCAAAGCCTAAAAAAGATCAAACAGTGTTTGTGTTTAATACTTTGGATATTATTGCTACAAGTATGACAATATGAGTGGGCAAACCACAGGAACTAAACTTATGTGTTTATATGCTCCTATCCATATACACTGAACAGAAACTCTAACTGTTCAGTGTATATGGATAGGAGCATATAAACACATAAGTTTCTCTATTTCACATGTCACTGTGAGGCTGTAAACAGAATGCAATGGGATATAAAGTATCTTGACATATAATGAATATGAGTAGCTAATATCCTCTGAAGACACTTTCTGTCTCTGGTAAACACCATAGAATGCTAATCCTTTTCTGCCCCGTATTAATTGTAAGCCATAATTTTGATAGGATAGCAGGAGGTCTGTCCTAATGTCTCACCTGGCAAAGGCATACTGTGGTGCTTTCAGTAAAAAAAAAAAAAAACACCTGCTCATCATTATTTAAGTGCAGCTATCCTTTCAGATGCTTAAGTGCCTTCTTTCCAGGCTTCTATGCCACTTCCTTCCTGTGTATTACTCACCATCGTATAATGGTTTTTTCCAATTTCTCCATTTGAAATATCACTGTGGGGCCATAAACAGAATGCAATGTCCTGATGAAGAATTGACCAGTGGGAAGTGTAGAGCTCAGATAATACTGCCCAGGTTGACTCCAGTGAACTACCCAGTTCACTGTGACCCTCTGAAATGCAGATGGTCCCTGCCAAGGGAGTATTTGCCACCACAGACATCCAGAAAGGTCCAAAGTGCCCAATATCTTTATATTATGGATCAGTTTATTTAAAATGTGTTTACTACATGAACCTTTCTTATTCATTCTAATAGTGGAATTCATTTAAGCATATAGAATAAAATTTTAAATATTAGTTTGTTATTTGTCTCAGTTTTTTCAAACAGTTTTCTCAATAGTGTGTATTTCTTCAGGATTCTTTTTTCTATTACTTTTTCTGGATAATTTTGCTATGTGTTCTCTTGAACCACATATGCTTCTATTTTTATCTTTCCCCCTAAATCACCTTCTATTCTATTGTTTCTTAATCGGTGTTTTTCCATAATAATTTATTCTTCTACAGTCCTGCCTTAATTTTTCTAACGCCTCATTTTCTGATACAATAGTTTTATCATAATTGTCATCAATAATTAACTTTTACTGAGTGCCTACTAGGTGCATGACATTGCATTTGCTTTCTGGTCTCTTCATCCATTACCTGTGATATATACACATATTGCTTCATAGGTAGTTACTGTCCACCCTCCCCCCATCAACTTGCCACTGCCTACTTAATTACTTGTCTTTTCCCAGGGACACATTACAAAGGAAGAGAGAAATTCAGTAGCCTCTATCAGTCCTACATCTACGCTTAGTCA
>CM053504.1:62526905-62592031 GCA_028627145.1 Eidolon dupreanum
TAAAGTAGGAATTTTACAGAAAAACAACTGAGTTTAAATAATCTATCCAAGATCACAACACTAATTAGGATGAGAGTCCGATTTCAAACTCACGTCTGTGTAACTTCACAGTTGCCGGGAGGCGCTCCTTGCCTCCCTTTGCGGTGTGGAATACTAAGGAAGCGCCTGTGCGGATCCCTTAAGAGTGTAACCACAGAGGGTAAAGCTGCGAACGCGGAGGAGGCTCCCTCCACTGCGCCGAGGTAAAACATTCATTCCCTGCTTTATCCACTTAAGAAGTAACCACTGAGCCCTACGTTATGCCAAATCTTTTGCTAGTTACTTGGTAGAGAAAGACATATAAGACAGCGTTCCCTTTCCTAGGAGAGTTTGTTCATGTCTAAAGAGAAACGATAGATATGTAAACAAATTATGATGAAATATGAGCTAAATCTGAGAATTAAGCAAGGCTGTGGAAGCAGCAGGGTGACAATGCAAGGCCTGAGGGACAAAGCAGTCTCTGATTGAAGGACAGGGTCCACCAGCTGTGAAAGATGTCCAAGGTGAGAGAGAGGGACAGTGACTGGCATGAGAGGAAGCCCCAGTCACCCAGGACGCCCATCAGCCTTCCTTCGGGTACTAGGAATAAACTAAAGGTGATTCTTTAACTCTTAATTATGTAATCCTTGGTTTGGGAGGTCCGAGGATTGTTCAAAGTTGATATTGTCCCAACTGCAAGACCTCTACTCTTAACGTAGAAGCTCAAATATAATTTGGTTGATTCTAGCAGGCTGTATCTACACAAATCCAAATCTGTGATCATTTTAAAGAGAACTGAGACCTACTCTGTTTAAACAATGGTTAAACACAGGCTTTTGATGGGAAAAAAAATAAAAAAATTTTACCTCCCATCTCTGAGCTATAATTAGAAGTTTGCTCTAGAAAAACACTCTAAGACTAGCCCTTTATATACTGATGAAGTAGTGTCTTCGGTATCTGTGTTTAGTGAATTATTTAGTGTATTTTTTTATATTTTTAAAGGAGCTGTGAGATTATTGCTGCATTTCCTATAGAGTTGGTAACTGGCATTTAAAAATATTTGGTTGGCAAAAATAGTACAAAATGATCAGTATTTCAAGGGATTAGAGGCCACTTAAATATACATATAGTTGTTTCATTAGTTGGTTTCAAAGTTTTAGAGATCTTTTATACTTATACCTCTATTCATTTTTCTTTTTTTGTTTTCTTATTCACAAAGTTGAGTCAGCAACAGAAACATATTCAAATTAGCCTTGTCATACAGAAAAAAAAAAAATCTGACTTTGTCAGGGTGGGTGGAGGGGAAAAAAGCAACTTTTTGTCAGTCTTTTGTATTTCAGCAGCTGGATTCATTGCTGCCATGGTAACGGACCACATGATGAGGTGTATTAGATTGCTCTGTGTTGAGTACAAGGGGAAGAATGAACACAGCATTTTATTGAAGTTAAAGGTTACTTTGGAGTTTCTCCTGTGGAAATGTGTAAGGTCAAATACTGTAGCTTTCAGCATATGTAGTACTTCAGAGGAAGAATTAGGGGCATGTTGGTGCATTTAACTACAAAACCAGGTAAGGTACAATTGAATCTATGAAACTGAACTCCTCTTACTTCTTCTGTTGTAGTGGCATAACTTGCTGGCTGGAATTTCACGGTCGCCCCCGCCTCCACCCCCACCCCCACCCCCACCCCAACATAGGCACAGGACATATTTCTCTCGTTTCCCCCCCCAACTCCCCCACCTTATATTTCATCTGTTTTTAATTTAAAAGGCTAAAACGTTGTGGATTTTTATAGTTCTACGGCAATGTGTGTGAGGGTGTATGTGCAAGTGAAAGAAAACTGGAAAGGAAGCAAGAAGAATGCGATGATTAGTGTCGTCAGACCAATGTAAAACTGAGCAGCGTTTCCTTGTTTTGTTCTTTGAAAATGGTCCACTTTTCTTAGAGGACATCTTATTAGTGGCATTGGTCCAGAGTTGCTTGGCTCTTATACTAAATTAAGCAGTAGGACAAAGTTCTCCAGCGTGTTATTTAGTGTATTTATTGTATCTGGGCTTTTTTTTTCTGCTTTCATCATATAACTGCTAGCCTCATCCAACATGAATAGTTCACTTTTATCTATAATTTTTACAACATATTTTATTTCCATTAGTGTTCTGTTCTTTCAGGCATTGTGGTCGTATGTGTCTTAGGAGATTTAAAAATAGAAGTAAATAAAACATGGATTAGTATAAAATGAACTCTTTTGCTTACAGACCAGTGAGAGCTGAATGTAAACAATTCAGTGTGGCTTCGTAAAGCATCAATTCCCAGAGCGCAGAAGCCTCCTCCTGCCTTGTTTACAGATCACCCTAGCAGCTTGCTTCCGAAAGGGAAGCTTTGATAGGCACAGAGCAAGTTAAAGAACATTTTTTTATTAACAGTTTAATTTGGTTTCTTGCTCATGGTTTCTCCTGACGTTTGATGTCTGGCTTTCTCATAAGACGTGATGATTTACTTTAATTTTTTAGCTATGAGCTAATCTATGCGACTTCTCTCCCCTTAGAACAAAGTTGAGTTGGCAGCTTTAGAGACAAAACTTACCCCAACAGTAGCAGAGCCTCACTGTCATTCAAGTATATTCAATGTTCAGTATTCACTGGAGTGTTTTTATTTAGGAAAGCCTTTGAAAAGTATTTTCTAGGCCGAAATCAATTATTTGCCAATAATCGGCTCTGATTGGGATAAAAGCCAATAAATTATTACAAGTTTGGTGTTATACCACTCTTTCTTCAAAATGATACTTACTTAGATTTTGTTAAATCCACTTATGCTCTGTAATTTTCATTGCTAGTTATTTAGTCTCTCTAGTTTTTATATGTCCAGGACATCTTCTAAATTTAAGCAAGGAGTTATAGTCGTTATTCAAACATTTTTTGCCATAATTGCAAATAAAGGAAACTATTTCCATGATAACAAATATCAAAAGCATAATAACACTGAACATTTGTAAAATGCCCATATTTGTATGTTTTCCTTTTCTCCTTTGTTGCTTTGAATGCAGAGCAAGCAAGCTATAAGCATGTCCTTCAAAATATAAAACATTTCCACAAGCATAAGTTATTACTTAAGAATAGGAAATTCTCGAGAATTAATGAAAAATGGTACCTGGTAAAATATTTTAAAGGGTGAAATTCTCAATACTGACAATATCTGAGGTAGGAAGTGGTCTGTTTTTATTAAAGGAAAAATAAAAGAGAGAGGGAGGGAAAGAAGAAGCTAGAGATGGACACAGAAGACACAAGAAAGGAAAGATAGAAAAAAGGTAAAGATAAAAGTATAAATGATCTCTTAACCAAGCTTTCTTCTTTCCCATCACTGGAATGGATTAAATATAAATAAAAGAAGAGGAGTAGAATAGTGTGGATGAGATGAAATTAGTAAAAAGTACAATTGTTCCACTACTCCATGTTTTAAGTACATGCTAAGTCGTAGATAGTTCCTTTCTATTGATTGAAATGAAAACAAATTCCTGTAGTTGAATTTGTTTCTGTCCTTGATATTGTGGGCTAAGATATCAGCCAGCTTAGAAATTAGAGCTAGAAATGTGTAAAATTCAATATATACCCAAATTTCTGTGGTCTTATTCACCTGACATTAGGCCATATGTACATGTCATTTCTGAGGTCACCATAACTGAGAGGTTCTTAAGATGGAATTTTATTTTTAAAATTTTATTCTTTACATTTTATTTTTTAAAAAGAATTGTGTATTTTAAGGAGTACAACATAACGATTTGATACACATATACATAGTGAAGTAATTATAATAGTCAAGATAATTTATACATCTTCTGAAATAGTTACCATTTTTTGTGTGTGTGCGATGAGAGTACCTGAAATCTACTCTCTTAGCAAATTTCTAGTATATAATATACAGTATCATTAACTATAGTCACCAAGCTGTACAGTAGGTCTATAGATTTGTTCATCCTACATTACTGCAATTTTGTACCCTTGACCAACATTTATCCCTCTGTTTCCCTCACCCTACCCCATCAGCCCCTGGTAACCACCATTCTATTCTGTTTCTTTATATTTGACTTTTTTAGATTCCATATATAATTGCAATCATGCAGTATTTTTATTTCTGGCTTTTTTCACTTAGTAAAATGACATTCCATTGTAAGTATATACCACAGTTTCTTTACCTATACACGTGTTGGTAGACACTTAGGTTGTTTTCATATTTTGGTTATTGTAAATAATGCTGCAATAAATATGGGAGTGCAAATATCTCTTCCAGGCTCTCTAGCCTCTCAAATAAATATCTAATTATCTGCAAACATTTACCTTTATTAAGGAGATAAATGTTCAACAGAGTCTTGATAAAGAAGAATTATATTAACTATTGTGTCTCCTCTGTAAGAACAATAATAATCTTTGAACATCAAGACAATATTTCTAAATAGATGAAGACCAGTCCAATGAATGGTGATTCAATATCAGGTAGATATTTTATCTTTAGGAATTGCTATTTTTAAACATATGACTTCATTAAAGTGAATTTTATTAACCACCACGTAATTTTTTGTACGAAAAGAACTGGACTCTTTTTTTAATATTCTTAAATGGTCCTATATGTAGTATAAGGCCAGTGTTTTTAGAAAGTGGAAATTTCTAATGAGTAGTGTGGTATTTACTCCACAATTTAATTTATTCCATTAATAACATTTACAGATTACTTACAATAGATGTGCTTATTATGTTCTTATCACAGCTTACAATAAAGTATGTTGACTTTGTTCAATAAGTGGTAGGGGGCTTTATCAATAATGATTAGAGTTATCAAGAACTGTACAATGTATGGGAAATATCTGAAAGGGAGAGAATAAACTTATTGCAAGGAATGAACAATTTTTTACATTTCTAATAAAAAATCAATTGATTTTACTTTCATGATATTAGCTTGATACATTTTAGAGCAATATTATAATAATTTCCCATTACCTGGCTTACACGTTTTATATGTTAACTATTGACAGTATTTTAATATTTTAATTATCTTTCTAAATTGTAAATTATTTGTTTTAAATAAACAATAGTATTTCATGTATAACACCTATAAATTTGGATTTATAAAAGTAATAATTATACTCAGAAAAATCATTTGCCTCTACCTGTCTTTCACTTAAAATAAAATACCAGATGGATTAAATTGGCAATGCCAGTATAAAATGTGGATCCATCAAAGTAATAGAAGAAAATAAAGAACTTAAGATAGAAAAACACACCTTTAAAGGCAGAAACCATCTCGGAAGCTAAGCAGGGTCAGGCCTGGTTAGTACTTGGATGGGAGACAACCTAGAAAGACCAGCTGCTGTAGGCGTAAAAAATTAAAAATTAAGGGACTGTAAGCTGACTAGGTCCTTGCAATCTGCGAGGTCGACCAAAGGTTGCCCCGCCTAAAAATATATAAATAAATAAGTAAGTAAGTACATAAGTAAGTAAGTAAGTAAATAAATAAATAAATAAATGACAGAAACCATTCCTTTAGGAATGATTAGATAAAAAGTTATTACTTTGGGGGGAAAATGCTTTAAACAAAATTTTAAAATAGCAAACTAGAATCAACATTTTCAACATATATGAAACAGAAAAAGTAAGTATTCATCATCTATAAGGCCTCATAAATCAATAAAAAAGAATAGCACTAATCATTTTTAAGACTATTTTTAGAGCAGTTTTTGGTTTGCAACAAAATTGGGGAGGAGGTACAGAGATTTCCCTTATATTCCTTGCCCCAACACCTGCAGAGCATTCCCCATTATCAGCATCACTCACCAGAATGGCACATTTTTTTTTTACCAAGGATGAACATACATATCACATTATAATCATCCAAAGTTCACAGTTTACCTTAGAGTTCACTCGTGGTGTTATACATTCTATGGGTTTGAATAAATATATAGTGATACATATCTATCATTATAATATCATATTCAGTATTTTCACTACCCTAAAAATCCTCTGTACTCTGCATATATATCTCTCCCTCCCCAACCCCTTCCTGGAAACCACTGATCTTTTTATTATCTTCATAGTGTTTCCTTTTCCAAAATGTCATATAGTTAGAATCATACAGTATGTACCCTTTTCATATTGATTGCTTAGTACTTTGCCTTTAAGGACTTCCATGTCTTTTCATTGCTTTGTAGTTTATTTCTTTTGAGCACTGGATTATAGTCCATTGTCTGGATATACCACAGTTTATTTATCCATTCACCTACTGAAGGACGTCTTGGTTGCTTCCAAGTTTTGGCAATTATAGATAAAGCTGTTATAAATACCCACATACCATGTACAGGTTGTTGCGTGGACATAAGTTTTCAACTCATTTGTGTAAATATCAAGGAGTCCAGTTGCTGGATCATATGGGAAGGGTATGTTTAGTTTTGTAAGAAACCATTAAACTGTCCTACAAAGAGGCTGTACCATTTTGCATTCCCACCAGTAATGAATGAGAGTTCCTGTTGCTCTACATCCCCACCAGCATTTGATGTTTTCAGTGTTATGAATTTTGAACATCTAATAGGTGTATAGTGGTGCCTTATTGCTGTTTTAATTTGCATTTCCCTGATGACATTGATGTGGAATCTTTGTCTCTGCTTATTTACCATCTGTATATTTTCTTTGGTTAGTTATTTGTTTAGATCATGGCCTGTATTTTAATCAGATTATTTTTTGCCTTATTGTTGAATTTTAAGGATTCTTTGTATATTTTGAAGAATACTCCTTTATCAGATGTGTCTTTTGTAAATAATTTCTCTGAGTCTGTGGCTTGTCCTCTCATTCTCTTGATACTCTCTTTCACAGAGCAGAAATTTTTAATTTTAATGAAGTCCAGCTTATCAGTTATTTCTTTCATGGATCATGTCTTTGATATTGTATTCACTAAATATTTTTAAAACACCTACAAATTAAGCAAAAAAAATACCATCTTAATCTTTAGCAAATATTTTTAAAAGAAAAAAATGAAGAGAGGAATATAATATCCGTTGTTAGGGAGGGTGTGGGAAATGTGAACTCCTGTACACTGCTATGAGAGTATGAATTAATATCTTGGAGGGAGGAGTTCAACCTGGCAATGTGAAGCAAAGGCTTTAAAAATTACATCCCCTTGGGCCCAACAATTGCACTATGAAGAAAATATCCTAACAAAATAGTTAAGCATATATGCAGGGTTTTTCATCGTTATGGTGTTTCTGAGTGTAAATAATAGAAGTCATTCAAAAAAAAATCTTCTGAGAAATGTAACAAACACACCAACTCATATTTCTGATCCAATAGCTATAAAGTGGTAAGAAGTCATAGGCATGGCTATATGCTTTCCTAACTGTTCTACTTTTTTAGTCTTTAGATGGAACATGAATAGGCAGCACAGTATAGAGATAAGTGTCTTGGATTAAGTTTTAGAATGCCCGAACACTACTACGGACTAGCCGAGTTAATGTAAATATACAAATATAAGGCATTATTAAAATCTTAATGTTAGAGAGTAGAGAAAAAAAAAGCCTGAATCCCTTTATCCGTCTATATTCATTTATCTTCACAACTGATGTTGCAAATAAAAAGTCCCAAATCAAATGGCAGACAGAGGGTATAATTTTAAAATTTCACTGAAACATAGTGCCCAGTGATAAAATCTGGATGCCTTGATTTTGATAGAAAATAGTAAAATATTTGGAATAGTATGTATTTCCCAATTATTATTGTTTGAAATTTATTCAAAATAAATTTCTGCTCATATAAGGATGTCCAGAAGATCATTTGTCTTGCATATAACCTAGCATTTAGGCATAGTGGAAAAGCTAGCAGTTCAAAGCAGTGTTGATTGATAAAAACTTCTGTGGTGCTAGAAATGGTCTACGTCTGCACTATCCAGTATGATAACTACCTAACCACATGTGGCTGTCAAGCACTCAAAAGGTGACTAGTGTGACCGAGGAACCAGATTTCTAATTTTATTTAATGCTAAGTTATTTAAAGAGCCACATGTGACTAGTGTTGTCTTATTGGACAGTGCAGCTCTAGAATTAAGGACAATAAATAGGGTCGTTTTTTTTTTAATGTGGGGATTCATTTCAAGCATCTCTGATGAATTAGGGTGACACAACAAGGTGAATATAATTTGTGAAATTTCTCTTCAATTCAAAGAAGTTCTCATCAGGGAGATCCTTTGATTTTGGTGACTCATAAGTCAAAGATTTTCACAGAAGTCTTGGTCTTAAATAGTCTATAGCCTTGCTCACTTAAGAATTCTAAAATTTATTCATTTTCTCATTTACTAGAAAAAAATACTTAATTTGAATTTATATGTGTCAGTGTGCAAGAAAAATACACTGGTCTCCTTTATTCTCACACTACTACCATATTTACAATATTTCTGACACCAAATGATATCAAATGTGTGAATTTTCCACACCAAGCAATTCTGAGTAACTGCCTGGAGTGAGTGTCAGATCCCACAAGTTGAGGACTCAGTCTCACAAGACTGCCCTCACTCCTACTTCAAATGCCAGTTGCAACTACAGTTTGTCACCTGTGCTTCTGACTGGCTGTGAATCAGAGGTTCCCACAACCCTCTCCTCATTTGATCATTTGCTCGAACAGCTCACAGAACATAGAGAAACACTTAGGTTTACCGGTTTATTATATAACAAAGAATATGATAAAGGATGCAGATGGACAGCCAGATGAAGAGATACACAGGGCAGGCTCTGGAAGGGTCCTGAGCACAGGCACTTCTACCTCTGTGGATTTGGAGTGCACCACTCTCCCAGAACATGGATGAGTTCACAGCTCAGCAGCTCTCTGAACCCCATACTTCAGGACTTTTTATGGAGTTTTCACCACATAGGCATAATCGATGATTACCTTAATCTCCGGATCTTCTCCACTTCCTTGGAGGATAGGGATGAGGTTGAAAACTTCAAGCTTCAAATCTTGGCTTGATCTTTCTGGTGACCAGCCCCCATCTTGAAGCTATACAGACGCTCACCAAGAGCTACATTATTGGAACAGAAGACACTCCTATTACCTGGACTGTTCCAAAAGATTAAGGAACTTTGTGTGAGGAACCAGGGACAAAGACCAAATATCAGAACAAAAGATGCCTCTAGTGTTCTTAGCACTTAGGAAATTGCAAGGGTTTTAGGAGCTCTGTACTAGGGACCAAACACAGAGATCAATATATATATATATATATAATTATATATATATAATTATATATATATAATTTCACAGTCAGGCACTATACTTGACTTTTAAAAGATAATGACTGTCTAGAGTCCCTAGAATCAGAGTTTCCTTGGAATATACTTAGGAGTCACATGATACAGAGCAGCTTCTATAGAGGAAGGGTGAGAAGATGCTGGTATAAAAGAAAGCTCTGGGACAAACTTTAAAAATAGTGAGCATTAAAAACGTGGCAGCATGAGAGACATTCCCAGCTCTCTCCCCTTGAAACAACAATAAGCTGAACACTTAAAACGCAACAGAAAACACCCAAACTGCACACCAGGACATCTGAGCGTGAGATCTGCGCATAAGAGCTACCACAGGTCAGAACCCTAAGTGTTGGATGGTGGACTGGGAGAAATAAAGAAGCTGCCTCTTGTAGCCAGAGCTCCCTGTAGGAGGAGGGGAAGGGGAAAAGGAGCAGCGACTTCCATGAACAGCCCTGCCTAAGAGTGCTGTGAGCTCCACACGGCCGGTGGCAGTGCCCAGTCATCAGGGCAGAAGGTAGAGAAACAGGGACGGCAGAAAAATGGAGACAGCAGAGAAACAACAGTTGATTTTTATCAGCCACGGTTGCAAAACTGAGGCTGAGTCACAGACCCCAACCCCAAGCCCAGAGGGCTCCTCCCCCCATACCCTCCAAAACAGATCACCGTGGAGCTCCAGGGGAATCTGAGCAAATGCTACCGAAACTGTTACTAACACTGACAGGAACTGAGACAGAGGGTAGCGAGCATAATTAAACATCTATAAGGGAAAAAAAAGACATTATTAACACTTTATAGAAAGCAGGGATCCAAGAGGCTTAGATGCCACCTACTGGAAACCAAAAGAAAAACACCTATTTGCAATAGGCTAGGGCCCATTACATAATAAATCTATTTTATGGGGGAAAAAAAAAAAGCAGAACACACTTCCATTAATGCCTAGGAGGAGAAATAGTCCATTACACACCAAGAACAACCAGGATAACAAGGCATTTCAGAAAGAAAGAGAAAAATCTACAGAAAATAAACTTACAGACATAGAAATATGCAACTTAAATAACAGAGAATTCAGGATGGTACTTCTGAAAAAACTCTGTGAGATCCAAAATGAATCATAAAAATAGTGAGCATTAAGTAGAAGGCTGGGGAAAGGAGGACCTATACAGAGAAAACAGTATGAAAATATCAGGTATGGACGAGAATCAGAAATCCCTGGAAATGTAGGTTAGTCATGAAATATAAGTTAGCTATGTAAGTTAGAGCTCCAAAAAGCATCCAAGGACTAGATCATCATCATCATCACGTCATTATCACAATCACAAATGACCATGTATAGGTCATTTGATGTTAGGCCAAATAATTTTCATGTATTATTTTATTTAATTCTTGCCACAACCGATGATACAAATATTGTCCTCATTTATTGATGAGAAAACTGAACTGCCAGTAATTGCTAAGTGGAGTGTCAGGCCAAAGGCAGCCCTGTTAAACTATGCTGAGTCTCCATTCTGCTGAGTGTTCTTGTCTCTCGTCTTTGGAATTTAAACCGCTTTATCCTGAATACTCTAGGAAGCCATATGAGGAAATTCATACTGACAGCAGCAAAGAAAATAGGTTAGGGGTAGGCCATATTAGATGGATGGAGATAAGTGAAGAAGTTAATGCTATAATTCAGAGCAAGCATGAGGGAGGTTTGAGCTAAGGGAGTGAAAGTAGAATTTGAGAAGGAGTCACTTTGAGAGGTATTTCGTCAGTTGTCTGTCTTTACAGTAAGTCAGGTAGAGAACATCTGACTTATTTTTTTAAACCTCCCTGAAAATTGCCAATTACTGCGTAAAACACTAGAGCACAATTGTTGTGGCCAAGAAAAGAACCTATCTTATAATATACAAGTTTTCCTAACAAGACCTACATGCATTAATCATCCAGTTAGAAGCCACTACATCATCTATATTCTTGAAATGTGTGCGACATCACAATATTGTTTGGGGATATGATATAACTGAGGTTGGAAATTTATGAAATTTTTCCTTTCATTAAAATCTAAATATTCTTTGATATTGACAAAGTGATTTTTTTCTTTCCAACATACAAAATTTTTAAAAATAGATAATTAGAGCTCATTTAGAAAAGTCAAAAAACAGTTGCCTTTATCATGTGGAAGCAGTCTTCAAATTGCCTTTGCCCCATTTAGGTAAATTTTTTTTTCTCTTGGCAGTTTACCCAGGTTCATTTACAGGTTGGAAGATAATAGAAGCTATTATTTTCAATATCAGAACCTCCACTGTTTTATGAGAAATTACTTCTGATTTCTTCCAAAGTCTTATGATTACTGTGGTTAGAGAGTGTTGGGAAAATGCAGAGAAAAAGGTAGAAGAGATGGGTTGTTGTCTTGATGATAAAGAGCTGAAAGGAGGTCGTCGAAGGAGATGCTCAGTAGCCCCGCTGTAAGAAGGACTTTGGTAGTAACTGCCAGCAAAGGGAGTGAGGAGAAAATAGCAGCCATTTGGGAAGATGCTGGTCATATCATTCTTTCCAGTATGTTGGGTGACAGTAGGTAGGTATGAGAATTCCGAGAATTCTCAGATATAATAAATAGAACACTTTTTAAGTGCCAGATACTACTCTAAATACTTTTTGTTTAATTCATTTCATTTAAAGTTGACGAATTCTCATTTAGAGAAAAATACCTAGCACATAGGAATCACTGAATATACCTACGCAGTTATCACTTTGTTAATCCTCACAATAACCTCATGAGCCAGGTACTTTTATTATTTATCACCTTTATTTTACAAATGAAGAAATTAAAGCCAGAGAGGTTAAGTAATCTCTCCCAAAGCTTACAGTTGATAAGAGAGAGAGAGCTCTAGTTAATGGCTCAACCACTTAATGCTCAACTACTAAGCCATCCTGCCTACTTTTAATCCATATAAAGTCTCTTGTAGGTAGAGATAATACTTGTAAAATGCTTACAAAGTACCCGACATATAGTAATTCCTTGAAGATGTTAGCAAGTATTATTATGTAATGCGATTTAGAAGATTGTTCTGGTATTTATGTCCTACACCACACTGCTCAGAAATAATAAGATTTTAGGGCAGCTTTGGATTTTTCTTATGTAAATTTGAGTAAAGCTTTGTTTAGGAGTATGCCTATTATAAATTGGGGAAATACTTTTTCTACCCAATCCTATCCATCTGTTTGATTGGCTCCTTTGAAGTTGTCAACTCAAAGAATGTGCCTCATAGGAATGTTTCATATACACATCTACATACTTCTGACCTTTTGACAGAGAATGACTGCTGCTAACAGTACTAACATTGAGAGCAAGTGGATCCCCTCCCCCCTTCCATTTGAATAGTATATCAATTTGTTTATTATGGTCTTGCTAGGAATTAAATGCTCTGACATTTGCATGTCCTAAGGGACTAGTGAGAGGTTGGCAGCCAGGAAGGGGAATCAGGCCAGAGGCTGATTCCACATAAGGGGAATCATCTAAGGGGATGGATTGGCTGTAGAGTCCTCAAGGTCACATGGGTGGTTCCAGGAAGAACCCAACCAGACCCTAGAACAAAGTCAGGTATGAACTTAGGTTCTCTTCTCTTTTCCCTATAATATGGGTTAGTTTGGGGTAGGTGAATTATCATCCTCTATATAGAATTTTATGGGCAATTAGGTGACTTGTAATCTTAGTGAAGTTAGAATGTCAGCAAATGCAGAATTAAAGATGCTTAAACTTTATAGATACAGACAGTACAAGAATAACAGTTCTGTTGTGCTAGAATTCTTGGAGAAAATGATACAGCTCTGGGTTGTGTGTAAGAAATGATCAACAGACTAAACAAAGGAGGTTGGAGGACACCATGGCTGAGGACAGCAGAAATGTGAGGACTCGAGAGAGATTCAGGAGACTGCAGAAGAAAGAGGGCAAGGTGAAGCCTCAAGACTGGATGACAAGCAGATACCTTGTCTTCTGTATCTGTCACTCTTATAGCTCCCTTGTCTTTATCTGTAACTTCAAAGTGTTTTAGCTAATGATGTCATTGGGTAAATATGCCAGGCGACTACCCCAATTTGGGGACAAAGAAATAGGCCAGCAGACCTCCCACCACTCTGCTACCAGGAAAGGGCTGGCTGGGGTTGTGGAGTGGGAAAAATCTCTCTCTAGATGTTTGTCCTCTGCTATATCACCCCCATCTCAGATGGCTGCTTCTCCATGGGCTTAAATGAGATAGTTTCTTTCAACTGTTAGGGAGTATGTTGATAATGTTTGTAAATCACAGGGTCTCCAGATTCATCTCTGCAGATGTTATGTGTTATTATCTGGAGAAGTAACAAGCTTTTATTAATCATAATAACTAACATTTGTATTGTGATTTACTGTCTGCAGAGTGTTTCAATTGCATTATATTTGAATCTCCTAACAATCCTGCAAGGAAGATGACATTATCATTATTCTTTTTAAGGAAGAAGAAAATCAAGCTCAGTGAATTTCTTGACACTGAGTTAGTAAGCAAAGCATAGATTTTAATTTACTGATCTACTAATGGATGCTGCTTCATTCAAAGCCCCTCTCACCTATGAAAGTAAAACTTTTCTCAGAGATAGCTATTTGGCTTTAGAAAACCACTATTACAAATAAAGAGCACTTGCATTTATTCACATTATTCAGATTATACTTTCAATGTAATTTGTATACACAGTATATATTTAATAAGTGTTAACTGCCTGATTATAGTCTCTTTGTACTCCTCAAAAGTAATCATTCTGATTCTCACATATATGATGAAAAGATTATTTTGAACTAGAAGAAAATAGTCAACAATTATAATTCCCAATGTGAGAAACTAATGTGGGCGAAAAATGTGAAGCAATTCGTTTTTCTAACCTCTAACATCTAAATGAGCAGATTTAAAATAACTCAGAAGGCCAAAACAAAAAGACAGAAAGACAGCCACTATATGCCTATATAAAAACCAATAAAAAGGATTATTATGAGCCCCACACTACTCTCTCCCATATTCACACAACCACCAAACAATATATATAATTTTATCTTATTGATACAATGCCCTGTTATATTCCTAGGTGTGTGTTTTGCCTTCATATTACACACCATCTATCTTCTTTACAACCTTTTTTTTTTTACCCAACATTGATTGCCCTTGAGTTTAGTTATCTTTCTTGTCTATCAGAGATTTCAAAAATGCCCCCACCCGCAGGCTAACTCTCTGTGAGAACCAAAGATTAAAGTCTGGACAGGAGAAACAAAACCAGAGCAACAAACATCAGCAGCAGGTTTTTCCATTTGGCTAAACTGAAGTTCTTTACTTCGCAAGCACTGCTGCTATTTGGGCTTCCTTTTGCTAACACTTTTCCTTATTATGTAAAAAAGCCATTCTGAATTACAACATTTATTACCTCTGGTATTTAAAATGTATTAAAATAATTCTTTGGATTTAAATGTTCTCTTCTGACAGTAATGCTAAGATCTGAGACTCTTGTTCAGGATTAGGGTTAGGCAAGAAAAGAATATTAAAATGAAGGAGAGCTTTTCTTACCAGCTATAAAATATATTATAAAGCTATAATTATAATTAAGTTGAACTATAATTAAAGAACGTGTGGTGTAGACAAAACCCTGAGGTATGAACAAATACTAGCGTATGCGTTAACGTATGCTAGAGGAGGCAATATATATATATATCTATCAAGGAGATGATTATTATGCAACAAATCAAATCATATTTGGAAGGAAAAGGTCTTCATGCTACGAAAGAAATTCCAACTAGATTAGACTTATAATAATATTTAACACTTATAAGAATACATTAATACTTATAATAAACCTAACTATAAGAATTCAAAGAAACTATAGAGGAATTTTAAAAACAGCTTTAGGAGATATAATTGACAACAAATTACATTGTTGAAAGTGTACAAACTAATAAATTTTGACATAATGCATATGCACTTCAAACCATCTCTAGAATCAAGATAGTGAACATTTCCATCATCCTCAAAAGTTTCCTCACACTCCTTGGCAATACTTCCACCCACCCCTCCCCCACCCACAGGCAACCACAAATCTGCTTGGGGTCATTATAGATTATTTTGCATTTTCTAAAGTTTATATAAATGGAATCATACACTACATACCCTTTTTGTCTAGTTCCATTTATTCTACATAATTATTTTCAAGCTTATTCATGTTATTGCAGGTATCAGTAATATGTACATTTTTATTGCTTTGTTTTTTTTTTATTCATCTGTTGATGGACATTGGTGTTGTTTCTAGTTTTTGATGATTACAAATAAAGCCATTATGAACATTCATGTGAAAATCTTTAAGTGGATATATATTTTCTTTTGAGTAAATATATAGAGGAATTTTAAATGATGTGTGAAAGGAAAGAGTTTTATGAGGATAAAAATGAAGGTTCAGAATGAAAAAAGTTATATTTGACACCATTAACATTTTAAATTTCTGCATATCTGTTGAGGAAAACATGTAAGCGGCAAGACTTGTTATAGACAGGTCATCAAGAATTGTACATCTGTTGTATCAATTAATCTTCAATGTAGTCCTAAACAGTAGGCACTGCTATCCCTGTTTAAGGCAGCCTCAGAGAATGTTCCATATTCTAATGTAGAAAAGTAAAAGGATATGCGAAACAAAAATAATTCATAAAATGTTTACGTCTGATACACAGATGTGAAATAATAAGTCAATAACCTTAATATATAAAGAATTTATGCAAAATTTGTAAGAAAATACTTAAGACAGTAGTAAAGTGGAAACAAGACATAAATAGGTAGTTTGCAACCAAGTAGAAGTAAAAATATATGAAAAATATTAAACTTCACTTTTAATCAAAGAAATTAAATGTAAAACAACCCTATAACACCTTTCAAATTAGCAAATATTTTTAGATATTTTGGTGTCGGGTTGTTTTGCTTTGTTTTAATAATGGTAATATGTAACGTTAGTGAGGTTGGAAGCCATTCTCATACTTTATTGGTGGAAGTATAAATTAATATGCTAATTCTAGAAAGCAATTTGACAGTATCAGTAAATTTTATTGACTTTGGAGATAATTGCACCTCTGATAAAAATTTCAATTTGGATTCACCTGGAGAAATAATATGAAATGGATATAAAGATATATATTCAGAGATTTTTTTTAGCATTATTTATAGCAGTTAAAAACTGGAAACAACCAAATGTCTCATAATAGGAATATTAATAGCTAGTCACTCCATAACTAAGAAATCTTATGCAGCTACCAAAAGGGTGTTATCAAGCTATATCAAACTATTGGTAAGGTGAGAATTGCTACAAGTTTTCTGGAGAGCAGTTTGAGAATATTTTAATTGACTTAAAAATGATTATGAGCATTAACCTTGTAATTCTACTCTTGGAATATCTAAAATGAAAATACTTTTGCACGAAAATTTATAAACAAGGTTATTCATCACAGTATTTAAAATAATGAAAATTTTAAAGCAGCCAAATGCCCAACAATGGACAAATTAAATAATTTAATCAATTATTTAACGCATTAAATTATGATACATTCGTATGATGGAAACCATTTTAAATGTTTTATAAAAATGTTTAATGAGAGAGAATATGTTTTTTATAAAACACCATCTATCAACTCCTAATATTAGAAATTAAAAAGTAGAAAAAGTTAGAAGAAAGTAAAATGTTAGTAATGATTAATCTATGGGTAAAGGTTAATTTTTCTCTTTACTTTCCTGTGTTTTCTAAATTTTTTTCCTGTGGTTAATAGTACTTTTGAAGTGCTGTGATATAAATTAGGTTGTAGAGACAAAATTTAAAATTACATACTCAGTGTAAATGAAGCTGTGTATGGAAAAAGAGGCAAAAAGGATATCAACCATAACATTAATAGTATGATTTTATTCTTTTATGTTGGTAAACAAAAAATTTAACTTCCACAGGTGAAAACCTCCTTAAAAGAAAAGGTTTTTTGAGCCATATGCTAGCTGAAAAGGACCAGGTACTAGGGCATGAAGTCTAAACCACCAGCAGCAGCACTAGGTGGAGAAAGCAACTTGTCTTCTGTCCTGGAGTTGACAAGCACTTTTATAAGTTATGTTTTGGGGAAGAAAGACGTAAGTTGTTTTGAAAAAATTTTTCATTGGCAACAAATTAGGGGAGAGGGAAAAGATAAAGCAGGGACAGTTCTATAATAGGAGCACGGGGTCTGTAAGGAAGAAATATTTACTCCTTTGGTATAATTACAAGTAACAGTACTGAAAGCTCATGAGTATTCAGGATGCAGTGGCATCTAGTGGTCAGCTGACAGATGCCTGGAGGTTGACTTGAAGCTCCAACATACATTCAGGAGTATGAGCAGTCTTGTTAACTGGCCCACAGCCATTAACTGGTTAACTAGTCCTGTCCCTTTCTCTCTTTCTCCAGTCACTGTAATTTAATTTAGAGCATCTCAGAATTTTTCTAAGTTGTAAGGAATCAGGGCAAAAATTATTCTGAGAAAGAGAGGGAAAAAAACAAGTCTCTTTAATCTGTGAAAAGTAATGCCTGAGAACAAAAAAGAATTATAATGGGCTCTTCCTGCTGCAAGAGCAAGAAATACCACTCCAACCAGTTTAAAAGGAGGAATTACCTTTTGTAAATAAAAAGAGCCCATGTACACTTAGCTTCAGACCTGTTCAGATCCACAGACCCAAAGGATATCCCAGAGCTCTATCTTTCCCTATTTCTAGGCTCTGCTTGTTTCTGCTTAGCTTTATTCCCAGGAAGTCCTACCCAACCAGCATAACCAGATCTTGTGGCTCTCACTCCTTGAAGTAGCCCCCAAATCACATACCATCCCCTTCGAATCACCAGCAGGGAATTTTTCATCATAACTCAAACAAGATCCCAGCAAGTAAGTGGCAAAAGCTGGCTTGGGTTGTACACACAGCTTGGAACAGTCACCATGACCCAGGGGGATGGGGTGGTCTGACTCCAGACCTCGTTCAGTTGTCCACTTCCGCATCTGAAGGGAAAAAAACAACTCAGTCCCTCAACAAACACATGGAATAGATTATAAGAGAGAGGAGGAAAAGGAATGTTAGAAGTACAGTATGACAGATGCCAGTAACAGAAACTAATAGGTACAATGCCAGACATTTTACAAAATTACCTCATCAATCCTCTTGGATTACATAAGGTAAATTTCCTTCTTGAAATTTCAAAGAAGGAAATTGAGGGCAAGAAAAACTTATTTGCCCAAGAACATGCAGGCAGCACATGGCAGTGAGGAAATTCGAACTAAGGTATGTCTAACGCCATAGCCCATCCTTCCTTCCAAAATGTCTGCCTGTCTTAAGCTCCTATGACTGCTTCATCTGCAGTCAAGGGACAAAGAGAGATGTTCTGTGTTTCTGAGTATGAAAAAGGACAAGGGGGCAAACAGAAGCTTTAATACCTTCCAAATGACACATCTAGGTGGCTGGTTGCTTCTATCTCCCCTGAGAACACTGCTTGAGAAAGCTAACAAAGAGAATAATATAACAGAGCGTGTGCCTTAGGTACAGTGTTGGATATTTTCCATATATTAAAATCAGGTCTAGGATTCAAATATATTAAAAGAATTTCTTGCTCAAAATTTTAAACTTTTTGAAGAAGCTTGGGTACATTCCATATTAACATCCAAAGAGTGTTTTCGACAATATGCTAGGTGCTCTCAAAGACATAAAAGTAAACATAGTCTAAATTAGGACACGAAGAAAAGACAGGAGATAGGAAATTCAAGGTGGAGAGATATAAATGGCAAAGTGAAATAATGGTCTCTGAAGATCTGGCAGTTTCCCAACCAAAGCAGACAATCTAAAAGGAACCTAAGTTTATTTATACCTGTTGAGGTTTTACTCTACCTAGTGATTAAATCTCCAGGACACACAAGATAAGTTTAGCAGAGCTCTAAGACCTTGAGGTTTGTGTTCCCTTAACCTTCTTATTTCCTGTGCTCAGTTCTGCATGAAAAACTCATCTCCCCACATCTAAGAAATGATTCCAAAAATAAATATAGGCATTTGCTTGAACCAGGACATTATGTCCCCAGTTTTCTTTTCAGAGCCTACAGGAGGTACAAGTTGCTCTTGAAGTCTGTCCACAAGCACAGCAAATGCAAGTTTCACATTTGCTCTCCAGCTGAGCGTCTGTGCTTGGCAAAGCTGCCCATTAGTAGATAATGCCCATGAAGGAACTGCTGGATGAGTAATTTGTAGTACAAAGTACTAACAAACCCTTGAGATTCATTTAGCACAATTTATTTAATTCCTTATTCAGAAGTAAAATTCCATACATCAAGTAATGTATGTCAAAGCACTCTGAACTTCAGGCTTTAAAGCAGTACCCAAATTGCAGGACTCTGACATGAGAATGGCCAGCCTGTACCCTGGTCTGTCTGGAGCTAATTCCTTCCAGAGCCAGAGAAGGTGTGAAATAAATCTTTGTGGCCCCTGGTGCCCTTCTTGACAAAACTGGGGAAACATGCCAAAGTAAGAAGAGTACAGATCTTGGAGTCAGATTTAGATTTAAATATAATTTTCATACAATAACTAGCTCTAGGGCCTCTGTGAGTCCACACGTTCTCATTTGGATAATCCACTTGTCAGCTGAGACTTCCTAGCCCCTCAGGGAGTCAGATAAAGTTGGTGTGAATGCATGGAAAAGTCTAAACCCTTCCCATATCCTTTGAGAATTCTTGGGGATTGCTGGCCCTTACCCTATTATTCCTCTGGCTCAAATATTATGCAAGCTGTGTTCCCATTTCCTCCTTTATCAGATTGCAAGTGAAACTCTCCTCTCCAATGTCCACCAAAGAATCCATTCACACTGGCATGTCTAGTAAATTCACTGAAGGTTTAGGGTTGGCAAGGACTGGTAGGACTGAGAGGGTACGGTATGGGGGGCACACAGCTTTTTTCATCTTTTCAGAAACCTCTGTCTTATCCTTTTTTTCACTCTTCTCACATGCTTCCAGATTGTTTCTTGGAAACTACAAATATTTTCCCTCTCGCTATGCAGAAAAATTAGCTCTTCTGTTCTTGTTCCAAACTTTCATACTCAGATATATCAAGATGCTAGCAGAACAAAGAGTATCCCCATGGCCTCCTTGGAAGACAGAGTTATAAATAGAAAAGGGGAAATTTTCCATTATATTTTTAAAAATAGTAATAATAATACCGACCTTGCTCCTTTCTAAGATTTGTTTGAATTTTAGATGTAAGGGATATAAAATAGTTTGCACATAACAAATGCGTAATTGATGATGATGATGATGATGATGATGATGATGATTCTCTACTAGGTAATCAGTGTTTGTACTAACTATACCTCTGTGGGTATCACTTCTCATAATTATCATTAATTATTTTTACAATCATATTTTGATGTCTCTCCCCTATAAGACTGTAAGTTTCCTGAGGGCAGAGACTATTTCTGTCTTGTTAACCACTGGGCCACCAATGCCTCATGCAGTGCCTGGCCCACATATTTAACTCTTTGTTGCATTAATGAATAGACGAATAAATAAATAGATAGATGTGGAGGATTTTTCGCTTTCTTTAGGGTTAGTGACTTTATAGGAAGAAGGAGTGACAGGGCAGGTGAATGAGGGTGAAGGCAGGTATAGGATATTCTCAGAATGTGGTGAGCTAAGAGTTTGAGAATGATTAGCAGAGCCTCAATTTTTTCATTTACTCCTTGTTTCTGCGAGTTTTCTGCTCTCCATCATATTAGTCTCTTACCTATTCTTATTGGGTTTATTGGTCTCTCTGAAGCTAAAAAAAAAAAAGAAATCAAAGTATTTGTTTGCCTACCTCCACATTGCCTCACTAACACAACCCACAATCATTATATTTACAGACTAGTCCAGAAAAACCTATATTATCCATAATGTCTTTGAAATAGTTCTGGTTTGTTTCATTTTTTTTTGCCCTAATATTTTCCCATGGCAGATACTTTGCTTTTTAGCTACCTGTTGGAACCTAAAAATCTAACTTTAATATTATAGTATTTTCTGAACAGGAAAGTGTGCTCTGTGCTCTAATGAAGCTTATAAATTAACCTTAGGGGATATAAGTCATTCCTGTACTACAAAGTTGCCTATATATGCAGTGACAGCATATTGCAAAAACCTTGGATTTATAGTCCCCCCACCTCTGTGGGCCTCCTTTTCTCATCTGAAAATGAGGAGACTGAGCCAAAGAAATGGATTTCAAATAGTAGCAAGGGATGAGAGGCTGAGTGAGCTGGGATCGGCCCTTCTACCCCTGCCAGAGCAACTCCTTGATTATCTGTTTTAGATGCTTGGCTCCAGTTGAGGAATTAATTTGAAGAAAAGATTCCATGGCAAAAATAAACATCATATAGCTGGGGAAGAGACTCTTCTATAATTCAAAGTAAATAAAATTAAATCACCCAACAAATATTTTCTTCATCTAAAGTGCTATATTAGTAGGACTGTCAAATAAAATAAAGGATATGCAGTTAAATTTCAATTTCAAATAAATAATAACTTTCAGTATTTAAGTGAGTCCTCTGCAATATTTGAGACATACTAACAATATATTTTTATTTGCTAAATCTGACAACTGTATATACAAGGAACTTTGAGAATGGGAGGTTATGATTATATACCAAGAAGAGCAAAAAGACTTTACAAATAAAATTGAACTTTTTTGCAGGTGATTTTCTCTGTAGTAGTAGTAGTAGTAGTAGTAGTAGTAGTAGTAGTAAGTATGGCTTTTGAAAATTCATTGTATTATTTCAGTGTCTTGTCTCATTTCAACACTCTGTCATTCCACTTGCCAGCCAGAAGAGGCAGCTCTACCTGGACCTAACTTTTAAGGTGTACTGTTCACACAAGGCCACTAAAACTGTGCATGAGAAACTAGCCACTTCCCCACCTTCATCTCTGCCTTCTTTTATTATATCATACAGGGTTTTCACGCCACCCACCCCCAAAGACTACATCCCATGACTTTACTACTTCTGGAATTTATTTCTCAATTGAAAATTGAAATCAATGAGAAATTAAGGTTCAACATACAGAATTTAACTTTACAGCAAATATACCTAGCAAACGTTTAGACCATGGAGTTTGAAATTCTGGTTCAATGCCCTGCATGTGGAAAGTGCTAAAAAATACCATTGATGGAGTACTATAGTTGTACCTTCAAATTTGCCATTAGCACTGATAAAGTTATAATCACAAGGGAGCAAAACCACACTAAATTCTAAAATGTTACTTTCCCTAATTAGTATTTGCACACTGCATATACATGTGCATACAGTATTTATTGTTTATTGCATTAGAGGTTTCATTTCTAAAATCTGTAGCAGATAGATATTTTTTTAAATAAACTATATATGAGCCATAACAAAAATGAATACATCCACCCAAGCAAAACATTTTAAGATGTGCATATCCCATTGGCTTTATAGTAAGCAGTTGTCACTAAATGAGGAATTGAATTGCTTTCCATAGCCACTGTGTCATAAACCTTAAGTCATAGTTAAGAGGAGAAGAATGAAAGATTGTACACACAGAATTAAATTCCAGGTTCTAAAACCACTAGGCTGGACTGAGAGAAGGTGGAGTCAGCTTTGTAAAGGTAGATATCTCAGTATTCTGTCATTTTTGGCTTTATATTTCTTGAACTTCTTAGGATTAAAAGACATTTTTACACATGCTTTTAAGCTGCTCAAAATTGTGCTTTTAAAATAAGAGTGACATTATGGACTTCTGAAAATTTTTCATAGTACAATTTAACCCAAAACATAATGGATCAACTAAGTTGTTTGAGTGTAAGTCCTGTTTGAAAATAATGATGGAAAATTTAGTAGCGAATTTTAAAAAGTTAAAAATAACCTATCGGATTCTAGAAAGTACAAAATACAGGGAATATTCTCCACTTGTTCCTCATACAATTTAATCTTCCAGCTTTGCCATACATCCTCAGTTTCATCAAGAAGGGCATAAGGCTCTTCAAAGCAACACACCTCATCTTCTTTGGCTCGGGAAAGTATCTCCATTCAAAACTGGAGAGTAGTGAAAATTAATTTGTATTCATTTTTAAACAGCTATATTGAGAATGTGTTAGTATTTGAAGGTATTTAGCTTTGAAAATATTCAGAGTTATCCAAATTTGAACATTTAAAGCATATCTGAAACAGAACTATAAATTTTTGATGTATATAAAAACTGTCTTAATTATCAAAGAAAGAGTGAGGTAACATTTATTATAGACATTTAGTCTAATTGTACAGTGTAAAATTTAGAACAATATATGTGTGTAAAAAATTTGTAAATTGATCAAGAAACTCGACTTATTTAAGTCAAATCTTAATTAATTCTTCTAAGATGGTCTGTTTTTCTTCACCGCATCTCCCCAACTCTTAAATATATATGTGAAGCTATAAAAGTGAATGCTTTATCTCATTTTATTTCTAAGTAGCTTCTCTTAGCAACGGCTGAGTCATCTCTGTCATGGTCCTCTCTCTTACAATATATACGACCAAAGGCTGACTCAGCAAGAGAAAGCCTTCCAGGTCTTGGGAACAGCTCTCCCTATGTGAGTTCTACTGCCAACCATTCCGGGTAGAATCTTCTAAAACTGCTAGTCTCTCCCCATCTTTAGTTTATCCTATATATTTACTGTCAGATTAATATTCTGTAATTACTGCTTGCATTAATTAACTCCTGTGCACAGAAATCTTCCAACAAATATTGCTGAGATAGTACATGCCATTAATGAAACTGACAGTCTTATGAGTGATGCAGACACCAAAAAACTATTTCATAGATTATTTTATGACTATAATTGTGATAGCTGTTATAAAAGTAAGTTATGAGGGCATAATGAAAACAGATAAATAGAATGTATGAGAGAAATTAGGGAAGGCCACTCTGGGGTAGTGATGATAACAGAGCTAGCCAGATTTGTGGCTGAGAGGGTTGGGATATACTTGAGGAAAGAAAAAGAGAATATTCCAGGCAAAGGAATCAGGGACACACATAACTACAATGCAGTGAGTGAACAAAGAGACATGGGCCTGGACAAAACTAGGGGCCAGATTGCTCAGAACCTACAAAGCCATTTTAAGGATTTTGGATTTTAAAAGTCAGTAGGAAGTCCATCATGCTTTTACTTGCTATTCTAAAAAATGCATGTTAGTTTACTACAGAGGCCATTAGATACAGCATGCATGGCTGCTAAGTTAGTTCATATAATCATAAGCTGCCATAACAGAAGTACAAGGAACAAGGAAGGCACACACAGTAAAGGCTTAGCTAGTGAGGAGAATATCCCAGGTCCTCATAAATTAAACAATGAAATATGTCAACTTCTTTCAAAACAGAGGGGTCCACATTGGTTGCTTGCCATTCAAAACACACGGTTTATTAAAAACCCAAATTACCAAGTAAACCAGGCTAAGTTCTGGACACGTTCTTGAGGTTGAATCATCAGCCTCCTGCACCTCCTCTCTTTCCTGTTCCCACTTACTACACCTTAGCCTCTTTATTTTGTCCTTCTGTGCACTGTTGTTTTTTTTTTTTTTTTTTTTTGACTACTCATCTAATCATTCATTCATTCATTCATTATGGTGACTACTGTTCTGATCTGACAAACCCCTTCTCTCCACTATCAGGAGTCTACTATGTCTGTAAGAGGAGAGCATTTGACAGTAAGTAGTGCTGCTGATCTAATAGTAATTCCCCTTCCAATACCCCTTATGTCTAGAGTTTTGGCCAGAGTTAACAGTCCTGGAAGAGTTCTGGTTCTGAGAGCCCCGAGCCACAAGCAGCACATTAATGGAGGATTAATACTGCAAAATGCAATGCTAGAAAAAGTTTCCCAGATCAGTGTTACAAATTACTCTTGACAAGTTTTACAGAGAAAAGCTAGGTAAGTAGCTTGAACTTTTTAAACTAAAAAACACCTGATTTTGATTCTGCATGATTAGAATATAAGCAGGCTCTATATTAAAAATAAACACATTTGTCGTACGTGACATTTTAAAACTAAAAATGACCATGAATTTTTGCTTTTTGTTTGGAGGTGAGAAGTCCAGTTCTTTTTCTGTTTCTCACTATCACAAATAATCTCCCCCCTACACACTTTCATAAAATAATTATGGAATCCTAAAGTTTGGATGAACAAAGGCACACCAAACTTTTAAAAGCTCTGTCATTTCAAGGTCTCATTAGCCTGGCTACTTTGCAGACAATTAATGGACCTTGGAGAACAATAACTCAGGTTTAAAGCGCTTCCAGGCTGATGGTGCCACAGGGCAGTGACTTCCTTGCCTGAAAGAACTTCTGTGGACCCTTGTGGTTGTGACTATAGTTTGTGAACTCCAAGGTTCTCATTCTTCATTCCTCCTCCTATCCGTATCACCCCTTATTTATTTCTTGAAAAGAGATCTCTAGAGAGTCTTTACGCTCTCAAAGAAATACATCTGTAAATCAAAACAGACAAAAAGTGGCACGGACTTCAAAAGGCAATATGATAGTTGAAAAACATCTCTAGCTTGGGTTCAGGAAATTTACATTCTGATCTTGGCTTTGCTACTTCACTATGCAGCTTTGGACCTCTTGCTTGACTTATGAGCTTCATTGTAATCACAAAGTGAAACCATAAAGTTGGGGAACTCCAATACAGACATATATTACAAATAAAACAGTAACAATGAGAAACTTTGTGGTCTGACTCCTTTATGCACCATTTTTGTTTGCTGCTGAAATGTTATGCAGGCTCTGGCTTTTATTTGAAGTAACCTGGCTTTATGTAACAGGGCTGACTCCTATTTCAAGCCTGATAATGTAATAGCTCACAGCTGGAGGAGACTGATGGCTTTCTACACTGTATGAGCTCAAAGGGTACTGTTGGTCACATATAGTAAACTTCCTAAGTCCCAGAATCCCTTTCAACAGCTTTGTGGAGCTTTTAAAAAACATTTTTTTCATAGTTATTTCTCTCAGTGCCTAATCGTTTTCAGGGAGTAGTTTAGGCTCATTTAGTCTCTGAAGTCACTAAGGGGCATCAATGCTATGGTGCATTGAATGAGAGTGAAATGGTGGGCGCTAGTCTGTGTGCCCAGCACCATCAGGAAATGGCTTGAGTACCCCTCAGAAAAAAGCCTTTGTTGAAAGAGAACTGATCTGTCTGGGACACTGAAGCTGCTGCTATTACTCTTTGCTATGTTCTCATGAGATCTATGGACAGTCGTTTCCATAAATGCAGACACTGAAGCATGAATCGAGAACACTGGCTTTCAGTGTTCACAGATTCAAAGAGTGAACACATATGAATGCATCACAAGAGTGATTTTTACAATCTCAAAAGTATGTCCACAGTGGTGTTAATGCTGTTTGGCTAAAAATGTTTTGTCCAGATGCTGCAGTTCTTATTTTGCATCACTGTGACTGTTTCTAGTAGTATGTCTGTGAAATGGGAGTAGTTTGAAGTATGGGCATGAGTCAAAAAAGCACTGTGTGTGTGTGTGTGTGTGTGTGTGTGTGTGTGTGTGTGTGTGTGTGTGTGTGTTTTATTTGTCTCATTTACAAACACTAACTTGAAGGAATTATAATTCAAAAATTAGCTTTGTTTTCTGGTTTTCTGGGCAGGTCTGTTTTCTACACAATTGTATATCAGTTTGTCTTTAATATTTTCATAAGAATAACATAACCTAATAAAAGTATGTGATCCTTTAATCAGGTTAATGTAATTCATTGTGGTATCGGCTTTTGGGATCATAAATTTCCCAGTAGTAGGCACCTCATTTCCACACCCGTTGGTTAGCTAGTTATTCTTTTGCTTCCGAATATTCTATCTATTATAAGCAGGGTATTCTCCCATTCAAATGATTTTTGATATGTGGTAGACTAGAATCCCAGTGATTCTTCTACTGTGATAGTCAGATGTGTTAGCTCATATTTTAATAATCTGAACATATTCTTTACTATATTTACCTCTATTAAGTTTGACCATACTAATTAAGCAATGAGAACTAATTAAATGTATTGATAGAGATGGGATCAGTGTGCAAGTCTGGTTAATTCTAACCAGGAAGCCCCAATTGAAAGGGTTTGTGTCAATGGTAACTTTTTCTACAAGGATTCCAGCACTAAACCTCTGGAGTAGAATATTTCTAGAGTGTAGTTGATATCGTGACTCCTGTATGAGCCATCCAGGTGTGTTCAAGAATTACTGAGAGAGAAAGTACTTAAATTTGAGTTTATTTTATGATAACATTTAGCAGATGTTCCATAAATGCTAGTCAAATATATATAGCAGTAGGATGAAGAGGCTAAAAGCTTGGAGTGAAAGTCTGTCAGAAGAACCTAGGTTTAAATTTCATCTCTTTAAAATCTCTAAGTCTCACTTTACTCATCTGTAAAGTGGGGATACTACCACTTGATCTGAGGATTAAGTAATAGATCTAAATAAATGAATAAATTATACTTAGGAACTAACAGAGTCTAAGGAGGAATAGGTTGGTAGTACAACATGAGGGCTAAGTATATAGCCTCTGAGAGACTTCGAAAGTGCAAATCTTGGTTTCGTGGCTACTAGAAATGTGATCTCGTGAAGATTTCTTAAACGTCCTCAGCCATACTAGTTTCCTATTGCCACAATAACAAATTATCACAAATTCAGTGGCTTAAAACAACACAAACATATTGTCATATAGTTGTGAAAGTCCAGATGTCCAAAATGATTCTGGCTGTGCTAAAATCAAGGTGTTGTCAGGGTTGCTTTGCTTCTGGAAATTCTAGAGAAGAATCCATTTCCTTGCCTTTTCCTGCATTCCTTGATTTGTGGGACTTCCTTCCATCTTCAAAGTCTCTCTCTTTCCCTTATAAGGACTGTTATAATTAAATTATACCCAGTTAATCCAAGACAGTCTCCCCATCTCAAGATTCTTGATTTAATCACATCAACAAATTCCCTTTTGCCATGTAAGGTACCATATTCATAAATTCTGGGGTTAGGATATGGGCATCCTTGTTGCGGGGGGGGGGGGGCGTCATTATTCTTTTTACCTCATTAGCCTTGGTTTTCTCATCTATCAAACAGGATAGTATTATATGACCTATCTCAGAGTTAGGACAAATAAATGAGATATTTTATGTAAAAGGCTTAGTTCTGAGCCTACCCACATATGGTAAGCACTTAATTAATGTTGACTGTTCTTGTTATTATTACCAGTGAATGAATCTCACTGTGCCTTCCTGCTACATTACCCTGGCATTCATGCCCCTGCCTCAACAGGATGATTCAGAAGGCCTGAGTTATTCAAGATTGAACAAGAAGGCACATTCCCACCAGCTATTCTTACCCACTCAAATTCTTGGCAGCAACCAACTTAGAGCCATGGCTCTCTCAAGAAACAGAGATTTCTTCCAGTGGTTCCTTAATTTCAGACAAAATCTTCTTCGATGGAAGGAACATAACTAAGAGCCTTATAATTCATAGAAGCAGATCCGGAAGCAAGAAATAAGTACTGCTTCTGTTTCTTCTCTTTCCATTTTGTACTCCTGTCATGCCAGTCAACCCTTGTCTCAGAGAAAGGACCATGGTGTGCAAAATGCCATTGTTTATTGCTGGGGATCTTGGAGCCATAAGTTTTGGCTGCTCATACACTCTGCCTGTTTCTTTTCCATGTGGCCTACTTAATTTTGGCATGTGCATTCATTAACCCCATACACTTGGCTATGCCTTTATTGGATAGCAGTAATCAGAGTTCCTACAATATCCTTGCTATTTTCTAAGTTGTTTTTATATTCTTCCTGAGATATTCTTCATAGATAGAATGTGAGTGGGAAAGGGAAAAAAATATCATGATATTAATTAATTTAATATTTAACTGTGGGTTGGTCTTTATTCCACTTTTTACTGAGACATACAACTAGATTGAAAGGTGGTTAAATGTAGGTTCCCTCAAGTCCTCATTTTAAATGAGAACAAAATAACTTCTTCTGCAATCTAGAATTTTTGTGATTTACCCTTTAAAAATATTTGTTCTGGTACAAATGAATTTTCAGAGAATATAGAAGAATTAGTAGGAAAGAAGTTTTTTTAATTCAGTAAATATACCCTATGATCTTTTTATACCCTTCACGGATTGCATTTATACTTCTGTTTTCTTATACTCTGTTATTGGTCTTGAATCCATAAATACATAGTAATGGTCATATTGACATCTTCCCACCTACCTACCATAGCCCTCTTCCACCATTTACCCTCCCATCTCCCTGTCTCAAAAGACAGTTTCCTAATGTGGCCTCTGGTGTATGTCGTACAAATCTGACCTCCCTAGGAAGCACATGAGAGCCATGATTATTTCCTTGTCCCAGTCAAGCAAAATTGCCATGTCCTCAGCCAGGTATTAAAAAGAAAGCAACTAAATTGGTTATGCTAAGGTGAAGTCTCAGATTCTCTGAGGGAAATTTGTACATTTACAAGAATAAAATTAATTTTTTCTAGCTTTATTTGGGTATAATTACAAATAAAATTGTAATATATTTAGAGTGTACATGAGAGCTTCATATACCTGTACACTTTGAAATGATTTCCACATTCAAGTTAGTTAACACATCCATCACCTCACAATTACCTTTTCTAAATTTTTAATTTTTGATGAGAACACTTAAGACAGCTGTTAGCAAATTTCAAGTTTAACATACAGTATTATTAACTGCAGTCACCATTAATTAGAGCCTCAGAACTTATTCATCATTTCATCGTACAACACTTTTTTTTCTTTTTTTACTACACTTGCCTGGTCTTTCCTTCTCAAGCTGAGAACTGTTTCATTGATTTGAATGATATTCCCTAATAGACAGAAATGAGGATATTGAATAAAAGAGCTAAGTTAAGGAAATAAAACAAAAGGCAAAAAGGAAAGGCTGAATTAGAGAAAAAATAAGATGTGAAGAGGAGAGGTGGAAGAAAACGAAGGGGGAGGGAATGCAGAGGATATAGATAGACACCTTATGGCATGCGGGTCTCTTCGCTTAGTGAAATTGTGGCGTTGCATAGCTCATTAACTCCATCCTGCCCAGCTCCCCTTGACATCCACTAATGCATATCTTAAATTATGCTTTAGCCCATTTTGGTATGTGTATATGTGGGCAATGACCTACCACCACTACCCTTAGGAAGAAAAGAGCAGTTCCTTTGAGTTCTATTTCATACAATGCCACTTTGATCTTTCTTAAGAGGCCCAGTGCGCACTGTATTCAGACATGTCTGGATTTAAACCCTAAATTGGTCATCTGGGCAATTACTTAAATCTTTCCAAAGCTCGGTTTTCACGTTGGTAAATGGGAATGATAATACCAACATTATGGTGTTCTTATAAAAACAAATGAGAAAATTTATGCATAGTACTTGGAACATAATAAACTTTTCTTATAAAATTGTAAGTGTAGTGTCATGACAATTATTCTTAATTTTATTCTCATCATTCCTATTTCTTCTCCCAGAAAAAGTCAGGTTTTCTTGTACTATTGCAGAAAACTTGTCCTGTTGTAGAAAACAATATACTTAACTGCCTCACCTTTTTCTACCTCTCCAAACTCAACACTCTCCGAACCTAAAAAAAATGTTTTTAAAGGAAATTTTAAAGCACATAGGCCTCTCTGGCCAAAGTCTTGATGCTCAGTGTTCTATAGTGCACTTTTATTCTCACTCTCCTTTTCCCAATTCTCATGGAAATCACACTCCTGGAAGTTGAGATAACAGTTACCCCAGGTCAGTAGCAACCCCAGTTGTTTTTCTCAGCACATGGGAGTTAGAGCTGGGAGGTCCTTTTTCTTTTTACTACTCTTTTTAAGATCGTCCAAAGCAAGAGATGAATTAGAATCCTTTCAAGCACTGGGAATCATGCTGGTAGTGTCCTAAAGTACTTCGGATTTCCCAGATGGAAGTCATTGCCCAAAACCTGAACATCAAGTTCATATACCCAGCCACTCTGGTTTCTGTCATGAGAGGAGCCCATCACTGCCTTCTCCCATCATCTCTGCTCCACTTTGACATCTCCCCTCTTTTCCTGGCCTTATGAGGCCAGCACCAGCCTTTTTACCCTTTCCCCTGGATAGTTGCTCTGTAAAAGCATCCGTTGAGACTGGCTGCTCCCTTTCACTGAGAGTTGGTTCTGCCTGTAAAATAAGGCTACCTTTGTTTCTTATCAAATCTTGGCCTTGTTCCTCTAAACCAGCCCATGTAAGGAACTATAATTCTTTATTTCTATACTCACAGATGTGAACATTTTGGTGGGGTGAAAGTCCATATCTTTTATCAAATCATTAAAAGGGTCTAAACTTTAAAAGATATTACAGACTAGACAGCTTTACACTCCTTAATTAGCTAATACATTCTGTCTTGTCATGACCTTTTATTGAGAAGCTAAATTTAACTCAGTCACTTGAAAAAAATTGGAATTACGATCTTTAGTTTTCCAAAATATTTTATAAATGTGTGTGTATATATATATATATGTATGTGTGTCTATATATACATATATATATATACATATGTATAGTATATCCCACTATAGTGAGATAAATGGGGCTCAAAAATTCAATTACGAAATTTGAGGTTGTCTTATTTGCAAGATTAATTAAAAAATAATTAGTCTAATTATGGAGGGAAGAGAATTTTCATTAATTTGTTTTCATATATTAGATATTTAGGAAAAAGGAACAGACATATGTTTGTAAAGAGTGCCATCTTGGACTGAACTGAGAATGTTCCAAATGATGAGAAAGTAGTCATTTCTTAACATCCACCCCACAGAAGTTAAGCCCTCGGCAATCCCAGCAGGAAAGCAGAGAAGGCTCTCACACAGAATCAGAGTCTGCCATCTTTCTACCATGATCCAGTGGGCCTATACATATAGCATTATATAGCATTAGTACTCTTAAGAAATATAAATGTGCACACACACACACACACACACAGAGAGAGAGAGAGAGAGAGAGAGAGAGATACAGCCATTGTCCCAAAGGCATATCATATTGGATAAAACATCATTCTCTAAAAAAATCTTAGGTCCCAGTACAGTGCAGCAAATAGACGACATCCTCCTTATGGTCGTCTCCCCTAGGGAATCCTTGGGCAACTTTTGATTAAGCGCTTAGGCAGGGCTCCCAAGTACTTTAACGACATACTTATAACTTTAAACCTCACATGACAGAGCCCAAATTTTGATCATTTTCCTTCCAAAAAGTTCCTTTTTACCCATGCCAAGTTGCTCCCAGCCTCACTCTGCAATCTTTAAGCTCTAACTAATAGTAAGAAGGAGGTCACAGTGATACCAGCTGCTATCGAGCAGGAGTCCTAGCTTTGTACCAAGTCAAATGAAATAAAATGAAACCAAAAAAAAACAAATGTCCTTAAACGTCATATACACTCTTACCCCAGAACAGCGGATTTCTGCCTGACTTAAAAGTACGACTGACAGTAGTTTTGTTTTCCCAGAAAAAAAAAGAAAGTTTTTCTCATTTTTAATGGCATTTTCTATTTTTTGAAGTTTGACTCATTACATGCTTATATCAATGGATGTGGATGTATATGTATATGTATATTTATATTCCCCAAAGAATTAATTATCTTCTCCTTTGGCTTGAAGTATATTTTATAGTGTGTCTTACAAGCTAGAGAAATATATTACAAAGCAACATAAGAATTCCAACCTAACGTTGTACAAATAAGTTCGTGGTCAAACTCAACTAGCATCATTTTTCTAGCTCAAACCTGGCTGTGTATCAGGAGCACCTGTGGTGCTTTAAAAAAGCACAAATGCTCAGCTGCAAGCCCAGATTCAGTAAATCCAGGTATTTAATTATTTTTAAATTTATTTATTTAAATTAGTTTCAAGTATACAGTGTATTGGTTAGACATATATTTGCATTTTTGATATGGTCTCCAGGCTGGTGTGATGGGAACCACATTTGAGAACTACTATGGCTGATACTTTCCAGGGAAGATCAAATGCCTGATAACACATCCAGGAAGTCATTACACTAAAATAGTGAGCTCATGTCCCTTGCTCCCCACAACAGCTCCCCACAACAAAATGCAAGCTCCAAGATCAGAAGATGACATTCAAAGTAAAAGACACAGTTGGAAATTCGTTATAGCCATTTATTTTAGTAACAGCATTTTCCTACTTTCAGGGGCTCATCTTAATAAAGGACTAGGAAATAAAAGCAAATGCAATTATACTTGGCCTCGGGAAAGAGCTCTGAATACTTCTTTTTATTATATTGCCAAAGAGTAGGACTAGAATGTAAATCTGAGAAAGTCATATCAGAGGCCTCTTTTATTAACAGAAATGGAAACAGGCATTTATACACCACCAATAAATCAATTAAAGGAGGAAAGGAGCTTGCAATGGCCTTCATTGCAGCTATTAACTTCAGAGAGTGCAGCAGTTGGTGATTGCTGAACCCAGCATCTTCATGTCATCCACCTGGAGCAAAACGGACGAGAATAAAGCATGGGAACAGTCTCATCATACTAAACACAAAGTCTGCAGATCTTAAGTGTTTGCTAAAGTGAAGCAGAAGCAAAGCAGAGCCAGACCTTTCCAAAAACATTGTTGGCTTTCATGGATTGAAACTGTGAGAGTATGACTTGGAGTGTGACTCGCTGGTGTGTTTATGCGTTGTCTGGGTTTACATATATCTGGATGCTGGGAATTGTTTTAATCACCATGATTATTTCCAGTATAACAGTTTTAAAATAGGAGGATTCTATTAAAAAGTGTCACACATAGGAATTTCTCAGTGAAATTGGAGAAAGTTGCGGACTCTTTCCTTCTCCATCCTCCTTTTGACCTGTGAATCATCAACTTCTGTCAACTTCTTTTCAGTTTACTAGTTTCCAAAAATCTTAAACTGTGTTGAACAGTGGCAGCTGGAGTAAGATTACTGATTATTAGAATTCATACTAGCCTAAGAATTTAAAAATTAAAAGTAAAAAAAATAAATGGATTCAATTTCCTGCCCTACCAGAAAATACTATGTATGCTTTTGTGCATCTGCTTTACCTACCAGAGCCTTAGGTTCAACTATAATTTGGGAATAATAATATACCCCCCCCACCTCCTCAAGGAGTTATAGGGAAAAGCATTTTATAATCTTCAGAAATTTATACAAATGTAAGACACCATTACGTTAAGCTCCTACCTTTAAAATGTCTTCTATGTCATGTGTAATAGAAATATATGTTTATTATGGATGACGTTGGATTAAAGATGTGAAGGAAGTAACTCGAGGATGTGATATTTCAATGTGAATTTATTCTCAGTGTGCCAAAATACAATTCACATTTCTTCTAACACTCTGTGCCCTACATTAAACTTATTCTTTATATCTTGCCATCTCCCACATAGTTCTACTCTGCTATTTTATTCCTCCCGCATCTGTAGGGGCGAAGAGTTTGGACTCTCCCTGTCCAGTTTTCAGCCCTCTTTTAATGACTACAGTGAAACAAGAGTGACTTAGTGAACTCACCTCCTACAAACTCATTATTGCCATGAGGGCTACAGATTGTTTCCTAATATGTGTGAAGTGCTGTGGGAGAGCAAAAGCTAAGGTCCTCACCTCTGTGCTTCCCCATGAGGCCTACCAATCACCAGGCCCTAATGAATGTGTCCTAAATCTCTCTCAAATCAATCCTTTAGCACAAAACAGAATATTCTCACTCCTGAATCACAGAAATATCCTCCTAACTGGACTCTTCCCTTAGTCATGTGCCCCCACCCCCTCCCCTCCTGCCTACCCAGTCTTTCCTCCAATCCTATAAGAAAGCCCTATACTGTCTAGACGTGGCAGATGAGACTCTGTAGATCTGATGCCTGTTCACCTCTCTAACATCTCCACGCACACTTGCACTCAGCAATACTGAACTATCCCCAATTCCCAAACGTGCTGTGTACCCTTTTAAAAGCACAAAGCTTTTGCATGATTCTTCTAACTCTAATTGCCCTTCCTTCACTCTTTTCTATCTGGAAAATTCCTGTTCATCTTTTAAAACTCTATTCCAGAGTCACCCTTTTTTTTTGATGCCTCTTTTAGATCTTTCCAGAAATAAACTACTGTGTCTAGCAGTACACACTTTCATTATTGTACATATTATACCAAATTTTAATTATTTGTTAGAATAACTTGTTTTCCTTTCTAGACTGTGAGCTTTTTAAGGGCAGGGCTAGTAGCTTATGATCTCTGGATCTCGAGAAACTAGCAGAGTGTCTGACAAATTATAGCTATGTTATAAATATTTCTTAAGAAAATAATAGATAGATTCTTATAAGTGAAAACATACACCCTGTATAATTTGTGAGACTGATCTGATCTCTAGCAAAAAAAAAAAAAAAAAAAAAAAAAAAAACATCTGATGGGGCTCATCACTTCTTTATCACCATTAGTTCTTTTCTACTCTTTTAACATTTGTGTAACCTTCTGGTAAATTCTAAGGTTGTAACCATTGCATCTACATGAAAGGGCAACACCAGCCAACCAAATTAGGCCTGTTGGTGGGCCACGTACTTTGTGACATTGTATCAGAGATGGATTATTTTCCCCTCGTCTCCTCCATATGACTTTGGGTAGCTATACTTATACTGAAATTCATGAAAAACTAAGCTTGACAACTTCAGAGCAGAATTGATCTGTAAAAGCACTGCCTCCTTCTCCTACTGAAAGTGTTGCTCTTCTCTCTTTCTAAAGCCATGAGAATGTGGTCAGGCATTATGTGTCTCAAGTCTTACTGGTCAGAGTTAAATTGGAAACTAAGGCACCCAAAGTGAATCTTATTGGATCCATGAGCTTACTTTGTGCACGAGTCCCACTATTGAATCAGTGTAAGCTGTAAACCAGCATGCCTTTTTCACTATTATGACTGTGATCAATGGGTAATAAATGAGTATTCTCAATTTTATCTAACAGTGTTGCTTCCCAGGAACTCTGGGGTAAAATGAAACGTGTGTAATTTTTCCTTTTATATTTATAATTATATTTCATTCTATTATTTCACACCAATGAGTTTTTTCTTCTTTTCCTCATAAGGTACATGTTTTACTTAGAAGTGAGATTTAATACCTATTATGTAACTAATGATGGTTCTTTTATGAGTTAATTAACCAAAAAAATGGTAATGAATAGACCAAAAGGGGACATCAATGTAGTTTGCATCTATTTCAACTCCTGTTTCATAAGACAAGATTTTGCTTTAAAATGTATTATCTTAGATTATAATAGATATAAATTAGTTTCTCTCATTTCAAATAATCATTTCTGAAACTAGTGCAATTTGAATTTCACTCTTCTATGAGTCAGTTTTTGGAAATATAATTGAAAGTCCATTTCATGGAAAGCAGATTTAGTTCTACTTTTCTGTTTCTTTGTTTTTATTTTTTTGTACAATAAATATACGTAGCATTTATTGATTGGGTTTTGCTAGGCACTGTGAAGAATTTAAAATTTTTGACATTGTTGCCCTCAAAAACCTTACAGAGAGACACAAAAAACGTTAACTTGAAAAAGAGATGTCACAAACAGTACAAAAAGTAACATAAGCAGCAAGCGCGAGGAGTTCAGAAGCCAGTCTTTACCTCCCTGACATTTTCAGTCAGAATTTCCAACCTGCCATCCCTTGTGATTTATTTTTAATGTTTTTTTTTTTTCATCTCATTCCAACTTATAGGTAGGTAGACGCAGAAACAGATCACTGGTTCTATCCCCTATTTCTTTTTTGACTCAGCTTTCCTTCTGATCTTTTGAAATAAAGATTGGGAGCTATAACCATACTATTTTTGAATGTCAGATTCTTATGTCCCCACTTCCTCTGGAGTAAAGGAGATGGGGTTAAGTGAATCAGGAAGGATGTGTTTTTCTTCAGATCTCTGTATATCAACCATACCTACATATTTAAAATCTTATAAAAAGGATTCAATTGTTTTCAGCGGTGAATTGTTATCAAAGTTTCACTAATAACTCTTTCCAGTTATTAACAACCCTTTCCAATTAATATTTAACCTGACCCTGGTTATATTATTACCCATTGCAAGTGGGTACATACTTTCCCTGACTATGTAAACCAAGGCTGATCCATGCCCTTCTTTTCCTTACTGGCAATAGGCAAATAATCCTTGACTCATAAAAGCAACTTGTGAGGCTGTTTGAGCAGTTAAACTGATATCGCAATGGATTCAGCATCATTTTTTTCTTTTACCCTCGAGTGGGTCACTTTATACGCATTATTATTACCTTTTGAGCAGTCTTCTGTAAGTAGGACTGTTAAATTTACCTCTCTCACATTCACATACCTTTCTTTCCAGTTCTGCAACTGTAATTGCCTCATTGTGTTTTCATTGCTCTTACGCTTTTGTATCTCCCCCACTAGAGTGTAAGCACCTTGAGGGTAGGAGCTGTGACTTGATCACAGTTTATACCCAGAACTTTGTTGTTTGGAGTATAGAAGGTACTTAATAAAGGTTTGTTAAGTTCAGCATTAAGGGAAAGGTGTTGCAGGCTATGGAGGCTCAGAAGAAAGGCACCAAACCAGGCAATCATAGAGAGTTATGGGGGATTTCAGAGGAAGATACACTTAAATTGATACCTGAAAGGTAGCTGCAAGTTAGCTAGGCCTAGGGAGAGGGCAATCCAGACCAAAAAAAATAGCATGGACAAAGACCCATATTTGAGAAAGAGCAGGTAAAAGGTCACCTATACCTTATATTTACCATGCCTGAGAATCAAAACATAGTGGTAGACATACTTGTGTGTGTGTGTGTGTGTGTGTGTGTGTGTGTGTGTGTGTGTGTGTGTATGAGAGGGGGAACTTTATTTTTTAAAAGTTTAATTAGATATAATAAAAAATCAACTCCCATTAACCTATAAAGCCCTTCATATTTAACCCAAAACCCTTGATCTGACTAAACAACATTTCCATTAACTTTCTTATTATTTTCTCTTTCCTCAAGTCAAATTTTAATTTTTTGTATCTTTTTACATCGTTTGTTCTAATTCTTGGTATTTTTTTAAATAGATCCACTGTGGACAACAGTATGTTTATTTAAGTAGAAAAATGTGAACCTAACCACCTTGCATGAAATTACATATAGAAAAACTATTGCAGGTTTCACACAGTCAACTTAGAAATTAACATTTAGAAAATCACCTGTTTCTTTTTTTTTCTGGAGATATATAGATAGATAGATAGATAGATATACACACACATATATATCTATATATATATGTGTATACACACACACACACACACACACACATTTTTTATGGGACATTAGTTAATGAAAGCCAGTAATTTTCAGCTGTACACTTTAACAGTAAGACATATATATATTTACACTGTGTGTTCACCTCCCATAGTTATATTCCTTTCTGTCACCACATATTTGACCCCCTTATCCCATACACTTCCCCTTTCCTCCCTTCCCCCTACCCTCTGGTAACCACTAGTCTATTGTCCATGTCCATGAGTCTCTGTTCATTTGTCCTGTTCACTTGTTGCTTTTAGGTTTACATCCCACATATAATTGATATCACGTGATTTTCAACTGTTTCTGTCTGGCTTATTTCGCTTAGCATGATTATCTCAGGGTCCAACCATGTTGTCGCAAATGGCAGTATTTCATCTCTTCTTATGACTAAGTAATATTCCATTGTAAATATATGTACCACAGCTTCTTTAGCCAATCATCTATCATAGGACACTTCAGTTGCTTCCATGTACTGGACACTGAATAATGCAGCTATGAACATTGGTGTGCAAATATCTTTTCTGATATGGGTTTTCACGTCTTTGGGGTAAATACCCAGTAGAGGGCTTGCTGGATCATATGGTAGATCAATTCTTAGTTTTTTGAGGAACTTCCATACTGTTTTCCATAGTGGCTGTACCAATTTGCAGTCCCACCAGCAGTGTATGAGGGTTTCTTTTTCTCCACATCCTCTCCAACATTTGTTATTACTTGTCCTCTTGATGATAGCTATTCTAACAGGTGTGAGATGGTATCTCATTGTGATTTTGCATTACATTTCCTGAATAGCTAGTGATGTTGAGCATCTTTTTATATACTTATTGGCCATCTGTATGTCCTCTAGGGAGAAGTGTCTATTCAGGTCCTCTGCCCGTTTTTTGACTGGATCATTTGTTTTTTTGTTGTTATTGAGTCATATGAGTTCTTTGTGTATTTTGGATATTAAGTCCTTATTGGAGGTGTTGCTTGCAAATATATTTTCCCATTCATATGGGTGTCTCTTTATTTTATTGACAATGTATTTTGCTATACAGAAGCTTATTAGTTCGATGTAGTCCCATTCATTTATTTTTGCTTTTACTTCCCTTTCCTTTGAGGTCAAATTCATAAAATCCTCTTTAAGTCCAAGGTCCTTGAGTTTAGCTTCTATATTTTTTTCTATGCATTTTACTGTTTCAAGTCTTATATTCAGGTCCTTAATCCATGATAGACAACAGTCTAGTTTCATTTTTTTGCAGGGAAAATCACCTCTTTCTAAATTGAGATTTTCGGATATACAAGGAACAGCTTGCAGCAGAACGTGGTGGAAGGCATACTGGTCTTGGAGTCCAAACGTCTATGCCATTCACTTCACTAGGTTAATGTGACTCATCAATCTCATCATTTATTGAATGCAATCCATAATATCTGCTATATTATTCATAGGTATTCCCAAAATTGAAAAAGAGACTATATGTGAAATGAATTGTCTAACCAGTTGTAGACAGGGTTGTATTCAGGGTTATATTAAGTTATAGCACAAGGCATCCACCATTGTAGTTATTGTTTGTTAGAAAATAAAAATTGTATAACCCCACTAACAACAACAACATTATATGTGGAAAAATATGTGCAACAATTTAAGTTAATAAAAGTAAAACTATCCTTTTGAAATACACAGTTTTAAATAGTTTGTCTCTGTGTTTGTGGCATAACTACAGCAAGTGTGTTTACATAGAAATGGCTGTTTGCCTCATTAGCATGAGGATAATACACATTGTAACCATTTTGTCTTGTAGAATGATTGAAGATAGTGGGAAAAGAGGAAATACCATGGCAGAAAGAAGACAGCTGTTTGCAGAGATGAGTAAGTATGGAACTTTTAAGGAAGACTTTACAGTTAACAATGAATACTCATGGAAAGTCTAGAAATAACCACTTAATCTTTATGATATGTGTACTTTTCCTTAAAATCCTAAATTTCTTGCATGAAATGTACATTTGGATATTTTTCCCTCCTATTAGGTAAAAGTTAGTGAATCATCATAATCCGTTACTACACTGTATATTTTATATGAAAGAAAAAGTGTCATGGACACTTTTGTATACATACACACACGAACAGTTGATAAACTCTATTTAGTGTTGGCACTAATAGAGTCTACTAAACTTTAAAGTCTGTGTCCATCTCTCTGCACTATCTCAGTGTTGAGCATATTATAGGCACTAGATAACATTTATGAAATGAATCACTGAATGACTTACCTACAAAATGATATATTATGTTCATATTGGAAACAAGTCAGGCATGATTACCAGAACAAACTATGAGCTGTCATTTGTACTTCATGCAGTGGGGAGAATCTATCCTACAAACCAATTTCTAAAAAATGAAAAGGAAAACCAAAGTTAAGAAGAGCTTAGGAATGACCTGCTGTACAAGGGAAACCAAACCAAGACTATATTTACTGACTCCAAGGGAGAACCCATTAAATAAAGGCTACTGGTTTATGTAAATGCATAGTTGCCATGTAAGTCATTGGTTGGTAGTATCTCCCTTTTAGACCATATTTCTTTTTCATAAGGAGGAAGAACTTGACATTGGGGGGAACATACATCTAAGTTAAATGTTATAAAGAAAAAAGTACAGTTCTCTCCTTCCCTGCATAAAGAATGAGGATGAGCAAAAGTGAGTTGTAAGCCTTTTTCCCTGAGAGAGCAGTAGATGAAATTAGGTTTCATCTAAAGATTGGAACTTATTGGCAACAATGAGGGTCAGAGGCAATAAAGGAAAGTCTCAGATAATAAGATTTATATTTACCTTTATCATTTCCCAATAATCTGGTGGCACCATGACAGTGTTAAAACTAACAAAGAGACAAGAAAATTAAAATTGATGTGGAGAATCTCAGTCATGCTCCTTGCTTCTTCTACTTTTAGAAACATGTCTAGAATGCCTATTAATGTTTCAGCCATGACCTTCCAATTTCCTAGGCCATGTTTGATACTGTATATTCACTTCTGGCATGACTGGTCACCTGGAATTATGACCTTGTTGATACAACTCTAACAGAGCAAGGAACCTGGTTATTCCCTGGCCAACTGAACAAAATCTAAAACAGCACAGGTATCCTCCCATATCATAGATTCTTAGACTGAAAAGGCAAAAGTCATGTACATCATGAGCCAGTTTTGACAGAAAAATAAAAAATATGTTAATACATAATATAAAAAAAAAAGTAATGTCTTGGGGGAAATCTTTGAATTTGTCATTGTTACATTAGATTGTATCAGCAAACACACTGTAAGAATTATAAAAATGTGCTTCTTTAACGATTTTAATGATTTTAAACTCATCTGAGTTTAAGTACATTTCTCAATTCCTTCTGTGCCTGGTGAAGTGCCTGGCATAGACAAATACATATGTCATACATGTCTTTTGAATTAAAGCTGTGCAACTCAAAAATCAACATGAATTTTATAGCCATAGAAAGAGAAAAGCTTTAAATGTTTCAAGCAAGAGAGACTTAGGAAAATTGTGCATTAATGTTCCAGATTGTGACTTTATCTTTTATAGAAACTTCTCAGGGTTATCATGTGCTTTATTAAATCATTTTACGAGTTCTCTTGATTAGTAATCAGACTAGTGAAGCAAGCCACACAAATATGTATCTTCCTTCCTTGGGTACGCTAAATAATAGACTCAGATGTTGGTCAAAAACACATCTGACCTTAACAATCAATTAGTGAGCATCATGTTTAAATCAACACTAAGTAGGACATGTCCACAGTAAGTGAGATTCTGCTACATAAAACAATTGACTAATTTCAAAGAAAAGAATTGATTTTGTTAGATAGACTGTCACACAAAAGAAAAAAGTAATCTCATTGAGAACATGTTAAATAGTTGAAAAATATATGGGTTATACCCCAGGTCTATCAGCCATAGGACACCAAAGAAACACAAGGAAACTACTACCACAGAATACTGATATGGAGACTTGTAAAGTAACTTCTAGGAATCTATGATGTCTAGACAAGGAGCTAAAAAAAGAAGGAGGAACTTGTAAATCTGGTCAGCTAAGTATTATCTAGAAATAATTTTTTTAACAGCAAAAGAAAGTGCCAAAAAGATTTTTTTGTTTTGGAAATTACAAATCTCAGAGAAAAATTAGGTGTGAAAGAGTTAAGAGGGCAAGGAAGACTTTATTCAAGACTATTGCAAGAGGGGAGAGAGATTGAATTCAACTCCCCTGGAACAAAAGGCAGAAGGGTTTTTAAGCACTAGGGTGAGCTAGCATAAAAGTATTGGGGATGTTAGAGGGAAGCTGGTCAATTGTGTTTGCTAATTGTCACAATTAGAAAGTTAGGTTTCTATGCCCCCACAGAACCTGGAAGATCTCCTTCTATTATTATATCTCAAAGGGATGGCTCCCAGGTCCTTGAGAAAGATATTCTTGCATTGTAAAACTGGCAAGAAGCTGGGAGATTTATATCTCAATTGGGCAGACAAAGAATTTACGATATAAAGATTTCTAAAGTAAATACTCTAAGAAAAGGGAGGTCAGGGGCTAGAGTCAGGAAGAAGCCAACTAAAGTTTGATCAAGCTGAGGGGGACATTAAGGCATCTTGGCCTTACAAAGACCAAGAACAGAGTACAGACAATAACAATTAATAAAAAGAACAATTGATGAGAAATTTGGGCAAATTCAGGTGATTGCAACATATATGCTTTAATTATCTACACTAAGCTTGTAATCACAAAGCAGAAAGCAGAAATGGCAAAGAAAATTACAAATAAGCAAAAAAGACTATCCTTGTATATAAAACAACAATAGCAACTCCATAGCCACCTACTTTGATTAAAGAAATTCTGGCCAAGTTGCCTTTAACCAAAATGTTCCTTCAGTATAATGTCCTAATTATGAGTTTATCTACTCCTTAGATTAAAGATGAAAAGACTAGTTAAATGTAAATATCATCCTTACCTTGTCCTTTTCAGCCATGAAATAGTTTAACAACTCAAACAATTTTATCACACTGCCTTTTAGCAGAATAAATAGTTTGTCCTTGGCATTAAACTCACCTTCTCTGTTTTTCTGCTTTTGGAGCACATTTACTCTGCCTGGTGAATGCTTACCTGAGAACATGTCCCTGTCACTCACTATCGTGACTTCCTACTTAGGAACAGACCCTAGACATTTTCCTTCAAATCTATTCACCTTAGATGTTGAATCAATGCTGGTTTAAAAGGTTTCATGGCACAAGATAGGTAGGTTTTAATGAGGGGAAAGTGATTGGAAAATATTCATTCGGAACTTGGAAGGCTGCCTAACAAGAGGAGAAAGGTCTTGAGAAGAAAGCAGAGTGGCCTCTAAGTGAAGAAGGGACTGGAAATCAAAGGGAGACACATGTAGTTATTTGACAAATACTGTTGCATTGTTTAAAGGCAGACAGCCCTTCAGAATGCTGACTACAGTCAGCAGATGCACAGTTGGAATTGACTCCAGAGTGTGATTTTTGCAATGCATGCTATGAGTTTTAGGAAAAACTTAAAAAATTCAGAAAAATGATATGAATGGTCCCACTACCAGAGGCTCTGGTGGATACAGTGACCATTCTCACTTGCTTCTTCTTCTCTCATGCTTTTTAGCCACTTTAAGATGTTACCACCATGGGTGATTAGTCTGCAAATTCTCTTACATCACCACCCTAGTCTGGGCCCCTACTTTTTCTATCTCTCTTTTTCTGTCTCTTAGTACCCTTCAGAACCTCTGAAGTCAGATTTTACCAAAGTTTTGTTCTTGAGCAGTTCTTTCCACATACAATTTGACTTTCTCTCAAGACCTCATCATTATTATTATGGCTTCCAAGGATTCCTTCAGAACAACCTCCCATATTCTCATGAACCAGCTTATCTGGAATTATCAGCATATATACTTAATGTCCCTTCCAGCCTTGCCTCCTCCTGGTCAAAGCTTCTACGGATGAAGCAGTTTGTAATGAGCTCAGCATTAACTGCACTAACAGTGCCCATTTCCAAAAAGGGAATGTCCCTGCCAAGGGTTCTGCCTTCCAGGATTTCCAAAGCCATGCAGTTCTTGAACAACTACCAAACAGCCTGGCATTGTTGAGAAGTGGAAAGGAAGTTCCTGTTCCTAATTGTGTGCCTCACAATTTCATCACCTAGAACGTGAAATGGACTTACTTGTGCACACAGACTCCTATTGGAAAAACATTCACAATCTTGGCCCAGTCAAGACACATTGCTACATTTTATATGTTTGTGTATAATAATTCCTGAAATGTATTTCATCGTCAGGACTTCCAGATGCATGTGTCCAACTGCCAATGGATAGCTTCGCTTGGACATCTCACAAGCAACTCAAACTCTAACTAAACTCTTCATCTTCACCCACCTATAAACCTGTTCCTTCCCGTGTGTACCTGAGTTTAGTGAGGGGCATCCCATCCCATTAGGTTGTCTAAGAAATTTGAGCATTGTCTCTGATCCTCAAACTTCTTTACTTCTCATTCTACTTCTCTCTCTCTCTCTCTCTCTCTCTCTCTCTCTCTCTGTCTCTGTCTCTTGGTCTCTTTCTCTCTCTCTTTCTCTCTCTCTCTCTGTCTCTCTGTCTGTCTGTCTCTCTCTCTCTCTCTCTCTCTCTCTCTCTCTCTCTCTCTCTCTCACACACACACACACACACACACACACACACGCACATGCATCCAGTCAATCACCAAGTATAGAAAAGAGTTTAGACACAGTGTTCATAGACTTCATCTTTATTCTCTTTACTCTATAAATATTTGTTGAGTTGAAAAATGAATGAGATATTTAAGAATATGAATGACTGTATATGAGAGTTTATAATGAGCTATCAAAACATAGAAGGCAAACATTCATGAATTGTATTAAACCATTCAGAGTGTAATGAAGCTAAAGTAAGACTGGTTGGTTGGTAGGTTGGATGGATAGATGGATGGATGGATGGATGGATGGATGGATGGATGGATGGATGGATGGATGGATGAAAAGAAAGAAGGGAGAAGGAAGAAAAGGAAAAAGGGAAGGAAAGAGTAAGGAAAGAAGGAGCAGAAGGAGAAAAGTAAGAGGAAAAATCTTGAAAAGGAGAGCTAAATAAAGGAAAAACAGGATTTGCAGGAGATAACAATGTGATAAATCAGAATTTCTTAATTGTATCTTTGCTTTAATTTTTATCACTTTCTACTATGATGTGGGTATGAAAGGTTTGAGGAGATGGTGTAAGAGCATCAAGTTGCCTTAAATAAATTAACTTTTAATTTTTTATTATGAAAAGTTTCAAATGCATATAAAAGTTGAAAAAATAGTATTCAGCTCTACCCTTAATTATTTACGCCATCCTGCATTGTATTACTGTGAAACAAATCTCAAACAATATTTAAATGAATTGAATATCTATGTTTTAAAGAATTATATCCCAGTGATATAATAATAATGGAGAAAAAAACACTGTCCATGATTCTAAGAAGTAATGAAGAGGAAAGACATTACCAAAAAAAAAAAAAAAAACAGATAGGGAAAAACTGTGTTCATTTTTTATTAAAAAGGGATAATATTGATTCTTGAGAGTCTAGGGTATGAACTTGATTTAGGTTTCATGGTAAGTGGATTTTTTTATTTTGGATCATGAACAAAAGATAGTTGTAATCCTAGATATTTCAGTATGCTAAGAACAAGGATTTCTCTATTGACTTCGTTTTCTTATTCATGTATTCAAATTCCATCTTTTTTTTTATAAAGGAATTAAGTCAGCTAATTTCCCTTTTTAATAAGGCTACTAGACTATTAGCTCAGGAAAATACCATAGGATAAATTGAACCTTAATTTCAGCAAGATGCTGACAAAATCTCTTAAGTTGTACGTGTGTTGGAGAAACATGGGCTGGATCACCATATGATTTGGTAGATTTATAGTGTTGTAGTCATGTCAGTAAGATAAGTAATGGGTCAACCAACTTGGAGGGTGGCTCTAGTACTATACTGGAAGACTCTGTTTACAACCCTGTTCAGGTCCTTGGTTTTTTTTGGTTTTGGTTTTTTTTTAGGGGGGGGATTAATTATTTTTAAAATTTTTCTATTATAGTTGGCATACGATGTTATATTAGTTTCAGGTGTACAACATAATGATTAGATATTTATATAACTTACAAAGTGGTCACCCTGATAATCTAGTACCCATCTGACACTACACATAGTTATTACAATATTATTGACTATATTCCTCATGCTATATATACCCTACATCCCTATGACTATTTTGTAACTACCAATTTGTATTTCTTAATCTCTTCCCCTTTTTCACCTAACCCTCAAGCCCCTCCCATCTGGCAACCCTCAAAATGTTCTCCATATCTATGAGTTTGTTTATATTTTGTTTGTTTATTTTGCTCTTTAAATTCCACATGTGAGATCGTATGGCATTTGATTTTTTCTGTCTGACTTACTCCTCTCAGCACAGTACCCTGTAGGTCCATCCACGTTGTTGCAGATAGCAAGATTTCATTCTTTTTAAAAATTGTTTATGGCTGAGTAATATTTCATTGTATATATGTACCACCTCTTCTTTATCCATTCATCCAGTGATAGACACCCAGGTTGCCTCCATATCTTGGATGCACATGTCCCTTCAAAATAGTATTTTGAGTTTCTTTGGATAAATACCCAGAAGTGGGGTTACTGGGTTTGTCTTTGTCTCTTGTTATAGCCTTTGTTTTAAAGTCTATTTTGTCTGGTATAGAATTGCTACCCCTGATTTTTTTTCATTTCCATTTTCATGAAATGCCTTTACTTTCAGACTATGTATGTCTTTCGACCTGAAGTCTCTTGTAGGCAGCATATGTAAGGGTCTTGTTTTCTTATCCGTTCAGCCAGCCTATGTTTTGATTGGAGCATTTACTCCTTTTCCATTTGAAGTAATTGTTGATAGATATGTAGTTATTGCCATTTTATTCATATTTTGCTCTCTTGTCTTCTTTTTAAAGAAGACTCTCTAACATTCTTGTAATACTGGTTTGGTGTCAATGAACTCCTTTAGTTTTTTCTTGTTGGGAAGCTCTTTATCTGTACTTTGATTCTCAGTGATACCTTTGCTGGGTAGAGCAATCTTGGTTGTAGGTCCTTACTTTTCATCACTTTGAATACTTCATGCCAATCCCTTCTGGCCTGCAAAATTTGTTGTAAAATCAACTGACAGTCTTATGGAGCTCCCTTGCAGGTAATGAACTGCTTTTCCTTTGCTGCTTTTAAGATTCTCTTTTCATCTTTAAACTTTGGCATTTGAATTCTGATGTATCTTGGTGTGGACGTCTTTGGGTTCATCTTGTTTGGGACTCTCTGTGCTTCCTGGGCTTGTATGCATATTTTCTTCACCAGTTTAAGAAAGTTTTCTGTCTTTATTTCTTAAAATAGATTTCAATTCCTTGCTCTCTCTTGTCTCCTTCTGGTACTCCTATGATGCAAATGTTGGTATGCTTGATGTTGTCCCAGAGGCCCCTTAAACTATCCTCATTTTTTTAATTCTTGTCCCTTTTTCCTGTTCTGATTGGGTGTTTTCTGCTACCTTATTATCCGAATTGCTGATTCGATTCTCTGCTTCATCTAATCTTCTGTTGAGTCCCTCTAATGTATTATTTCAGTTATTACATCCTTCATTTCTGACTGGTTCTTTTTTATGTTTTTTTTTATCTCCATTTTTGTGTTTTCTTTTTCTTTGCTGAAGTTCTCACTGAGATCATCAAGCAGCCTTATAATCAGTGTTTTGAATTCTGCATGTGATAGATTGCTTGTCTCCATTTTCTTTAGTTCTTTCTCAAGAGCATTGTTCAATTCTTTCATTTGGGACATGTTTCTTTGTCTCCTCGTGTATCTATGTATTAGGTAGAGCTGCAATGCCTCTCATTCTTAGTAGAGTGGTCTTATGTAGTAGGTGTCTCTGGGACCCAGTGGCACAGTCTCCCTAGTCACCTGAGCTGGGTTCTCCAGATGTGTCCCTCATGTGGCTTGTGTGTGCTCTCCTGCTGTAGTAGAACCTTGGTTGTTGTTTGCACATCAGTGGGATGGATTGACCCTCAAGCTGATTGGTTGTGAGGACTGGCTGTGGCTACAGCGGAAGAGCTGTGTGCAGGGCCTGACCCTGTGGAGCAGGATTTTCTTTAGCAGGCCTCTGGTGCCTGCCCAGTCTGCCCTTTGGGTATGTCTTTTGTGGGCATGTGTGGGTGGTGCTGTCATGTTCTGAAGCTGGCTACCAGGTGTGTCGGTTCTGGGGCCTTTGGGGAGGGGCTCTGTTGCAGGCCACAGTCAGCCATTGCCTATCCCCTGCCAGAGCCACTTGGTATAAGCTAAAAAGTGATCTGCAGATGATTCCACTTGGTGCTTGGGAGAGGATAAGCTGTGAACCAAGGCTGGCTGCTGCTAGTGCCAGGCTTGGGTCTGCTTTGCAAGAAGTACAGGGCAAGCCAAGGCCAGATACTGCTTGCTGGGAATTTGTAAACCATTGAGAGATTTTAGGAAAGTGCACAGCATGAACCAAGATACACTGTTTGTATGGGAAAGCTACTGCAAGTGATTTGGGTGGGCTCAATTGTTGGATGGGACGCAGTTCCATGGAATCACCTGGGCAAGGCAACCTGTGTTAGCCAGATTGATGGAGACTCAGATATGGTGGCCTCCTACATCTGCATGCTGGGAAGTGGGAGGGCTCAATATAGGAACAATGGCTTCTGCCAGCACTTCTGTCTAAGAGAAAACTGCCCCTCCAGCCCTCACCCTGAAGCCAGACAATTCATTTCCTCCCCATATGTCCCTCATGCTTTTTGAGCAGCTGACCTATTGCTGGAGCTCAGAGCAAATGAGTAAGTTCACACCTTTGAGGAATGTCTCCAGCTCCCACAACCCTCTGTCTTGCTCAGCCACAAGCTCCACCATTTTTCACAGCCAGAGGTCATCTCCCCTTTTCCAAGGGGACCTCTGCAGCCAAGATACCCCTCCTGATTCTCAACCATCACATTCAGTTGTGAGACCAGCCCATTTAGCATCTCTAGTCCTCCTATCAGTATTGAGGTCACCTCTTATATATGTCCCCAGTTGTAGGACTTCTTTTCAGCCAGACCTCAGGTGATTCCCAATGATGGTTGTTCTGTAGTTTAGTTGTAATACTGATGTGGTAGGGAGAGGAAGCGAGCACAACATCTACCTACTGTGCCACCTTGACCTGTCAGGTCTTTGGTGTTAAGCAATAACTTGGACACAGAAGACATGCAGCTATTCCCAGGGAGGCTATGAATGTATAGAATGTATAGAGAGGTCTAAGAAGAGACCTCTCATGTAAAACTGAATTAACTTCATGGTTTATTGGGGCAGACACAAAGAAATTTATTTTAACAAGGTGCATAGACAGAGCAAGACCCTGCACACCATGTTTCAGGTCACTTGTTTGTTTATTTGTTTGTTTATTTGTTTGTTAGTCCCAGAACCCATTATAGATCCTGTTGCCACTTACGTTGTCTGTGCAACGTAGAGTACTATTATATCTAAAAAGCTAAATTTCATTGTTCACCACATCCCTTTTAATATTCAGAGCTTACATCCTCGTCCAGGAAAAACTTACACAAATAGGAAACATTGACAGACCTCCAGACCCCTTCTTGATTTTTAAATAAAGTAGAGGGTCAGTTAAGTCTCTATCATAATAGGGCAGGTGAGCAGTCAGTGCACTCCTGTTTCTACGCATCGTCTCTACTCCCCTCTTATTGCATCCTGAAGAGGTGCACATTTGCCATACTGCCTCTAGACATCTATGAGAGGGAGCCAGGGTTTCTGTTCTTAGAGGATAAGATCTTCCTGTAACTAAGAAATGTAATTGTCTGCTGCTTCACAGTCTTTTGCCCTGGAGCTTGAATCATTTTTGAAGAACTTACACAAATAATCTATGCCCCTAATGTCTTCTTTTAAAGGATTATTTACAGATAGTGAGATTCTCCTGATGGTTGAACCAAACTCAGCATCAGTAAAATGACATCCTCATCCAGGGGAAAAGGCAGATTTAGCATTTAGGTATTTCTGATAGCTATTCTGTCTAGTTATCCAGCACCCTGGAGTGTTCATTTTCCCCATGAGCATCTCAGTTTTACAGAGGGCATGAAACTGGGAAGCCCCTTTGAAAAGCTAATGACAAAATCAAAACTTTTAAAAATATCAGAAACATATGAAATCTTGCCTTTAGCCCCCAAATAAGCATTTAAATAGAAAACAGAAAAGACTTGACTTAATATAAGTACATGTGATTTTTTTAAAAAATTTGCTTTTTAAAGAACCACAGGCTTAATAAGAGCCCAAAGACTGAGTCATCTATAAAAAAATTATTAGTAATTGTCCTCATCAAAGGTGGTAATAAATGCTTTCTATATATTCTATACAGGTGAGCTATTGGCTGTGGCATTTGAGTTAATTCTGTATAAATCATTTCAAAGAGATATTAGCCAGCCATGGAACAGGATTATGAGAATGGTTAAGGGTCTCAAAACCTTGCCTGATAATAATGAGAATAATAATAGCAGCATTTATGTATTGAAGTCCTATTGTGTGCCATGCTTGGTGGTAGACATTGTACTTGAAATGATTGCGCAGTTGAACATCTTTAATCTAAAATGTCAAGGAGAAGCTACTTCCCCAGCTAAACTCTAAACTCCGTGATGACAGGACTTTTGTACATTTCAGATGGTAATGATTGTTAATAATGATAATAATAGTGGCTTCCCAGTGTTTAAGAAATAAATTATCAAGTACAGGGAGAAAAGATTATGTAGCTCCAGAATGAAAGCTAGATCAAATGGATTGAGCTTACAGAGAGGCAAATTAAAGCTCAAATTAAAAAAAAAAAAAAAATTCTGACACTTACTGTTACTCAGAAATGGCACAGGAAGCCTTTAAAGAGGCCCATCTGCTGTTAAGCACTCACTATGTACCAGCTACCGAGATTACCAGCCAGTAAAGTTGGTGTTGTTATCTCCATTTTATACGTGAAAAAATTGGACACCAAGTAAAAAAACCTGTCAAAGTTCGCACAACTAAGAAGTGACAGATAAGGCTTTACTGACTTTAAAGTACACTTATTTTCACTAAGTTATAGTCATCCCTATCATTGAAAATAATCTTCCATGATCACTGGCTAAATATCTACCTCTTGAGAACATGTTTTAGGGGAATTCTTGATTGGGTGAGGGTAAGTCCTTACCTCTTTTATCCTTCAAGTGTTCAGTATCAGTGAGTCTGCTTGTTAAGTAATAAACATTCATAAGAATGTATGTTTAATTACCTGCAATACAAAAGCACAAGGCAATAGGAGTATTGATAGTATTTTTAAATGAATCAGAAGAGATCAGTTTGAGTTGAGGGAATGCTAAATGCTCTCAGTGAGGGACACTTGCCAATTCATCCCGAGTTTCACTAGAAAAGCACTTAATTAGCCTCCTAATATAATAACTTCCGGGCCAGTTCATTTACTTGATACCCTATTATATTCTGAAGCATTTATATAACACTTTTACTGGTAAAGAGAAAGAGTTCAATACATGCCAGAATACACCTATGTGCCTTTATATCTGTTATGAACCGTAAACATGGCTTGAGGAAAGCCAAGTATTTAGAAGCAGAGAAGGACAGACGTTTGTTTAAAGTACTATGTTCTAGACATCTTCTAGAGATTAGCCCACTCAGAGGAGGGTGGGAGGGTCACCAGAAATTCAAGTATAATGTAACGAGCAGCCCATCTGCAGAGGATTATGAGGAGACCAGACCAAACCTGACAGAGGTTCGGGCTGGAGAGTAGTGGGAGCTGTCGTTGAATAGACAGGATGGAAAGAGCCTGGAGAGGGGCTTGCATTCTGAGCAGAACATTCAGAATCGCTGCTGTGGGCATCGCAAGCCACACTGGATCCCCGAGTGGAAAACTGGAATAGGAAAAGTAGTTCAACAATATAGGGAACATGCCCCTCTATGTTAGGAAGGAACTGGAAGCCACAGTGTAAGATTAGTGATCATTTTTAGAAAGGAGTCTCCTCTGAGATAGACATAAAACCTTACGGGAAAGATACTGGTAATAACAACAAACATTTACATAGCATTCACCACAGTCAGGCAGTGTTCTCCATGCTTTAGGTGTAGTCCCTTATGGATAAATAGTAGTATGATCATCATCCCCATCTTCCAGATTAGAAAACTGAGACTTCTAAAAACAACTGGCCTAAGGTCAGGCAGAAAAGATGCCCAACATTAAATGCCTGTTCTAACGATCAATCACAGTGCACTTAAAATGATTATTTGATGATAATGCTATCTGATATTATCTAGCTGTTTCAGTCACAGCTTGAGCAGGTTGTTCTCTGAAGTGGCAGACACTACAGGGCTGAGGTTATGTTCCTTGGCCGGTGAACATGGTTGACAGCCTGCCCTCCAGTGTTGATTACGTGTGCCTTCCTTCACTAGAACCTGAGGGATGCAGATCAGACCTTTTCAAGTCTTAAAGTTATATTTATATTCTTATAAAAACAAAATCAAGTGTATAGGTTATATATATATATAGTTGTTTTATTTATAAACATTGTAAAATACTTCCCACAGAGATGGCCTACCCTGTGTATACATTTTTTCCCTGCAGGGGCTCAAGATCTGGATCGCATCCGACTCTCCACCTACAGAACAGCATGCAAGCTTAGGTTTGTTCAGAAGAAATGCAATCGTAAGTACGCCTGTTGTTTGGACTAATTATGCTCATGAACCCTATAGTTTACATTTGTTACTTAGAATACTAAAACTAGGCTTTCTTGCAATATTGATAAAACTATGTTTATACAATAAAAAAGTATTATGATACACAAACAGTAGAGAGACTATTCCTAAGTAATTCTGAAAGCTTAATTACTCTAAACTGCTAATGTATTCCATCCTGCCATTGTAATGGCTTAAATCTGGATGGATGTTTTTCTTCTTTTCTTTAGTCTCAATGCTGTAAATGCCAAACCATCAAAATGGTTTCCAAGAACTTTTTAAAATACCAAACATTAAGTCCTCCTTATATTTGTATTTCCTTTACAAGTATAAGAAAATGTTCATAAACTCCTGGAAAACAATCAAGTTTCTGAAACTAGAAAATTCACCCTTTGTATCAGAGTATTTACGTTATTTGCCAACATCAGACAATAGCAAGAGAAGAGACAACAATACTTATAGAAACAAGGAAACTTGTTTCAGCTTTTTCACAAAATTTAGAATGTAAGCAGCAAGCTAGATCACTAATCACAGTGAGCAGATTTACATTCCCTGCTGGTTCAATGCTTCCATCATATCACTACATTCATTATCTCTTGGAAAAAAATACTACTTTGTTTTGAAAACTCTTCTCTTTTCTAATTAGTAGTGGATGAATTAAAAAATGAAAACCATCATGTTCCCCTGAGTACATACGCATAGTTCTTGAATAACTGCCATGGAGACTAGGCACTTCATGAATGTGGAAACCAGCCATGTCCACATCTCTACCCTCCCAGAGTTTCCAGCAGATGTTTCCGGTAGAACTGTGCAGGCCATCCCCAGACCCAGGCATCTAGGCTTTCAGCGAATCATGACTCTGGGATGGGCCACGTGCCTTTTTTCCTCTAGTTACTCATCTGCAGCTTATTCTCCAGCCCCAGTGGCTAGAAATTGGGTTTAAATTTGGGGCAAGAGAATAATGAGGAAAAAAACATAGGTTGATCAGACATCAAAGACATGTTTTGACTCCTCACAGGAGTCAAACTAATGCCCCACCACCACCACCAACAGCAACAACAACTACTACAACAACAAAAACCAGCGAGAAGAGCACTACAGATATGGAAAGGAATCAGTGGTTGTACTTGCAGGCCTGTGTATTAATGGGTCAATAAAAACTCTTTCTAGCACTAGTGTTAAGGGACAAGGAAAATGCTCCCAAAGAAGAAAAGCTTTCCCTCCCCATTCAGCCCCATCCATATGTAAACCAAAGGAAGAATCTCTGTTTTCAGCAGTGAAAAAGTAATGGGATCCTCCCATTTTCTTACCTCATTACCAGTGGCCCTCAAAATAGAGGGAGGGGAGAAGAAGTAGGGGTAGGAATTCTTTCTCTTTAAAGTATTGCCAAGCAGAGCCTTCCTTAGGCTACTTTTACTAAAAATAGGATATTTCAAAAAGACTACAAAAAGGTAAGGATGAATGAATAAACAAACAAATAAATAATGGAAAAAAAGGAGGGAAGGAAGGAAAGGAGAAAAGGAAGGAGGTAGAATGGAAGGAAGGGAAAAAGAGAGAAAAATGGCTGACAGTGAGACTAGTTTGTCAACCCCATGCCAACATTACAAAAGGCACAGACTATGTTGGCCCTAACTGACTCCAGCCACATGTAGTCCATATTTCATTCCTCCTGCTCTCTGATAAAGGCCCTTTCTCCTTCTTGGACATCTATTTTTCCTTCTCCTATTCTTTTCTGGCACTCATCCTTATCCTATATTCAGAATCGTGGCATAGTCAACACTGTCCTTAGGAAACAGTAAGGAAAACAGTTGCCATCTCGGAAAACAGTAATAGTCCATTCCTGGGTGAAAGAAAACTTTCATATACCTGTCCTGTTGCCTTGAGTGCATCCATTCATTTACCTCTTAACTAAGTAATCTTATGATGAACTACTACATGTTTAACACTGTGCTAGGTACCAGAGATAGAAAAATGGTGACTAGGATACAATTTCTACTTTGAAGCTGCCCAAAGTCTAAGGGGGTAGATGGACTTTTAAACAGACTTATAAACCAGCGTGGAAGTATAATGACAGGAATATGTACATGGTGTTGCAAGAGCACCAAGGAGGCAGCGCCTTGACCTGGGCCTGGGGGCCTCTGAGAGCAGAGAGACATCTGGGCTACGTCTTAAAGATTTAGTAGATATTAAACAGAGAAGTATTATTTGCTTTACAAATTTCATACATCTTAGGATGAGAAAAGATACTACATTCTTTGCAAACTAGACAAAACTAAGGCCCAAGGAAGAAAAACAAGAGTGTATTGAATGCTCTGCTAAAATTGAGTTTCTTTTTCAAATTACCTCTACCTTGATCAGAAGTGTTAAAGGCAAGTACTATATGTGTTTGCTGAGTTTTCCTTTCTGACAATAAATACAAGAGTTGTGATGTTGAGATACTTGCAAAATGCTAATACAGTTGAGACTGGTTTATTTTAATCAAAGTTAGAGCCTTCCAGAAGCACTGGTGTTTATGTGACATAATATTCATCGATATTGAACATCTACCCCTGTATTAGAGGAAGATAATTTTTGTTTGCAATAAATCCTAGCCCACAGTAAATTATGGTGCCTTATAATGTAGTTTTACTCTACAATAAAAGAAATAAGAAAATAACCCAGGTAGTGTGTCTATAAGTGCATTGCCTTATTAAAAACTCTTCTATAGTATTCATAGAAATCAATGGACCCTAACTGAGAACAGGTTGTTTATTTTTAGGTTCAGACCTTACATATAGGTAAAATTTATTTTGTATTTTATCAGAACTAAACTTAAAAACTACGTAATGGAGAAAAAAAACAAAAACTGACACCTGTAAAGTCATTACCTAGAAAAAATATTGTTTGGATACAGCATGGAGCATTATAGATTTTAGGAGATTTCTTTTTTATCTAAATTTAATGATCAGAAATGTTTTATTTCCCATATTTTCTTCCCCAAAGCTTTTGCTGACTCTGTTTACGGTTTCCCATATAGGGCATTGAATCCTATCACTGACATATTCATTTCCTGTAATGCACTTCCTGATGGATACTGAGAATAACTGGTTCCCAGTGTTTTAAAAAGAGGCCAGAAAACTATGGCCCATGGACTAAATGGGCCCAGAAGATTTTTGTATGGACTGTGAACTAAGAGTAGTTTTACAGATGAATGTTTACAACTGATTTGAAAATTAAGAACACTAACTTGCAACCTCAGTTAAGCAAAATGTTATTCTCACAAAAAAAGAATTCTACTTTTCTCATTGGTAGATGAGCATTAAAAAAAATAAATTTGTACTCAATTATTATATTTTAATTTCATTGCCAAAATATTATGGAAATGTGTTTTCTCTCTTGTTAAATATATGCTAAATAATATCTACATAATATTAATCCACAGTACGGTGGTGCCTCTCAGTTGACAAAAACATTTACCAATCTCTACTATAAAAGAAGACTTGTAAGAAGCCCATTTTTAAGGCAAAAAATAAATAATTGAAGGCAACTTTTCTCCATAGGATTTATTTTCCAAATTAGCTTCTGCCCCTTACCATTCACTTTTGCACCCTGTTATACTCCCTCTATTACATTCGCTAATAGAATAAAAGAATGAATGTCTCTAAAAATTAGGGGACAACAGTTAGCTATTTCACTTTCTAGGAGGAATGGAACAGAATGGAGAACACAAATAATATTTCTAATACTCCTTTCTAATCAACAGCCTTCTCTTGGGCTACCAGATTTCCTGGTAACTTTGCACAAAATAAATATACTGTATACCATTTATAAACATGTGTGCAAATGGCAGCATTTCAACCTTTATGTTAAACAAATAACCTTTTTCTGCTGGAACATTATTTCCTCGGTCAGCATCGACATGGTTAATGATCCAGATACCCTGTAATGTCAGCAGATCTTTTCTCAGAAATTACTTTGAAGTCAATGGAACGCAGCCTTCAGTTCATGAACAATAAAAGGCAACAAGAGAAATAAATCAGGAATCTCAAACCCCTCCTGCTTAATAGTGAAATAAAAGTAAGGAGACAAGGGAGTGCTCTCCCGCACACCCACAGCTGATGTTGCGCCACATTTTAGTTCTTCTGATCACAATCCGAATTTTTTTTCTGTTACTTATATCAACTGAAATTTAATTAAAATTTGGTTTAAAAAGAAAAAGGCAAAAAGGGATATATTTGCATTTGAATTTTCAGTTTCTCCAAATATCTTTCCTCTAATAAATAAGCATTTTTAAAAGTATCATTCATCTAGATATAATTTAAGGTTAGAACACATACTTTTGTTTTTAAAAGATCCAAACTGCTTTCAGGATGTCTCGTGAACCAAAAACTGCAGATACTTCTTTACCTACATGTTTCTCTATCGCTGCGAAATTAAACCAAGTGAGTGCTGTACATGTAGTAGGTCCTGAATAAATGTTCTTCTATTAATGAACGAATATGCTCTACTAGATTCATTTTTCAACAGCCAGGTGACTCATCTTATGCTGGAGAAGTAGCCGTTAGGTATTTTTTTAATAATAAACACTAACATCCCATTCCTTTTTCATCAAGCTAATGTTCCAGCATATTCCTTCCTTCTGCTTCATTTTTTAAATATGTGGTTTTTTGGCTGCCTGTATCAGTTTTCTATCATTGCATAACAAATTACCACACACTTAGCAGCTTAAAACAACACACATTTATTATCTCACAGTTTCTGTAGGTCAGAAATCCAACACAGCATGACTGGATTCTCAGCTCAGGACTTCACAGGGCTGAAATCAGAATGCCGGCTGCGTGATGGTTTTCATCCAGGGCTCAGAGTCCTCTTCCAAGAGAATGGCTGTTGGCAGAATTCATTTCTTTGTAGCTGAAGGATTGAGGTCTCTATTCCTTGCTAACAGTCAGGGGACTACTCAGTTTCTACAGGCCACCTGCATTCCTGGCCACATGGCTCCCATGGGCCATTAAGAGCATAAATGTTCGCTTCTTACTCCAGGTCATCTACAGGGTGTTTCTCTTCCTTCTCTGTGACCAGCCAGAGAAAACTCTCTACTTTTAAAGGACTTGTGTAATTAGGTCAGGCCTCATATGATCTCCCTATCTTAATGTCACCTGATTCAGGACCTTAATTACATCTGCAAATTTCCTTCACATCAGTACCTGGATTCATGTTTGATTGAATAACTTAGAGAAGGTGTATAAACACAATAGGAGAGAGCGTAGGGAAGGGGGCACCTTAGGATTCCACCTGTCACACTGCCCAAGAACGTAGACTTTTCTGTTTTCCAGATAATGACATATAGAACATTGGATAAAAAAATAAAGTTTAGAATAAAAGGTCAGTCAGAGAAATAGATCCCCAAATAAAGATGTATTTAAAAGAGAAAGTTAGAAGTACCCTCTCCAGTCAAGGAGTCAGATGGAAGAGCAGGAATGTTCAGTTAGGGAAATAAGGTAGCAGATGACAAATCCTTGGAGCATAATTATCTTTGTTTGTATTGCTCCAAATGTTTTTGACACACATTTTCATTCCTGATGTTGAATCATTCTAGACACTTGTTTAGAATAATGAAAAGTTCATTGCTTTAATAGAAGGTTCCAAAAAAATCCCCGCGGGGAAGTAGGTAGTGGCAGCAGAAAGTAAACAAACCCATAAAGATGTCTGTGTCATGAGGCAGTAAAAAACCTGCCCCTCTCTGGGCACCCTGGACCTAAAGCAAAATTGTTTCCCCTTAATCAGAGCAAACTTCTGATAGAGAAAAGCTATAATTTCAAAGTCCTGGTGGTTATGATACGGGTTTAACTAAAGTTGTTCTGCCCTTTAGTAACTTTAATTTGTTAGATCTTAAATATTCAGGATTTTGTTTTCTTGTTAGTACTTGTATTTTTAGAGAATGCCAGAAGCTTTGTCTGCTCAGACTGCTGCCACTACCCAACCTGTGAACTAAGCCGACACATTTAGTCTTGTTTCCAGGCTTCTGGATGTAACATCCATCAGCTTTCATCCCTTTCTCCTGTTTCTGCATTATACCAGGAAGCTGTGCCAACTAAGCACTTTTACTCCCACAGTTTAGGAAAGTGCATCATCTTTAAAGGCCCCAGTCAGTTAGGAAAGAGTGACGCACACACAGAAATGCCTCTTAAGATTTCCTAACCCCATCGGATGGGTGCCAAAGCAAGATTCAGTGACCTTGCCTGGGTGGTCTGCCAGCCTGTGTTTCTGGGAGCTGCCGATCAGCCCAGAGCCAGTCAGCAAGCAATGAAGGGAAACCCAGAAGGTGCTGTTCCACGGCCTGACTCCTGGGACCTCAGGGCTCTGGTGAACATTAAGAGAAAAGAGAAGACGGTCAGGAGGACAGGGGTGGGAGAATGGCCTCCTCCACATAACCACACCTGATACTGCAGGAAAGTCATTCCTAATGCCACCTCGATTTACTCCTCACTGAGATTTTGTTCACGTTTTGTTATCATTAGCAGTCACTCATTTATTTATCATTCAACAAATATGGACTGCATTTTGCTAGACCATGGGAAAAAAAGTGTGGTAACATACCTTAGTGGTCAAATTTAGTATTAGAATAACTTCAAGTTTAGAATCTAATAAATGTGTTCTATTTATTATAAAGCTTTGATTTTGTAATATCGAATGGTAGACAGACCCTAAAACTTTGCTATATAAACATATCTACCTTTCATCCCCTGAGCAAACTGTCTTCTGAAGAAAAATAATTACTTATAAGTATGGTGTTTAAAAGAAATCAAGTGTATCTGTAGCGTTGAAATATGTTAAGTCTGTAGCTGTTTTTACTCATTCATGGTGTTGGGCTAGGAATTCTGCTTTACATCCTTTTCAGTCAGGAATTGAAAAGTTCTGTTTGTTTCAGGCGAGGAGAGCATAGCACTAGAGATATTAAGTGGCTTCCCTTGAATAAACACCAGATAAAATTATACACTTTAGAACTCAACTTTTAACTTCCAAATATTAGCTAATTGCCATGGTAAACAGCATCACTTCCTACAATATCTTTCAAGACTTGTCATCAAAAGACAAGCATGAGGACCAGTGAGCCTGCTGCAAAGCTAATAATAATGGCACCAACTTTAAGTAGCTTGGTATCTCAGAAAAATTATGAACATTGATGTAATGTCAAATGTGATGCATTTTATGTTTCAAAATCAACACTGCTCAATAGACAGTGATATTGTGAAGAAGGAAAAGTTGAAAGAAATTTATATAATCAAATAGAATCAGAATCTACCCTGCACATGGTCAAAATCATCATTTTCTTCTCATTTATTATTATGGGAGTGTTCTTCAATCACTAAAAGACAGGGATTTTATTAGAATCAGTGCTTTAGCCTGTGTTTTCCCAAAGGCCAACTCCACAACAAGGCTCATTTAGATACTGAAGGTATCTAATGAGGGTGGAAGCCCTCATTTAGATACTGAGCCCAGGGCAGAACTGGAACAAGAAAGGAAAGTCAGTAGACAGTGCAGGAACTTTTAAAAATCCTTGTGAAAAGCACTCTAGGACTGTCCACCCAGGGGACAAAAGGAAGAGGTACTAATCCAGTCGCTCTGACCTGTGTTGGTCAAGAGTCATCTCCATGAGTTAACACCCTTGCACATCTGGGTTGCGCATGTGTGAGTGTTAGGTAAGTTCCAGGTGCTCATGCTCTGGCATTAGAGGTATGCAGCAAGAGCCTAAAGCCAAGTGCTTATTGGTTGTAACTGCCCAGGGCTGGTTTGTGTCGTGATGGTCACTTCTGCAGGGGCTGGAGAAAGAGGAGGCAAGATTTTGAAAAGGTATAGGTGTTTGAAACATTACCTATTGTGTACCTTGGTTTTCTTCATTAGAGGTTTTCTCATCCGTATTTTCTACTAACTTCTAAAGTTTTGTTTTTTTTTTTTGTTTTTTTTTTTTTTTTACCAAAGATACACTTCCCATATTCTTGACCTCAGGAAAGATAATCTGTACTGCAAATTAGCCATCTAGAGATCTCTTCATCTCAAACACTAGCCCAACTTGCAAAAATTTTCCATGCACTAGGAAACTGGGCCATGGCTATTTTCTGAGTGGGTGAATGAAGTGCATTTTCTATTTTCTATTATTTACTCCCATTGCACAAAGACAATTAATTATATATTTAAACAGAACAGGGTGAGTGCAGAAAAAAATAATACTTCCAAGGTGATTGCTGCCTACCAACTCCTCAGTGTCCCTGCATACTTTGTATAAATTAAGTGTTCATGTTAGCCAGATGAGCACGTGGTGCAGGGTCACCGAGCTCAGTGGCTACAGAGGAAAAGTAGAAGACAGTCCTCATGGTTGCTAGCCCTTGTGGATTCTCTTTCTCTTGAAATGTGGCCTCTGGCACCTAAGATTCTGGCCATCTGTTCAAGTCACGATGTGCAAGAAATAATAAAGGTACTGTGGGAAGCCATACTCAATACATCCCCTTGAGCTGTCTTAGAATTAAGAGGCAAAAGGAAAACTTCTAGAGATTATACATAGTATCCGGCAAACAGTAGGCACTGTATTCCATTTCCCATGCATTACTGAGTACCCAGTTTAAACAAGACATTATGCAAGTAACTGTGAGGAATATAAAGATGAACAAGACATAGTCCCTGTCTTCAAGTTGCTCTTAATTTAGTGCTGTCGATCTTAAGCTTCTCTCCCCATGAACCTTCTGGAGATTCTGATGGAAATCACTGACCGTCTTTCCTGAAAATACACATGACCTTTAACATAAAATGTAGCTCATCATTTCAGAGACCTTCCTCCCCGCTGAAGTCCAGTCAAAGGTTTAATCTAAAAATGGAGGGGACAACTTATTGATTAATAACCGTGGGAAATGCAGAGTGTAATAAATGGCCTAAGAGATATGTGAAGGTACCAGGCAGCAACAAAAGGGAAAGTAATTCCACCTGCGGGCATCAGAATGGACCTCCTTGGGGCCATGCGTTTCTGCAATACCTTGAGAGACAGTGGACTGAAAGTACACCTGATGAAGAGAGTGGGCTGAGTAAGGAACATATAAGACAGTCAAGGGCATATTTTTGAATTGTAAGAAGTCCACTGTGGCTGGACCATGGGTCTTGGGAGAAACTGGAAAGTAATGGAAGATGAGGCTGAACATTAGGAGACTCAGGTCCAACACCGGTTTTTCCTGCTTCTTGTGTTTTACTCAATAGGCAGTGGAGAATGGCATCACCAGAGCTGAGCCTTATAATATTTCTTAGGATAGATGGAAAAGGGCAGAAACTGGAGATGAGTGAGGAAGCTGGCTGTAAAAATCCCAAAGACAGTAAAATACCAAACCTTGGGGCTAAAATATAGAGAATAATAAGAATACAGTGAAAGAACCTATACGGAGTTATCCAGTGAAGTCTAAAATTACTAGCCAGAGGGGAGATAAGATATTAGATGCCCTTGCTTCTAAAGTTATTAAATATATTCTGGAGAAAGTTAAATGCTAGCAGTGATAAATTAGTTATTGTTTAAAGCATTCTTTTCATTTACTTTCTCTTACTAACTCTAACTATTTTTATTTTTATAATCCTTGGTACAATACTTAAAAAAAATAGGCTTAATAAATGCTTGTTCAATTGAATAGCTATTGAGCCAACAATTATTAGACCTCATTTCGAATAATGATGATGGTCTACAAACAATTTCAGCCACTAAATACTTCTTCCTGGTAGACATGGATGTACCGCCAGGGTCTTTGAGGACTGGTGTGATTTTATACCAAAAATATGTTATAGACCTTTTCCTGAAGCTCTATTACATCATCTAGATTAACCAGGAAATTAAAGTGAAACTAAAATGTTATCTTTGTAGGATATGAGGCTTTTCTTAGCAAAGAGAACTATCTTGGTGATGAAGGCATACTTTGGGAGCGAAGATGTTGAGTTTGGAAGAATAAGATAATGTGGTGAACTACTCAGATGTTGTTTAGTTTCATATTTTAGAAAGGTGTGGCTCACTAGTGGAAATCAAATCTGAAAATTGTGCTTTTATTAATATTTTTTCCCAAACTCAGTGTTTGATTAATGTGATAGCTAATATTGTCAATGTAATTACATCAAAATACATTTGTTGATCCAGTTAAGCATACCACTTAACTGAGTTCTCTCTCCCAACAGCTTTTTAAATATTATTCTGTCATGATGAAAGGCCTAAATAACTGCAAAACAACAACAACAACAACAACACTTTATTTGAGAACATCTTAACTGGCTAATTTGCACATGGAATTCTTGACCACCATGTTTCTGAGATTCTCATGATACCTTTTAAATATATTCCTCTGAATCAAATGAACATCACTTTCCTGTTCTTCCTGTCTCTTGTCTAACTTGATTCTTAAAGTCATACTTCATAGCAATGGTTCTCAAACTTTATATCTAGGGATTCCCTGGCCATACCCCAGACCTATGGAATCAGAGACACGATTTGAGACCTGCTCACTGCTCAATAGATCACCTCTGGTTTTCACCACTGGACTAGCTAACTCTAGATGTGGATAGGAATTAGCTAACATGGTGGTTTGAAAAAGAAACTAAGCATTAAATTTTATAGGTTACAAATTCTCACTCTTTCTATTTGCTTACTGAAAAATTAGAGAAATGTGAAATAATGGCCAATAGAAAAGTTACTTAGTTACAGATCCTGCTTTCCAGTAACCTCCCTCTCTGCCACCCCCCGTACAAACTCCTATGAGCCAGTTAGGTTGATATAAGATCTGAGTGCACCATCTCCATTCACTACCCTGTGCCACTGATCGCTCGGTTTTCTTCTTCCTGGAGCACCTCCCCTCCTCCTGAACATGTATTCATATCCTACTGTGATTCAGGAACCAACTTAAGCCCTTACTCCTCCTCCTCCTCCTCCAAACCTTTCCAGTGTTTCCAGCCCACAATAGTGTCCCTGTATTTTAAGCTGCAGTGGCTTTTTTTTTTAATCTGCACTATGAATGTGAGCTTTTAATAATGTAGTATCTTGTCCTGATCTTCAGTTCGGCCATCTGAGTGTCTCTTTCCATGGGAATTACAACCTTTTTTATGGCCAGGCTTCTATATTTTCTTAAATCACCTGTAACATTAAGAATAATGTATTGTAGAATCTTTAAAACTACTGGTTGGATTTCATTTCTTTTGAAAATATTTCAGAATCTCATTTCTTACTTCCTTTTCCAAATCTGTACTTAGAGGCATATGGCAGTCTTTCTCCATATGTTAATGTCTATATGTGCAATAGATGTGTGGTAAATTAATGATACATTGAAATATTCTTTTTTTCTCATGAGCTGAGGCTCTTTGAATTTCAAGATAAGTATTTGATCTGAAGTGAACTAAAATAGTCATCACTGTGATACATTCTCTCATAGATTTATAATATGTCATATCCATTAAGAGGAAAACAAACCTCAAATTATAGATGAAAACTTGTCTCTTTATAACTGACAAAGTGAAACAAAGAATTGAGAGAATTCGAGGGGAGAAAGCTTTATAATTCTATCCGAACATGAGAGTAAATTTTAATTCCTGTTTTCTCTCAAAAATAATAATATCTAAAATGCATATAGTACTTTACAGTTTACTGTTTTTCATGTAAATGTTTATTATTCCTTAGAACATGTGTAAGATAAAAAGGGTGAATATTATTCCATTTTGTAAATGAA